>JANFOE010000146.1:0-600000 GCA_025667525.1 Glebionis coronaria | reverse complement strand
GTTTCGAAAGCTCTAACAAAATCCTCATTGAAATTAAAAAGGAGCATCCTTCTCGAGAAGGTGTGTCATAGGTCGAGAGATTTTCGAAAAGTCTTTGATGAAACGACGATAAAAGCCCGCGTGGCCTAGGAAACTCCTAACTCCCTTAACGGTTTTGGGATGAGGTAACTTGGCGATGACGTCTACCTTAGCTTTATCGACCTCAGTCCCCACTTTCGAGACCTTATGTCCTAAGACGATTCCTTGTTTACACATAAAATGACATTTTTCCCAATTTAGCACAAGATTGGTTTCTTCACAACATTTTAACATTTGCTCTAGATTAGATAAACAAGACGTGAATGAATTGCAAAATACCGAAAAGTCATCCATAAATACTTCCATCGACTTCTCGATCATATCGTGAAAAATAGCCATCACACACCATTGAAACGTACCCGGTGTATTGCAAAGTCCGAAAGGCATCCTACGATAAGAAAACTTTCCATAAGGACACCTAAACATAGTCTCCTCTTGATCACGAGGGTCGATAGGGATTTGAAAGTAACCGGAAAAACCATCTAAAAATCAATAGAATTCATTTCCCGCGAGTCGCTCCAACATTTGATCCATGAAGGGCAAAGGAAAGTGGTCTTTACGAGTGGCGTCATTTAACTTTCGGTAGTCAATACACACCCTCCAACCGGTCACAACACGAGTGGGAATTAACTCGTTGTTTTCACTAGGCACAACAGTCATTCCTCCCTTTTTAGGGACACAATGGATTGAGCTCACCCATGGGCTATCGGAGATAGGATAAATCATTCCCACGTCAAGGAGTTTTAAAACTTCCTTTTTTATGACATCGTGAATTTTGGGGTTTACCCTTCTTTGACTTTGAATTGCGGGCTTGTAGTCCTCCTTCATTAAAATCTTGTGAGTACAAAAATTTGGGTCAATACCCTTAATGTCGGAAATTTTCCACGCAATTGCCCCTTTATGAGCTTTAAGAACTTTCAAGAGCGCGGTTTTTTCATCATTAGCAAGACCTCTTGCAATAATAACCGGCAACTTGTCATCACCTTCCAAGAATGCGTATTCAAGGTGAGAAGGAAGATCTTTCAATTCAAGGATAGGTGGTTCTTCTATTGAAGATTTTTGCTCAACATTCATAACTTCCATCAGCGGAAGAAATGGTGGAATAGAAGTATCATCACTAATAATCACCTCATCTTCATTGTCGATTCCATTTGAATTAAAATCGCCTCCTTGGAATGGAGTGAGATTTGGTGTGGAATTAGCAAGAATCGGATCCAAAATAGTGGGATTGCCACTTGACGAACTATCGGAAAAACCTAACACTTCTTGTGAAAACTCATCGCAAACCACATCAACTATGTCGATGTGATTGATGGTATCGATTGCATAAACATGAGAAGGTTTTGAGTTTTGAGTAGCGTTTATAACAAGTTCCTCTTCGTTGAATCTCAAAGTAATAGTTCTTGCATGAACGTCGATAAGAGATCTCGAGGTGTCTAAAAATGGACGACCTAAAATTAGAGGAACTTGAGGATCCGCGGGGATGTCAACTACTATAAAATCAACGGGATAGTAGAACTTCCCCACTTTACAAAAACATCATCGGCTACTCCACATGCTAAAATCGTAGAATGATCGGCCATCTCGATAGACATGTTCAAAGGAGTAAGAGCCGGAAGCGAAAGCGATTTCCAAATAGAAAATGGCATCAAATTAATGCTCGCACCAAGATCGGCCAAGGCGAGGCATTCTTTCATATCTTGTATGTCACAAGGAATGAGAAACTTTCCGGGGTCACCAACTTTTTCTGGTATGCGGTTAAGATAAACCGAAGAACAATTAGCAAGCTTTGAAAGATTTTCCTTATCATTCATCATACTTTTAAAAGTGGAAGTGAAACGAGGCATATATAACAACGCGTCGGCTAAACTTACATCAAAATGAACTTGTTGAAACATTTTTATAAAAAACTCGATTTGTTGTTTGTTACGTTCTTGCAATTTCTCTTTGTTTCGTCTCGAAGGGTAAGGTAAGGGTGGTGTGGGTTGGACATTAGGCAATGGCCTTGGAATCTTGGGTTTCATGATTGGTAATGGTTCAACCGTAGGTGTGGTTTGAGCGGTACTTCGTGGGCTTGTGATATGCTCCTTTTCGACCATCACCTCGGGTTCTTTCTCGATTTCCTTCTCCGTAGAAGTACTTGGACGAGAGATTGGTTCCTTGAAAGTTTTACCACTACGTGTAGTAATAACCTTCATTTCTCCCTTCGGGTTTGCATTGGTATCACTAGGAAGACCAACCGAGGAAGAGGGTTTACACATGATTGCTTCAAACATTTTTGCCATTCGGTCTTCAAATTTTGATTGCCTTAAATCCGCTTTTAACAATTCTTGCTTAATCTCATGTTGTCCTTGTTCCATCTTTTGTTGATTTTGTTGAAGACGTTGAACGTTTCCTTCCATTTTATTAGCATGAGTCTTAAGTTCATTAGCAAATTCGTTTTTAAGCTCGTTTTTCAACTCGGATCTTAAGCTAATCATCTCACGTTGCATGTTATCATACTTAGCATCATTTGCTTTAGCATAATCCAAAAATTCTCCTTGAAGATTTTTAGTGTGAGCATTTTGAAAACCTTGTGTAGTGTTTTGAAAATCACGGTTTTGGTTTTGATTTGCAATTTGTCCATTCCCACTTTGATAATTCCCTTTGTTGTAGTTACGTAAATTGCCTTGATAACCACCATTTTGATTGTTGTTTCGATAGTTATTAGCATTTTGATCTGGTGGAGCTTGATTTGGGCGGGAACCTTGACCGTTTTGGTTGTAAGTTCCCGTTTCTACGTAAGCACTCGAAGTGTTACCACCGACGGTAATGCACTCGGATAGATCATGAGCTCCACCACAAGACAAACAACTCTTTTCAACCGCTTTAACCGATGCGGAATTCAAAGCATCTTGTGCTTTCCAATGAGTCATAAGAGTCGAAAACCTATCGAAAAACCAATTTTCCTCATTAGCTTCATCATGTAAGGCATTAATGTTACGAGACGATGACGACGATGACGGACCCATATTGGCAACACTCGGTGTGTTACAAGGGTTGTAAACCTTAGATCTATTCTCGATAATCTTTAAAGCTTCATCGGTCGTTTTGCACAAAAAATTACCACCCGCGGCGGCATTCAAATAATCTCGTTCATGATCATTAAGCCCATTATAGAAAGTATCTATTTGATGCAATTCCGAAAAATCATGGTGTGGACATTCATGTAACATTTCCTTAAATCGTTCACATGCCATTGAAAAACTTTCATTATTACGTTGTGTAAACCTTGAAATCTCATTTTTCAAATGTGTTGTTTTAGATGGTGGAAAAAATTGGTTTACAAACTTAGAAACGAGATCACCCCATGTCAAAATCGAATTTGGCGGTTCTTTCTCGAGCCAAATTTTAGCGGGTCCATCTAACGAGTATGGAAACAACATCATCTTAATGGTGTCATGTGGAACATCCTTAAACTTGCTAGTTGCGGTGAGACGATTAAAATTCCTTATGTGGTAATGCGGGTTGTCTTTCTCATGACCTCTAAACTTATTTGCTTGCAACATCGACATTAAACCCGTCTTAATCTCGAAATTCTCCGCAAGGATGGCGGGAATCACAATAGCTTCTCCAAAACCCTCGGTGGGTGCTTGAAGCAACTCCATCATAGTACGATTAGCCATGATAGCTTCTTGTTCTATAATAGGTTCAACAATTGGATTTTGTTCTTCAATCAAAGGCTCTTGATTTCCTTGACTTTGACGACGTTTACGAGCTCGTTTTGCTTGATTACGAGTTTGCATAAACTTGACGAAGAATGGGAGGTGAGCAAAGAAGATTCTTTTTGGGTGTTTTGTGGATTTACAATTTTTTGTGTTTTGATTGTTTTTAAATTTTTTTTATTTTGTGTATCTTCGTAGACAACAATCTACCAAATCTCTCATCGAATCAAACTCTTGATTAAAGAAGCCTCAAAAGAATGAAAACGATCACGTGGAGTGAACGCCTTCGAATGACTTTAGAACTTTGGTGAAAACCAAATTGTTCAAGAGGGTTTAATCACAAAGAAAACCAAGCAAAT
The DNA here is from genome assembly GCA_025667525.1 of Glebionis coronaria. Taxonomy (NCBI): domain Eukaryota; kingdom Viridiplantae; phylum Streptophyta; class Magnoliopsida; order Asterales; family Asteraceae; genus Glebionis; species Glebionis coronaria. The sequence goes on along the minus strand of JANFOE010000146.1, from coordinate 595,859 downwards.
ATATATGATACGTAATAATACTTTGGGCGGAAAAACCCTCGATTAGCCTTCAATCTCAAAATACTCACAAGCAAGCGGGGAAACCAGGCGGCGCGAAGCACTTAAGAGCCTTTTTCCTTAGGGTATATTTTATAATACCCGCCTTATACCCACCTTATAGTTTGTATTTTTCAAAATCGAGTTCACGAAAGTATTTATCTATTTTTGCCTTTTTCTTCTTTGTTTGAGTTTCGAATACAATAATTAGGAGATCAAATCCCAATTAAGGTTGTGTTTTCATACTTTTGGAGATATTTTGATTTTGTTGTGATACTTAATACAATATTGTAATAATAATTTCACAAGAAAAAACGAAAAAACCGATAATACGTATTACTAGATTTCTACTAATACAAATACTATTTTTGGTTAATATTAAAAACAGCAAGAAAAACTAATCACGACACACCTCCCCGGCAGCGGCGCCAAAATGATTGTGGTAAACTTACGTCTTTTAGGAAAAAGAGCGTAAAAGCGAAAAGTATTAAACAAATGATTTAGGAAAATCAAGTCTCAATGACCCAAATAAGTTCGTTTCCCAAGGAGGTATATGTGTGTGAATAATTCGTAATTGATTTGAGATTAATATTTGAAAGAAGGGGATGAGAAAATAGAATGACGAAGACGTGAAATTTATTACTACGACGACTAAAATTAAAACAGTAAAAAGAGCTAAAATAAAAATTAATTTTAAAAATTCCCAAAAAATTACCAAAAATCAAATTACATAAACTAAGAGTTTATAAATGATCAAAACTTTTTCAAACCTTTTAATTAATTAAATATTAATTTTTAAATGCTAATTAAAGCCCTAAAAATCAAATTAATTATTAAAAAGCCCAAATAAATATTTTTCACTTTGTAAACCTCTAAAATAACCAAATAAGACTAAAAATTATTTTTATAAATTTTTAAACTAATTAATACTATTTAAAATGATTAAAAACTATTAAAAACTTAAAATAATTCTAGAAATTAGAAAAAATGATGATAAAATTAATCTAAGAGTTGCAAAAAATCCTATTTTAATGTATTAAACCTAAGAAAAATATAAAAAGTGCAAAAATGTGAAATTTGAAATTTAATAATAAAATAATATTAAAATATTATTTAGAATCCAAAAATTATAAAAAAATTTCAAAAACTTGCAAACTAATTTATTTTAACCTAATTAAACAGAAAATGAACTTAAAATTACCAAATTACCCCTAATGGGCCCCCAAATGGGCTAAAAACCAAAACAGTCAACCTTAATGGGCTTAATGGGCCCAAAAAGTCAAACTTGGCCCAAATGACCTGAAAAAGCCCTATCTGACTCATAGTTTAATTCTAAACACAAAAGTCTGAAGGCCCAAAAGCTGGTTTTGAGCTTATCACAGCTTAAAAGGTCAACAGTTTATTCTTATTGGGCCAATAAGCCCATTAAGCAATAAGCCAATGCCATAAGCTCTGCTTAAACACATAACCTTCTTTTGAGATTCCTAAGAGATATTTGAAAAGAAATTTTGAAAAACCACACTCAATAAGCCAGAAATAAGCAAAGAAGAATTTCACAAAACGACAAAATAGTCGGGTTAGAGTTCTAGGCTGTTTCAGAAGATGATTCTTTTTGAAAAAGCTCACAAATAGCTTAACTAAGAATAATCAATCATAAAAATCACAAAAAGCCAAGTAGAATAAGTTGTAGGAACCATAAGCTGGCTGAAAAAGCCAAATAAGCTAGTTTTCTAGCAAAAGCTTAACCAAATGACTTGTAACCTTCTAGAATTGATGTTAAGCTAGGAAAAATGACACCTATTACAAAAACCAAGTTGTTGCATGTACCAATAAGCAGTTCTAAAAAATAAGCCAAATTGTGCTTATTTGACCAAAAGTCAAAGTGCTCCAAATTTCACCAAATGATCAGGGATGGTTTATAGGCTTGTTATAATCAACTTTTGTGAAGAACTCAAGGAGGGGTCCTTGTGAATCAAGAGGTCAGTTGACCAATTGATGACAGATTTTGGCAAATAAGGCTTAATAAGCCAGTGAGCTTATAAGCCAGCAACAAAGCAAACCAAATAGCCAAATCTACTCACAAGCAGTACAAAATCAAGTTCCAAGTGATAAACAAGCAGGACATACACTAGAACAACAAATGCAAGTACAAAATGAGGTGGTCACTTTGCTGATGCAATTGACCACTTCAGCCAACTTTGATAAGCTCTAGCACCCTTAATAAGCCACCAAATTCAACAAACAGATAATGCACAGATAGCTTATCACCTAAACTCTTCCCAAGCCTGATTTCAGACCTTAGATCCAACAAACAAAGATTTTATTAGATCTGATGTGTTTGACCAATTTCAAACCCCTTTTTCAGATTTTTCCAAAACATAAAATCCTTTTTCCAAACCTTAAAACTTAACTAGTGACTAAAACTTGTTGCATATGACTTGTTTAGACTCCCCAAACCCTAATAACCAAGGCCACAAGGCCACAAGGCCTTATGATCCAATAATCCCAAACAGCCTTGTTTTACCCCTTTTTCAAACAAAATTTTTATTTTTACAAGCAACCTACTGATTTTATGGTTCAGATAGCTCAACTAGGTGACAACTAAGAGATACCAACAATAAAATATAAACCACAAACACAAGAACAACAAATCACATAGCAAAGTAAAAATCAGACAATAACATGAAATTTTTTATAGGAATCTTAACAACAGGTTATACCTATCCTCCACAACTTCCTAGGAGGATCAGCAATGCTCCTTGGACCTTGTTCAACAACTAGAACAAGACCAAGGTACTTGAACAAAGAAGATGAGATGTGCCTTGGTTGATGGTTCAAAGTAGAACCACAAGGACTTGATTTCTTCAACACAAGCAACAAACAGCCCAACCAAAGGCTCAAATCCCTTCACAAGCTTGGTGTCAACAAGCTTGTAAGAGCTTATGGCTTTTGGTTAAGGGTTAGTACAAGTAAATAATCAAAAACAGATGACTGTTTTCAAGCTTATTTCAAACTTGAAAACCTTACCAAACATAAACGTGTTTAAACCACAAGATCTAAACACCTTTATAACATTTAAATAGAACTCAGAATCACTCTTAAACAACACCAACTTTCGAAAACATAAAAAGTGTGGATTTGCTTTTTAGTAATCTGGTGGTCTACTGGGGTGGTAAATGGTAGTGACAGCCATTGTTGAAGTTTAGAGAGAGAGAGTGGTTGTGTGCGTAAAGAGAAAGAAAGGAAAATGTGATTAAACAAAAAAGAAACACAAGAAACACCCCTCCTTGGAAGCCTTGGAGGGGTATATATAGTCACACACGACACTTAAACTATACAGCGTTTCCTAGTCTAGTCTATGCGTGTGTGACTATGATAACTAATGGGAATTCTTAAATGTCGTCACATAAAGTGAATTTCCAACAATCTTCCCCCATGGGACGACGTGTAGAATTCCTTACAATATTTTTCCTAACAAGTACATAATGATTAAGAACAAAAGCTTCCATGAAGCGTCCAATGCTGATGATGTCTTCTGAGGCCTTTGTTTCAAGTCTTCACTTCAAAACGACTCATCTTTAAAGTAACTTGTAGTAGAAATATTGTAACGGCACGAGCTAAGTAATCTATATACTTCTGGTTAAGGAGAAGCTTCTGAATTAATTTCCCCCTAATTCATGTCACATAAACTTGATGTAGAAGCTTTAAAAAGCTTCCCCCCAAACCGAAAATCCTCGTAAGCAACTTCAAAGCTTTCAATAAAGCTTAGAATGATTAAGCGCACAGCGGAATTTAAAAAGCAAACCCCTATCATATAACATGATATTATTGCTATGAGGGATTCAAGGTAAGGGGCACACCAAGTAGATCAACAACGTCTCTTCTCACGCTTGAATAATTCTTCTGAATTTTTCTTCCCCCTGAGAGTTCAAGTTGTGCATACTAGAAAGAATCAAGACATTTCTTCCCCCACATAGTTGAAGAAAATAAACCAATCCCAAGTATGAAGCTCAAATACCGAAGTAGACACTTTATCCCATTCATGAAGTTGACATCATAACACCAGAGTCAATTAAGTCCCAGAAATGCACATATCTTCTTCCGGAGATGCAACAGAGTCAATTAAGTCCCGAGAATGCATATCTCTCCATATAGGATAATGATGATGAATAATTGCAACAACAAAACAATTAAACATCGAATCGGTAGTGTACCGTTTAGAGATTGATAATGCCACGAGTTAAAATACTGATTTTCTCTACGGTTATAACAAATGTCTTCCCGGAATGTATTCAAATCAAAAGAAAGTATGAAGTTCATCACGTGTACTCATTGTGCGTTTAATGTGTCTTCTTCTTCCCCCTTGATGGTTTCGAAATTCGGAACCAACAATAAATCGTACGCACATATACCTGAAATCTCGTGAGAATAATAAATAAGCAGAATTATATATTTTGTGAGAATCAGCTGCTGATCGAAATTCTCTACTCATAAACTCTCCATGGCCATCGTTACCAACCCCCTTGTAGGCAATTTGAAGTGACCACAGAAACAGATACATCAAACGTGAAACTGAATAAGAATCCTTCGATCTTGTGACTTAAGCTTGCACAATTGTTGAATGAGGAACGGTGGAGAAATATCTAAGTACCTAATGCATCACTAAAGAAGTCTATAAGCACAACACCTCTTAAAATTATCCACGTCGACTAAGCGCGTGACACTGAGTACAACAATGTAACCCATTTAAGTGATAGTTATCTGAGTCATCAACCAACCACCCCGAACCCGGAAACCAGATAAACAAGTCTTCATTCTAAGCTTAAGCATGAGCAAGTTATCTTTGAAGATAAAATAAATACACGCCTTCGAAAAATCCGTCTTCAACTTCACATAATTAATACCCGATCAAACGAATTCGTAGTTACTAAAAAATTGCCAATTTTTTCTTCGGTCTCGTCAAATAATTTTGTCACATAGTCTTGTCTCTTTGTCACTTTATCGATACATAGTTCAAACTATCTCCAATGTGACTTAATATAACAAAATTTGTATAAATTTAAATCTTTTAACACAAAGTTTATAAAAAAAACTTGTGTAAAAGTCAACAGCTTTATTAACAAATTTTGCTAAGTCAAATTATAAGCCAACAAATGCCTAGATTTGTCAAAAGTCACACGACTAATAATTTTAAAACTTTGTGACTCAAGATATTTGACGTCATGAAATAATGCCACCAATATATCACGTTAAGCTAACTTTGTGACTCAAGATTTAGTCCAATACCCTGTCCACGTGAATCACATATGAAACGGACGTGGCCCATTACCAGTCAAAAGTAATACACGGTTAGAAAAATAGGTGGAATATAAATATCTCACTTAACCCTACACACATAACCTAATCAAAATTTATATGTCCAGCAGTTTTCTTCCCTTAACCCTAAACACCTAGAAACATCCGCCCCATAAACTCATCTCATCCCCTTAGTTTCTCTCCGCCCCCATCTTAGTCAACCACCATAAACAAATCTCATGATCCTTCAAACTAACTCCAATCTCTGAAGCAAACATCAATCCCATCTATTTTAACCCACAAAACAAATTTGAATCATCCTTGACATGCACAACTCGAATCTTAAACCCATCAACAAAGCTTTCTGATTTAATTCACGTGAATATACTTGTTGAAAAAGGCTTCAAGATCATTGTGTAATGGTCTCGGGTAAGTTAATTAATTACGAGATGTTGGAAATACGTTTTACGTATTTATGAAGGATCGGTCGCTCCAACGATAATTATGTAATGGGCTCGTGATCCATTTAGTTAATGTATAGTCCATATAGTCCACATGTAGGGTGGGCTTTATATATCCCCTCCTAGCATGTTAGGAGGGGTTGTTGGTTGTTCATTTTCACATTTTCATAATTCAATCTTTATTTCTCTCTCTACTCTTCTCTTTTATCTCCTTTCTCTCTCTACTCCATCATCTCCTTCATCTCATCTTCTTTATATTAATCTATTAATCAACCATCTTTATACATCAAATCCATCAAATCCATCATCTTAGAATAGGCCAAAGATCCCGTAGACCTTCAATTGGTATCAAGAGCATGGTTAGTTTGGTTTATTCTTGTTTTTCTTTTATTGATTTTGGTGGGTTTTGATTTAATCAAGTTTTTATCTTAAAAAGTTTGTATTTTTATGCTTTAAATCATGTCAAATCTTTAGATTTACTTACTTTTTAGATAAAAATCATAAATTTTTATACAAAAATCAAAAATTTCATTATCAAATCTTAAAAAGTTTGTGTTTTTATAAAAAGTTTGTGTTTTTCTCTTTTTAATTTTGTATTTTATTGATTAAACCCTTTCTATTTTGATTGTTTTTTTGTTTGAATTCTTTAAATTGAACTTTTATTTTTATCCTTTTTTATTTGTTTTATAATCAGTTTCCACTTTAATTTTTTTCTTTTTTTTATTATTAATTTTTCTTTTATCAGTTTTTCATATTCAGTTTTTTATAATTTTTTTATTTTTTATATATAACCTTTTTATTTTTTTTATATATAATCAGTTTTTATAAAAAATTTTATATATTCAGTTTATCAGTTTTATCGTTCTCTGTTCTTTCTTTTTGGTCAACTGTCCAACTGTCCAAAGTTTCTTGGTTATCATCTTCTCTAGTTCTTTGTTTCTGTCCCATCAATTTTTCAACATCATCAAAGTTCCGGACGAACAAAGTTCCGGACGAACAAACTTCCGGACGAACAAAGTTCCGGACGAACAAAGTTCCGGACGAACAAAGTTCCGGACGAACAAAACTTCCGGGTGAACAAAAGTTCCGGGTGAACCAAAGTTCCGGGTGAACGAAAAGTTCCGGGTGAACGAAAAGTTCCGGATGAACGAAAAGTTCCGGATGAACGAAACTTCCGAATGAACGAAACTTCCGAATGAATGAAATCTTCCGAACGAAATCTTCCGAACGAAATCTTCCGAACAAAATCTTCCGAACGAAGCATTTTTTTATTCAAAAATAACGGGACTTTTCATTCACTCGACATCATCACCTTAACACTCTCGAATCAACGACCCACACCTATTTCCACTCAAACCAGATTTCTCTCGACTTTAATCTTGACTCAATCCCAAACCTAGACTCAAGACACCATAACAGACCCTGGAACCCCTCACTCTCTCGGACACCCATAACGACACCCTCACCTCTCTCGGTCAAACCAACTCTATCACTCACCCTCGCTTAACAGAATCCAAAAAACCCCACAAACCCTCGCTCGGTCACCCATCCTCTCTCGATTCATACCCTCCCTCGTCACAAGACCCTCACACCCTCTCGACCCCCACTCCCTCACCCTCGTTTACAACACTTGACACATTTTCAAAAAACCCAAAAAGCACTCAACCCAAACCTCACGTCACTTGACTCACGACTCCCTCAGACCAAACAATTTCTTTCGAAAAACCTCCCCTCACCAGCACCCTCACACCCTCTCGACCCTCACACCCTGACAATCCTCTCGAACCCTCACCCTCAACCAAACTATTCTCAGACTCATCAAAACATCACACTACACCTCTCGACCCTCGACCCTTAAAAACCCTCAACACTCACTCAAGACTCAAACAACAACCTGATCTCAGAATCTTTTCGTTATGCATGCATAGATCAATTAAGATCTAACACGAAAACGAGTTTTTCTTCATTGATCTGTCATTAATCTACGAATTTAAAGAAGATTTATAACAACTTTGTTACAATCTTTCTTTAATTTGATCAATCAAATCAAAGAAAAACATCAATTGACAGAATGACTCGAACAGATGATAGAAGACAGACTCAACAACATGATTAGACGATAAAGAAAACCTACCCGAGACCTCATTGTGAGATCTAGAAGACGATTCCGTACGAAGTAAAGGGTTTGTATTAATTGATTCTGTGGGTTCTTGTTTCACGAATCAAAGGACGGCTAATTTTGTGAGATTTCATGATTATGAGATTCGAGGGTACGGGGATGGAGTTATAGATATGATTTCTTCAATAATCTTTTTGGTATTCAGGGATTCTATGTATTTAATCTTTTTGGTTTGATAAGGAGAGAGAGAGAGTTGAAACTACTGGAGAAGACGTAGGAGTTTTATTAGAGTTGTGAGAGAGAGAGAAAGTTAGAAAAGAGTATTAATTTGGACGGAGTTTACAAAGTGGTTATACACGTTTTACAACAGCTGTCATATCCACGTGTGGTGTAGTGGGATTTTTTCAACATCTGTTTTCAATTTTTATTGTCTCTTCTCAATTTTTATTTTTTTTGTTACACGATTTCTCTTAACTCTCATATCAAATAATAAATTTTTATTTCAATTTATATTATATTTTTTTTAATTTTATTTTAGATTTTTACGATTAAGTTACCCTTTTTAAATTTATATATTTTAAAGTTAACTTTTTTTAAATCTCAATTAATTCACAAAATAATTTATTTATTTTTTTTGATCAAATTATTTCAGTTTTCTTAAAAGTTAATTTTTTTATTAATTTTTGGCAAATCGTGTTGAGGCGGGTATTTTAAAAGAATTAACGTGGAAAAATATTTGACGGGTTCAAAGTTTTTGTGGCCGGATTTGAAGACAAAGTGACGAGTCTACGTGACGGGATATATTTTTAGCAAATACGGATTTTTGATCAGGTTTAATTCATAATCGTTTGAGCCGACAACAATTTTTGAGCCGAGTCGAATTGTAAAAACCCGACAACAACAACATCCACATCATTTTTCTTTATCTTTCCTCTATTTTCAATGGATTCGTTCAATTCGACACTTAAAGAGGGAGACTTGCATCGAATGCAAGACAAAGCTAGAGAAAGTGGTATAAATTCCTTTCAATTGCTTCAATATCATCTTGTTACTCTTTCACGGCTTCAAGGAGGAAGCGAATTTGTGACCATCTTTGGTCAAGATCGTCATGTATTCATCGACTCAATGTTCACCACTTTGACCGAACTCGCCGAGCAACTCAACCGTGACAACTTTAATCACTCTGCATCGTCACTTGCTTATAAGGCTCTTGTGACACAACTCACGCCTTTCCTCCAATTCAATATCATCAAGTCTGAAAGTTCAGTGATTTGCCAATCGTTTCTTCGAGATACACATACCGAGCTTCGAGTTTTCCGTGATACAATTTTGAAACTCATGACATCGGTCTCGTCTTCGATTTATGAAAGATCTCGACTTCAGCAAGGGTATGATAATGGAGTGCAAGACTCTTCGATGCAAGAGGAAACTGGTCATACGGTTGACAACTTGCAGCATAACGATGGCAAGAGCACGGAATCGGAAGGTCAACATGATACCAGTGGCACGTCAGGGAATGTTCACGAGATCCTTCTTGATGACGCCTTACCCGTTTATGACGAAGAGCCTGCAAACATGGTACAATGTAATGTTGTTTATGATGTATATGCTGATGAAATGCCGCATATTGAGCATTCTGAACCTAATTATGACAAACATGGGATGGAAAAGAGTGATAGCAATACCACTTCTGATTCATCCGATGTAAGTCATAATGGGGGAGAGATTGTTCAGAATGCTAAACATCATGATAATTATCCTATAACTGCTTCATTGACTGCTTCTGATTCCAAGATTAAAGAGCTCGAAACGATCGTAGCTCGGCAATCAAAAGATCTTGAGGATGCCAAACTTGAATTTTCTAAGAAAACGGACAAATTTGAAACATATTTTGAAAAACTTGAAAAATCAAATGTTGTTCTTGAAAGAAAATTGGATCAAAAAGTGTTAGATTCTAAAGCTGAAAAGGATAATCTTTGGAAACAAATTCAACTGCTTGAATCTAAGTTGGCATCCCAAGATAACTTGCTCAAAGAGAATGAGACTTTAAAGGCCCAAGTACAGGAAAAGGTTTTTGCTATAGCTGCGTTGAAAAACGAGTTAAGGAAAAGTAAAGGACCTAGTGTGGACACTAAGATTGAAAAACCATAAATCTTGGGGAAATCGCCTACAAATCAGTTCGTCAGACAACCGATTGTCAGACAACCTACTGCATTTAGATCCGAGCGATCACTATCCTCGAGACCGCGGTTTGCCTCCCAAGTTGATTTGGGTCAAATTTCTAGAACAGTCACTCCACCAACTAGGCCTAATGTGACTAAATCAGTTTTAGTAAGACCTCATCACATGATTGCCCCTAGTTTCTCTAAGAATAGTTCAATGAACACGTCTAGAACTAGTTCAACTGATGTGCGCCATGATTTTGGTCAAAGGGAAGCTATTCAAAAGACACATGTAAGAGATAGCAATGTCCAACCTAGTCAGATGCCTTCTAGATTACCCAACACTACTAACCGTAGCATGACGTCTCCTAGGAGCATCGATCAATCATCTAGTAATTACTCGGACATTAAATATGCTACTTGTAAAACATGTAGAAAATGTGTCTTTACGGCAAATCATGACTCCTGTATCAAAAAATTGCTTAATGAGGTGAACTCCCGTGCTAGACTTAAATCCCAGTGGGTTGCTAAAATCAAACCCGTTGGCAAAATGTGGCGCCCCACTGGTAGAACTTTCACTCTTGTAGGAAACGAGTGCCCTTTAACTAGGATAGTCTCTGATTCTACAAAGACTACTAGGGAAGGAATTGCAAAGGATGATACATCACTTAAGCCTGAACTTAAGATTTTCTATAAAAGGAAACATTTACCAACTAAGACAAGTGAATCATCTCCTCAGGCCACCTCTGACACAAGAAAAGATAACCGTGAACCCCCACGTGCTTCTAAAATAGATATCTCTAACCCATGCAAAAGTATACAAACTCCTAATGAGAATGCAGGTACCAAAGTTGATGTTCCAAAAGAACGAAGCGGTTCAATCATTGTATACCGTTCAACTAAGGACACTCTCAGAGTTTGGTTGCTGAAGAAGCAGATATCAGAGAAACTAGTATCTCAGGGGATTCATGGTTAAAGCTTACAAAGGACTTACAGTCACATAACAGATTGTAACTCGATCTCAAAAGACTGGAAAGTTCATCCCGATGATGACTTATCCTAAAAACGAGAAATTCATTTTTCTCGGGCATGAGCTTATGTTAAAAACATTCCACGTTTTTAAGCTCATGCACAAGGACTTACAGTCACATAACAGACTGTAACTCGATCTCAAAAGACAGGAAAGTTCATCCCGATGAGGACTTATCCTAAAAACGAGAAATTCATTTTTCTCGGGCATGAGCTTATGTTAAAAACATTCCACGTTTTTAAGCTCATGCACAAGGACTTACAGTCACATAACAGACTGTAACTCGATCTCAAAAGACAGGAAAGTTCATCCCGATGATGACTTATCCTAAAAATGAGAAATTCATTTTTCTCGGGCGTGAGCTTATGTTAAAAACATTCCACGTTTTTAAGCTCATGCACAAGGACTTATAGTCACATTACAGACTATGACTCGATCTTCAAAGAAAGGAAAGTTTATCGCCGATGATAAACTTATCCTTATAACGAGAAATTAATTTTTCTCGGGCCTGAGCTTATATCAAAAACATTCCAAGTTTTTAAGATCATGCACTATGGCTCCTCGTTAAATGACAGACGACGACCCGGACTTCAGAGACAGGGAAGTTTATCCACGCAACGATAACTTACCCTCTTAACAAGAAATTAAGTTTTTCTTGGACACGAGCTTATCCTAAAACCATTCAAAGGTTTTAAGCTCGTGTATTTGGTTCATCATTAAATAACAGATGATGACCCGTTCTTCAAATAAAGGAAAGTTTATCGCGGATGGTAAACTTATCCTCATTAACGAGAAATTAAATTATCTCGGACACGAGCTTACGTTAAAACCATTCAAAGGTTTTAAGCTCGTGTACATGACTTACAGTTAAATGTCAGACTGTAACTCGAACTTCAAATAAAGGAAAGATTATCTTTTATGATAACTTATCCTCATAACGAGAAATTAACATTTCTCGGTCATGAGCTTGTATTAAAACATTCGAAGTTTTAAGCTCAGAAAGGAAAGTGTATCTTTTAAATAAGAGAACTTTTCCTCGTAATGAGAAATTAACCTTTCTCGGTCATGAGCTTTCCGTTAAAACAGTCAAAGTTTTCAAGCTCATGAATACGACTTCTAAATAAATGTCAGCTTAGGACTCGTTCTTCAGATAAAAGGAAAGTTTATCGCCGATGATAAACTTATCCTTAACAACGAGAAGTTTACAACTTCTCGGACTTGAGCTTTCCTAAGATATTCCAAATCTTAAGCTCAAGTAATTGGTTTTCAAAACTTTGAACACAATTTTTCAAGAATTTCTCAAAAGGTTTTTCTAAATCTTTCAAAATTGTGTGTTCAAAAATGTTTTGATAAAAAGAGCATGTCTTCTGGAATCGATAATATTTACGAACCTAGAAATGTCATTCAATAATGACACGGGGTTGTAAATAAAGTTCGAGTAGAAGTTCAATCTTTTAAAACATGCTCAAAATGGTTTGCTATTATTTCAGATAGCAACCCGCTTTTCATAATCAAGTCAAGCATTTCACCGGAAAGCTTTGACTCAACAACGGGAATTAATTTTCTCGGGGGCGTGACGAGGTGACCAACATTCGTGAACAAGAACCATGTGAATCTTTCATATGATGTTCTCCATCATTCAGGTCCTACCTCGTAAATTGTTAATCTTGTGAATTCATTATCATATATGATCTTTGCACGTGATAAATACCTTACACTTGTGTTTAAAAGGTATTTAATTTACGTTTCAGCACACCCTCATTAATTTGAGGGGGAGCTTGTGTAATTCATGAAGATAATTGGACTTGCATTTTTCTTCCCAAATTTTCTTAAAATGCTATTAAATCAATTGATATTAAAAACATCGATTGGGTTAATATTTTTAATATGGGGGAGAAAATGTGATTTAATATGGGATATGATCAATCATAAATGGTTTGACTTAACGTGATAGCTCATCCTGACATGTGCAAAATGTTTTCGGATATTGTGGCATATGTTAAGGGGGAGCAAAATGGATTTGCACTTCAAAATGGATTTCATGGTGAGATACACTTACCCAAAAACATCTCTATTCACGACGGTGAAGATTGTGAAGACATAAGGATGGTAGGATAGGTTAAAGTCCAATGATTTCTCTAGAACCGGAGGAATCTTCCCAAGGACATTCCATAGCTAGAAATAGTAGTCCTTAGGAAAGATGGAGAAAGATTGTGAACGTAGCTGAATGCCGACCAAGTACTTAAGTTAGCACTGGAACAATCACAACAAGGTGCTAGTTATGACGTATTGGTAAGCATTGAAGGGGTTGAAGAATGAAAAAGAATTGTAAAGATAAAGGGTGTAAAGAAAGAAGCCCTCCTTACAACTTAGGCAGAAACCAGGTCAATACATATGCTATTAAGATCATTGTTTAATGATTCTTAATATTGAAGACAGACATTATGGACCCAGTGATGCAATGCACAACCCATCCCAGCTAACTCAGGTATCTCTCAAAAGATATTTGTTTTAATCACACGGAGACAACGCATTATCTATTGATTTATTCACTCCGAATAAATTGGTATTGAAATGGTGGCACTCCTCTCCAGCCTCCGATCACTAAAAAATCCAAAATGCACGATCGAGTCTAGAGCCATTTGAGATCATCAAATATCTCATTAGGACACACTTTCATATTTCCTTGCTTCTTCACACACTGTGAAAAGTAAGAAAGATCTTAAGAGTCCTACGCAAAATCTTCATGATCTTGCCTGAACATCCGAGTAATACGAAAGTATTTACAATGAAGATGGAAATCCTTCTTGAGCGAATATCAAAAAGCTCATGGTAGGTGACTTGTGCGATTCTTTATGAATCAAACTTGTGATAACTGGAAAGCAACAGTGGTTTAATTCTTGAATGAATTTAAACACGTTCCATGCCTCTACGCAATATCTTAGTGATCTTGCCAGAACATTCAGAGTAATACTATTAAGTATTTACAGTGACGAATGGAAATCCTTCTAGTGTTAACATCAAACAGCACCTGGTAGGTAACTTGCAAGATTCTATATGAATCAAGCTAGTGACAACTGGAAAGCAACGGCGGTGCGATTCTTAATTGAACTTCACTTGTTCCAGGAACATGAATTGACGGCTTCAAATCATGCGGATAAGATTATCCAAATGATTCACTCTTTACGTTCGCAGTCAGCTTTGGACGGTCGAGTAAAGAGAACGGTTTTACCCGCGAAATCTTGTCAAGGAGGTTCTTTATTGAAACTACCTGCCACAAGTACGATATTTAATATCGTCCAACGGTCTTCACCGACCGGAGGTAAAATGCTACCGAATTAGAATGAAATGTTCAAAGCCATTTCATCCGTGTATATTGTTTGTTGCTAACTGTATTATGCAGCGTAACAAGAAGGTGGCATTGCGGTGTAAAATCCAGAAGAAGTCGTCACCACATTCTTATACTACATACAATTAGTACTTCAACAAATTCAAGAAAGCCTGAAGGTCAAGTCTTCCGTTGTATCAAACTCTGAAGCTTTCAAGAATTTAAAAGTATAAGTATGTGGAACGTGAAGTCACGAAGAGGCAAATATCACAAGTGAAGAATGCACAAGGTCAAGGCCAGGAAACATGCTCAAGACTAAAGTCAAAGATCACATCAAGCATATTCACAAGAACAAGATCGAAGACTCAAGCATAGATGCTAGGTTTAAGATTTTGTGAAAAGATGTGACCTCCCTTAGGGGGAGATTGTTGGAAATACGTTTTTCCCAATAAAGTCTCGGTCACATCTTATTTAGCATAGATCACGAGATATAGACTATTTAGAACTTTGTCTCTTGGAGCGACCTCCCTTAGGGGGAGATTGTTGGAAATATGTTTTACGTATTTATGAAGGATCGGTCGCTCCAACGATAATTATGTAATGGGCTCGTGATCCATTTAGTTAATGTATAGTCCATATAGCCCACATGTAGGGTGGGCTATATATATCCCCTCCTAGCATGTTAGGAGGGGTTGTTGGTTGTTCATTTTTCACTCGAAAATGAAAAAAGATTATAAGAAAAAATGTTATCAATCTTCTATTATTTTCGTAAAGTAACAGATGGGTAATCGTAAATTAACCGATTACTTGTGGTTGGTTCAAATCGAATCAAAGAGATGATAATAGCAAATTTGTTATTAGTCATACTCTTATATTTTTGAAAATAAATCAAAGAAGTTTAAAACTTCAACAGTGATCTATGATGAGAGCCATTTCGTGGGTAAAGATCTTAACTGATCTTGGCATGCATGTCTACCCACGATAAGTGAATCTGAGATCATATAATGTTTTTGTTAATTGGTTCGAGTCTAGATGGTGTTAAGTGACGATGGGCATAGGATATGTGACAATCCGTCAATTTACGATTGATATTTTATTCTCAATATTCATTTGAAAATATTATTTTATGAACTCACTTATTTTGGGAAGAAATTTGGATTTACGTCTTGAAGTAGCATCGACTACGTCTAATCCGGAGGATTCTACGTTACGTGCTTACGTTTACATACACCGTTTTGGTGACAGTCCGACATTTCAGAAAATAAATTTATCCGTGAATATTATTTTGGAGTTTTAAATTTGTGTTGGTTCATAAACTCACAAATTTACGAGAAGAGATTAGGACTTACGATTTTATTTTAACATCCTTTACGACTAAACCGGAAACCTTAGGATTACGTATTTACGTTTTCGAACTCCATTTTTGATGAGACAATTTTTATTAGATTCGTTTTGTGCCGTTGATTCATAATTTATAAAAACGTTTTTCGTAAAACGACCCGAGGGCACGCAAATCGAGGAAACTAGAATCGAGGAATACCTGTAAATTAGTGAGGTGGGACAAAATACATTATCCCACCCCACTAATAAACATGGGACGACACACATGACACCACATCTTAGGATGTGGCATCATGTTAGCATAAAACTTACAAGTGTAAGTAAGCTTACACTTTAAGCTAGTTACATCTCAAAACCACTAGCAACTTACCACTCTCCTCATTTCCACCCATACAAAACAAGCTAAAATCCTCTCATCTATTTCCTTTGTGTCGTCCATACTCCACCATAAACACCACTTTTGATCAAATTTAACCATAAACCTCATGTTATTTCTAAATATGTTGAAGGCCTCTTGAAACCCTATTGATTGGTGGTGATTATAACATCCAAGGAGGAGTTTCTATGGAGTATTAGGGCTGATTTCCACAAGATGTTCATGAAGAATGGGGGTCTTGAAGATGGTCATGGTTATCCACAAGTTTCTCCATCAAAATCCATGTCCAAATCATAACCTACATCAACTTGGTGGTATAAAGATTGTCCTCCTCATCTTCTTGTTATTTTAATTATGTAAACATGTATTTTATTTCCTATTGTATATATATATGATGATTATATGATGATAAAAGTATTGTGTGGGGATTTGGTGTTGATAAACATGCTTAAAAAGATGGATAAACTACATGTAAAATGGGTAAATCATGTTTAAAGGGTAGGCTGTATAAAAACAGTAACTAACCACATGTTAGACTGATAAAATGATGAATTAGAATCCATTTACAGTAAGATTTGGGTCTTGTACACATGTGAGAGTTGGCCATGCAATTGAATCATTGTAATGAGTGAGATATGATCAAAACAAGTTTAGAGTACCAATCTGAGTTCACTGTTTTGGACGATTTTTAGAAAATCCTTGGAGGATGATTCAACAGTAGCTATAGAAGAGCTAAATGGAGCAAATATCATGTAGTTTATGTGATCAAAGTTTGAGCTTCTATCTCCATATAGAACTCTAGATATGGCAGTTTTGGTGAAGATGAAAATAAAAATCAGATTTTGGAAATTAAAGTATAATACTATTATATAAGCACTCAAAATTATATAGTATAAAATGTGAATAAAAACTCACTAACTCATATAATACATTTATATAAATATGTACAATGGTAAACAAGTAGACATTTTATAAAAATGGTAACTTGTTAAGTTTTATAAGTTATAAAACTATAAACATGATTTTTACGACTTTTTCGGCTATTACCGTAAAATTAACGTTTTTGCTAAATAAAACTTGGATGGTTGGACCCGTCTAATGTAAACTTTATAAAACTCATATACTGATATATAAACATGTATAACAAGTAAAAACCGATAAAACCCGAACTATAGACATACGAGCATTAACGAGCTAAGTAAACATATTGGACTAATAATTGGACTAAATAAGTTAAACTCTTATAAAAAGAATTTACTGGGATTAACCCATTTAGGCCCAACTTGTAAAGTGTAGATAATGATAATATAAGTATAACATGGATTAATACAAGTTAAATAACTTATAATAAGTTTATTGGACTTAAAACACGTAAATAGGTAAAACTAGTAAACTAGTAAGAAGTTACCAATACGTAACCACTAAAATGAGTAAAAGAGAATATGTAAACCCACTTGATCATCATATATATATATAATCATCATATGTATACATAACTGTTATTTTTATAAAGTCATTGGACATGAGTCTAAGACAAGTATTATTTGTCTAGGTTTCCGTGATTGAAGCACGTACCGTACGTCCGAGTTGCCGATAAACCGCTTTCCCACATCAACGTGAGTTCATAGCCTCGCACTCTTTTAAATGTTTTTATGAAATATTTTATAAACCCGCGAGGGAGATAACATGTTAGTTTTTACAAAATAGGACACCAGTTGTCCCGATTGCTTGTTTATTGATTTGGACCCGAATGATTGTATGACCCGATTGTATGACCCGATAAATGATTAAAGGACCCGATAGATGAAATTAAATGGATTATTAAAGTTAGGTTATGTCACTAAAAGTCCCATTAGCATGAATTGTGAACTTTCGGGATTTGGTAGACGCTCGTGCATATAATAGGACTATTTAGGGACGATCACCCCAGTTCGCGCCTTGACGGTTGATCCCCGTCGTGCCACATTGATTGGTAAGCGAATTTATGTATGAGAAGATTTCCATAGCGTGACCTTTGTGACGGCACGCTACTTTAGATGGGCAAATTGAGTATCGGGTTAGCTACACATTGTTTGGTTTAGTAAGGTAACAATGTCATGCGGCTTATAATAATCCAAATTAACGAAATACGAATAGACGCACCGAATTACGATGTATTGCCTGACTAGCAATACAGGGTCATACTATTGATATTATGTTCGTGTTTTGGTTTTCATAACCATATTCATATAACGGTTTTTATTTTCATACAACGTCATAAGACGTATTGTATGATGTTTTTACGACATTGGCTCGTATAATGATTTTTAAGGCAAACGCCTATATTATGATTTTGATGAAGATTTGTATTAAAATAACTTTGGCTATTTTATGGCCTATTAAAATGATTTGTACAAAATGATTTTCAGTAATAATCTTATACTGATATTATATTGATGGATTTTATTAAACTCTATGAATTCACTCGGCGTTATCGCTGACCTTTTCTTTTAACATGTTTTGTCTCAGGTACTTGAAGTTAATTCTCGGGAAGACGACAAGAATTCATGGCCCGCACTTAAACAATAATTTCCATTCAAATTCTTTGTAAAACTTTGTATTAAATACAATGACTTGGGACCTATGTAACTTTGATATTTATGAATGGAAATTCTTTATTAATAAACGACGCGATTTTTATGTGTTGTCTATGATGTGAGTAATGTGCTATCCCGTAACACCAACTAGTCTTCCGCTGTATTGAGTTGTATAAATTTGGGGGTGTTACAGTTTGGTAACAGAGCTCTCGTTATAGAGAACGAAAGATTTTTAAAACCAAAGGTTTTGAATAAAATATTTCAAAATCTTTTAACTATAAACATTTTTCTAAAAATGTCTAAAAATCTTTTGATTATAACGGTGCCGAAGAATTCCCGAGTTACCGACAAGGCCAGACTGAGAAGTGTTATTTTAATATATATATAACTTGGATTATATATATATATATATGATGTGATTTTATTACATGATTGTTTGACGATTATTTTTGATATTTATACGAGGTATTTATACGACGTAGATTGTCACAAGAAACCCTAACCTCCCTAGTAATTAATCGAAGATATTCTCGTAGGAATTCTAGCCATCCTAAATCTAAACCAAGTTGTGGATATTTATGATCCCAACAAATGGTTGATATTCGTAGAAATGTAGATATTAGTTGATTGTGATATTAAAAAAGAATTGGCGAGATTAAATCTGATATCGATGTCATGACGATCTTTCCTCATAGAGTGAAGTTTGACAAAACGTTACCACCTAGAAAGATGTCATCTGATTCATTGTCACCCAATTCTTAAATTGAAATCGAAAGGGTGAATGTTGCACTTGAGGCTGTTATTGGAACCATTACCCAAAAGCCTCATGCCACTAGTACCTTTCCGAGAAGTCTAATTGAATGTATGAGTCATCTCATACTAGTGACTCATTTGATAATTGTTGTTGTAAGAGCTATAGGATTGGAAATTAAGTGTTGATCATATCGAGCTTTTATTGACCTATTAAGGTTTATGAATAAGATTGAAAGTATTGGAAAATGAGGTAGGATATCAAATTGAGTATAAAAGTGGTTGAAATTTGAATAAAGTAAAATTTAACTTGTGTGGAATAAGAAATTGTTAAGAGGAAGTCGTTAAGTCCTTTGATTGAATTATAAGGTTTTAATTGATTATTGATTCGTGTTGAGGGTTGTTCCTAGGCCATTGTCCAATGATGAGGATGCCCAGTATCCAAGAAATAAATTGAAGAAATCTTCTTCTGAATTGGGACCGATGGATCTTCCAGGACAGGCAGGACACCTAATGACTCTTGTAGATTAGTATTCATTGTGGTATCTTTTAAAAATCCCTAACTTAACTAAGATATCAGTTGGTAGGATGAGTTCTGAGAATTGTATGACATAGTGACACGTAATGTGTTACGGTACAATTTTGACTTGTTTGTGATTAATGAAAAGACTACCTTTGATTGCTAAATTCTACATGTATCGATGTTATCTATCTTTTCTTGCTTCTTCCTAATGCTCGCATTAGTGATGCAACCATTGAACAAGTACTCATCTTGAATTGAGTTACGTTGTGAATTATTCTTTTTGAGTGCCATCAAGGTCATGAACCTCATGATTATTTGGCTAAAGCTCATTTCCTATCATATTGTAGTTAAGTTCTTGGTGAACAACTCTTCATCACTCTTTTGAAGATCACACATTGTTTTTATAAAGTTAAAACGGTATCCTTTGAGAAAATTTAATTTTCATCACAATAAGGATTATTCAAAGTAATATTTATAAGTGATTGATATCAAAATGAAGTTGTTTATAAGACGCTTTGGAAACTTAATTATTTCCATAACAAAGAAAATCCTTGTAAATATATTTTTGATTCTTATTTAAGAATTAAGCATGAAAATGTTTTTATTATAAACATGATGATAAAGTTTTGACGAACTGAGTATTGCATCATTAATATTGAAATTGTATATAGTTGCGAGCCTACATACAATTTGGAATGGACCATGCAAGGCTGATTAGTAGTCACCATAAAACTGATTAATAAACACTAAATTTTCTTTGAAGATTGTGAAAGATTAAAATTTATGAGATCTGCAAGAAGTGAAAAATAGGGACATATTGATAGGGACACCTACATATGTGCCTGTACTATTTATTCTTCTGAGTCGAATTTACTCATCTGTGGAAATTGTCTTATTTGACAATTGACAATTCTTTCTTGTCCAATTCTTCCGTAGTGAGATTCTTAGGAAAAGTATCTGATTACCGAGTGTTGATACCCGACTGGATGTATCGACGTTCCTATCATTTCTTTTGATTTGATTTCATTTGAACGACCTGGGTAACGATCCGAGGAGCTTTCGAATGCGTACTCAAATTATGAAGACATTGGATATATTCATATTCATTAAATGTTTTCGTCTGTATCTGATTTGAAATTATCTCGCCTAGATTATGCGTTGACCTTACTCTTTTAATAGTAGTTGTGTCTCCAGATATCCTTGAATTTGTGAAGGATTATGAGTTATTATTAGACTTTTGAGAAGTTCACATCTTATCAACGGCAATGAAACTGGAAAGTTGATACTGCCAGTAGAATGGATTGATTGATTATGACATGACGACATTGTCTTAATTGATGGGAACTCGAGTAGAATTCCCCGAAAAGATAAGATGTTGATTATCAAAACTGATCTAAATAATTCTTGATGGATGACCATATCCTGCATTTAGACCTGAAATTATACCGCGAATGGTTGTGAACTAGTTATAGATATTGTAATCTAGAAGAACCCAATATGAATTTATTAAAAGATAATTCTGTTATTTGAAACTTTAGTAAGTATTTATTGATGAATTACCTAGACTTTCGCCATTAAGGCAAGTTGAAATTGGTATTGATTATATTCCCGGTGCTGCACCTGTGGCATGTGCATTATACGTCAGCAACATCTGAATTAAAAGGAATTACCGTACAACTGAGAGAATTGTCGGAGAAAGATTTTATTCTACCAAGCTCGTCATCATGAAGAGCTATGGTGTTATCATTCCTTATATTTATAGATTACTGTGAACTGAGTAAATTGACAATCGAAAACGATATCCATAACTCGAAATGGAAGATTTGTTCGATCATTTACAAGGTTTTAGATTTGATCCTCAGCATGGTTATCATCAACTTCGCATCTGCGAAAAAGATTATCTATTCCAATCACTACATCCGGTACTTGTAATGAACATTATGAGTTTCACGTGATGACGTTTGGATTGACTAATACACATGTAGCATTCATAAATTTGGTGAATCACGTGTGTAGGCTGTAATTTGATAAGTTCATGCTTGTGATCATTAAGGACCATTTGTTTGTTTATAAGAATAAGAAGGAGTTAATAATTATTTATAGATTCCCCTGAATTGGCCGAACAATAAAAACCTGTACCTTGAATATTTAACATAAGACTTAAGACTTAATCCTTTACATGATTTAACCGTGTGATTAATAGATAATGGAATATAAATTGACTCTTCAAAATTTAGAAGTCATTTAAGACTTTGAGTTATACTAAAAATATAGTGCAAATATATTTTGACAAATGTTTTAACAAAGGATTTTAAGGGATTATTCTCTTATACACAAACCATTTAACTAAACTTCTGTTTAGGGGTAAATGTTTGTGTATACTTCTAGACAACTTAAGAAGAATTGAGGAAACCCATTTAAACCATAACTTGAAATCTGAAACAATAATTTTTGCTTTTCAAACTAAGAAAACTTTGACCAAAGTATAAACAAAGGTTTTTCGAACATTTACGAATCTTATTAAATATTTTCGATAATTCAACAAAAATCTTGTTAATTAAATTCAAATTTATTTTGAACATTTTCATATAATTGGACGGACTAAGAAATTTAAAAGCTTTACATTTACGTTTCAGAAAAATTGAATATTTAATATTTAATTAGTTGTAATAATTATCGACGCTTTAAACGTCGGATTAAGCGAAACTGATAAAAATGATAGTTGAGATGAAACTAAAACTCAGAAAATGTGAAGAAATAATTTTTGAATAAATATGGACATGATAATTATATCATCAGGAAAAATGAATATAAAT
The DNA here is from genome assembly GCA_025667525.1 of Glebionis coronaria. NCBI lineage: Eukaryota > Viridiplantae > Streptophyta > Magnoliopsida > Asterales > Asteraceae > Glebionis > Glebionis coronaria. The sequence goes on along the minus strand of JANFOE010000146.1, from coordinate 573,046 downwards.
ACTGACACATTATGTAGAAAATATAAAGAACCAATTAGGACATGTTCCTTAATAATGATTGTGCAAAATAAATTGCCGAACAATATAAAAATAAACGATGTTTGTAAAAAGAATAATATAGATAATGAAAAGCGGTTCGCGGCTAATGTGAACCATTAGAATTGAGAAGCCGATGGCGTTAGATGTTCTAAAGACCACTTGTGATTGTCTAAATATGGAGGATTGTGAGATATAGTTATGTTGGAATTTGTAAGTATAAGTATTCTATTTATGTCATTTATGACTAAAAGTATCTTTGTCTAAAGAAGTTGTACTAATGACAAATTATGAAGGCAGATATCGCCTCATACATTAATAAACGTCTAACTATTGCAAAGGTCATCATCTGAATTTGATTCGATTTGGGTCATCGTTGACAGACTGACCAAATCTGCTAATATCATTCCCGTTAATGATAAATGCAAAAGAGTTATGTAAACATAGTGTGCCTGTATCGAACATCTTTATCAAGATCCTCGCTTCACATCGAATTTCTAGAGATTTGCTCAGAAATCATTGAGAACGAACCTTGATGAGAGTACTTTTTACCACCCCAAATCGAAGGGACAAGGTAAAGTAACGATACAAAGTAATATGAGTGCTGTTTTATGTTTGAGTGATTGACCTTTGGTAATGGATCGTATAATCGTTTTCCTTTGTAAATATTATCATTGATAATCATCGTATTAGGATCGAGATCTAATCTTGTTAGGATCTATATTAGAGCATCTGTAAGCAGGAGTTGAGATAAAGACACCCGACATACACCCATTGTGAGTTGGACATGTCTTTTAGGTTTAAGGTTTCCTATGATGGCGAACCTAACCTTACAAAATACCCGACCCGCGAGATCTGAAATGATTGTTGAAATTAGGATCTGATTATTGACTGCCGGTAGTAGGCAAGAGGTTATGTGAATATGAAATGTAGATCTTGAAGTGCCAGATGGGTAGCGAAGTTATGCCAAAAATTTTAACCTTGGAAAAATGAATTCATGATCTGACAAATCATGGGATATAAGTCCCCATTGTATGGGACCATTGAGATGTTGTAAAAGTTGGGATTGAAAGGCATATAAGCTGGATCTACCCTAGGACTTCAAGAGCTGCGTGAATTATGTTTCGTATATCGAACTTAATGGAATATCTATCAAGTTAAAATCTGAATTCTTCTTGATAAATTTTAGATCGGCGAAAAGTTGCATTCATCAAAAACCCGTGAACATCATGGATAGAGAAAGTAAGTCAACATTAAGCCTGATCTTATTCCCGTAGTTATGTTTGATGAAACTCGCGTATTGTAATGAATTACACTTGTGAGAAAAGACCGAATGTGGAGGGAATACCCACATGGCTTTAACTCTATAAGAAGCAAGTAGTAAGATGATCTTTGAGGACAAAGATCCTGTTTAGGGGTAAATGATGTGACAATCCGTCATTTGAAAATATTATTTTATGAACTCACTTATTTTGGGAAGAAATTTGGATTTACGTCTTGAAGTAGCATCGACTACGTCTAATCCGGAGGATTCTACGTTACGTGCTTACGTTTACATACACCGTTTTGGTGACAGTCCGACATTTCAGAAAATAAATTTATCCGTGAATATTATTTTGGAGTTTTAAATTTGTGTTGGTTCATAAACTCACAAATTTACGAGAAGAGATTAGGACTTAAGATTTTATTTTAACATCCTTTACGACTAAACCGGAAACCTTAGGATTACGTATTTACGTTTTCAAACTCCATTTTTAATGAGACAATTTTTATTAGATTCGTTTTGTGTCGTTGATTTCATAATTTATAAAAACGTTTTTCGTAAAACGACCCGAGGGCACGCAAATCGAGGAAACTAGAATCGAGGAATACCCGTAAATTAGTGAGGTGGGACAAAATACATTATCCCACCCCACTAATAAACATGGGACGGCACACATGACACCACATCTTAGGATGTGGCATCATGTTAGCATAAAACTTACAAGTGTAAGTAAGCTTACACTTTAAGCTAGTTACATCTCAAAACCACTAGCAACTTACCACTCTCCTCATTTCCACCCATGCAAAACAAGCTAAAATCCTCTCATCTATTTCCTTTGTGCCGTCCATACTCCACCATAAACACCACTTTTGATCAAATTTAACCATAAACCTCATGTTATTTCTACATATGTTGAAGGCCTCTTGAAAACCTATTGATTGGTGGTGATTATAACATCCAAGGAGGAGTTTCTATGGAGTATTAGGGCTGATTTCCACAAGGTGTTCATGAAGAATGGGGGTCTTGAAGATGGTCATGGTTATCCACAAGTTTCTCCATCAGAATCCATGTCCAAATCATAACCTACATCAACTTGGTGGTATAAAGATTGTCCTCCTCATCTTCTTGTTATTTTAATTATGTAAACATGTATTTTATTTCCTATTGTATATGTATATGATGATTATATGATGATAAAAGTATTGTGTGGGGATTTGGTGTTGATAAACATGCTTAAAAAGATGGATAAACTACATGTAAAATGGGTAAATCTTGTTTAAATGGTAGGCTGTATAAAAACAGTAACTAACCACATGTTAGACTGATAAAATGATGAAGTAGAATCCATTTACAGTAATCTATGGGTCTTGTACACATGTGAGAGTTGGCCATGCAATGGAATCATTGTAATGAGTGAGATATGATCAAAACAAGTTTAGAGTACCAATCTGAGTTCACTGTTTTGGACGATTTTTAGAAAATCCTTGGAGGATGATCCAACAGTAGCTATAGGAGAGTTAAATGGAGCAAATATCATGTAGTTTATGTGATAAAAATTTGAGCTTCTATCTCCATATAGAACTCTAGATATGGCAGTTTTAGTGAAGATGAAAATAAAAATCAGATTTTGGAAATTAAAGTATAATACTATTATATAAGCACTCAAAATTATATAGTATAAAATGTGAATAAAAACTCACTAACTCATATAATACATTTATATAAATATGTACAATGTTAAACAAGTAGACATTTTATAAAAATAGTAACTTGTTAAGTTTTATAAGTTATAAAACTATAAACATGATTTTACGACTTTTTCGGCTATTACCGTAAAATTAACGTTTTTGCTAAATAAAACTTAGACGGTTGGACCCGTCTAATGTAAACTTTATAAAACTCATATACTGATATATAAACATGTATAACAAGTAAAAACCGATAAAACCCGAACTATAGACATACGGACATTAACGAGCTAAGTAAACATATTGGACTAATAATTGGACTAAATAAGTTAAACTCTTATAAAAAGAATTTATTGGGCTTAACCCATTTAGGCCCAACTTGTAAAGTGTAGATACTGATAATATAAGTATAACATGGATTAATAAAAGTTAAATAACTTATAATAAGTTTATTGGACTTAAAACACGTAAATAGGTAAAACTAGTAAACTAGTAAGAAGTTACCAATACGTAACCACTAAAATGAGTAAAAGAGAATATGTAAACCCACATAATTGTTATTTTTATAAAGTCATTGGACATGAGTCTAAGACAAGTATTATTTGTCTAGGTTTCCGTGATTGAAGCACGTACCGTACGTCCGAGTTGCCGATAAACCGCTTTCCCACATCAACGTGAGTTCATAGCCTCGCACTCTTTTAAATGTTTTTATGAAATATTTTATAAACCTGCGAGGGAGATAACATGTTAGTTTTTACAAAATAGGACACCAATTGTCCCGATTGCTTGTTTATTGATTTGGACCCGGATGATTGTATGACCCGATTGTATGACCCGATAAATGATTAAAGGACCCGATAGATGAAATTAAATGGATTATTAAAGTTAGGTTATGTCACTAAAAGTCCCATTAGCATGAATTGTGAACTACCGGGATTTGGTAGAAGCTTGTGCATATAATAGTACTATTTGGGGACGATCACCCCAGTTCGCGCCTTGACGGTTGATCCCCGTCGTGCCACATTGATTGGTAAGCGAATTTATGTATGAGAAGATTTCCATAGCGTGACCTTTGTGACGGCACGCTACTTTAGATGGGAAAATTGAGTATCGGGTTAGCTACCCGTTGTTTGGTTTAGTAAGGTAACAATGTCATGCGGCTTATAATAATCCAAATTAACGAAATACTAATAGACGCACCGAATTACGATGTATTGCCTGACTAGCAATACAGGGTCATACTATTGATATTATGTTCGTGTTTTGGTTTTCATAACCATATTCATATAACGGTTTTTTTTTTCATACAACGTCATAAGACGTATTGTATGATGTTTTTACGACATTGGCTCGTATAATGATTTTTAAGGCAAACTCCTATATTATGATTTTGATGAAGATTTGTATTAAAATAACTTTGGCTATTTTATGGCCTATTAAAATGATTTGTACAAAATGATTTTCAGTAATAATCTTATATTGACATTATATTGATGGATTTTATTAAACTCTATGAATTCGCTCGGCGTTATCGCTGACCTTTTCTTTTAACATGTTTTGTCTCAGGTACTTGAAGGTAATTCTTGGGAAGACGACAAGAATTCATGGCCCGCACTTAAACAATAATTTCCATTCAAATTCTTTGTAAAACTTTGTATTAAATACAATGACTTGGGACCTATGTAACTTTGATATTTATGAATGGAAATGCTTTATTAATAAACGACGCGATTTTTATGCGTTGTCTATGATGTGAGTAATGTGCTATCCCGTAACACCAACTAGTTTTCCGCTGTATTGAGTTGTATAAATTTGGGGGTGTTACAGGATATACTTTTGGTGTTGTGGAGTTATAAGGGGGGTGTGTTGATATTGGTTCGGTCAAGGTCAAGTCATGCTGTTTTTGTTAAACTAGTCACCCTGTTTTCTGAAAACAAACAGTGATGCATCGCAATGTTTTCTAATTTAAACCCATCACAAGTCAATATGAGTCATCGCAATCTAACTTTTTAAACCCATCGTAATGTAAACAAAATAAGCCATCGTAACAAAACAAGAGTCCATCGCAATGTTTCTGTTCCATCGGAATGTGAGAAAAAAATCAACAGCATGACGTCATATATGCCATTGCGATAGGTCAAACCACCCATCGCAATGTGACTCATCAGAATGAGTCCCATCGAAATAGATAGGTTGAACCCATCGGAATGTGTCAAAAAACAACCCATCGCAATCTATGCGATCGAAAGAGCCATCGGAATGCAAGCATCGGAATGTATGCGTCGGAATGTGCCATCTAAAAAATATTATCCAAAAGCACCTTTTCCGTTGTTTCTGGATCTAAGTTTTTCTGGATCTGAGTAATCTTCATCTTCATAAAATTACCAGAAAAAACCCAAAAAATCTAGAAAAAATGCTGTTAAAAAATCAGAAAAGTATTCATTGACCATGATAGAACCATTTGACCAGGATATAATAACCATGTGACTGTTTGGACAGATATAAAAATATCATCACAAAAAAAAATGAGACAGTGATATGAATATGAGACTAGATTGTGAAACATTGAAACTATTTGGAAAAAAAATAACAAGACGTGACAAAATTGTTTATGAATGTATGACAATCAGACACAAACAACCGTGACATATAGTTTAGACAAATGAGACCAAAAAGATTTTAGACCACCAAATCAAAACCAAAAACACGATCCAAGGATTGAACCGAAGCTCTGATGCCAATTGTGGATTTGCTTTTTAGTAATCCGGTGGTCTAGTGGGGTGGTAAATGGTAGTGACAACCATTGTTGAAGTTTAGAGAGAGAGTGGTTGTATGTGTAAAGAGAAAGAAAGGAAAATGTGATTAAACAAAAAAGAAACACAAGCAACACCCCTCCTTGGAAGCCTTGGAGGGGTATATATAGTCACACACGACACTTAAACTATACAGCGTTTCCTAGTCTAGTCTATGCGTGTCTGACTATGATAACTAATGGGAATTCTTAAATATCGTCACATAAAGTGAATTTCCAACAAAAAGGAATTACAATTTTCTTAAAATACCAACTTTTATAAAATTTAAAAAGGAATTACAATGTTTAAAGAGTAAAACTGGAACAAGGCTCTCTCACAAGTTGAGGAGTCCTTTTATAGGCCACAAGGGCTGAGATTACAAGTGAAACCCCTAGCTATAAAGTTCCTGAAATGCCCCTTGAATCTTCTAGACGCATTTGATGTTTGAGCTGTCCAAATGAATCTTGATTGTTCATTTTAGCTTTGTAGTTAAGCAATGAGTCTTGGCTGTTGATTTGGCCACGTGGCATACCTTGGAGGTTAAGGTTTGATGTGATAGGTGGACGGGTTTGAATGGTGGGGTCACATGGTGAGTGGGAGTGAGGGTTTTTGGTGTGGGATGGGATTTGGAGTGTGTGAATTAAACGTGTGTCAAGGTAATTGGGATTTACCCTTTGGTTTAAGTTAGATAGTAATTGGGGGTGAAAGGTGAATAGTAAACATTTTGATCCGGTTTTGGTGAGGTGTGTATGTGTTTGGCGCATTTTTGAGTTTGAATGTTTCACTTGCTCACTTTTGGTCCTTGTGTTTTGGAAAATATGGTAAAACGTGTTTATTCAGCAAACCAACTCATTTCTTTTGTTATTCAACTTTTAAACTTCACACTTTTGCCACCAAACTTTATGATAAGGGTTTCTAGGGTTGTTTTTGCCAATTTTGAATATTTGAAGGACTGATCTTGGACTTTCTTGATCTTCAAAGGTCTTCATTGTATCTTTGACTTCATGAGGGACCAATATTGACAATTTAGAATCATTGAGGGACTAAACTTTCCAATTCTTCAAAGTTAAAGGACCATTTTGTAATCTTGATAAACTTAAGGGACCAAACTTGTAATTATGAATTTACAAGGGTTTTAAGTGTCATTTCTTCATAATATGAGGATCAATCTTGTACATCTTCAAGTCTTCAAGGGTTTATTTTGGATAATTCATGAACTAGGGCCCGGTTCTTTGTACGGCTTCGTTTCTCGTGTCCGTTTTTCCTTGTTTCTTGTGATCTTTTGTCTTTTTCACGATATCCATACCTAAAACACACAAGTACACAAATACAAGCATATATATGGGAATATTATGACATTTTATGCATTTAAAGCCTGAAAAGAATGATGAGATCATGTATAAAAGCCATCTCATCAACTATGAAGAGGTTTTTGCACCTGTTGCAAGGATTGAAGCAATAAGGATTTTCCTAGCCTATGCCTCTTGCATGGGCTTCACAGTTTATTAAATGGATGTGAAGAGTGATTTTCTTTATGTCACAATTGCAGAGGAGGTTTATGTAATGCAGCCTCCTGGTTTTGAAGATTCAGAACATCTAGACAAGGTGTATAAAATGAAGAAAGCTATGTATGGACTTCATCAAGCCCCAAGAGCATGGTATGGCACATTGTCCACCTATCTGGTGCAAAATGGATTCAAGAGGGGCACCATAGATCAGACTTTGTTTACCAAGAAGACTAGAAAGGACTTCTTACTTGTACAGGTCTATGTGGATGATATCATCTTTGGCTCTTCAAGTCCAAAGATGTGTGAAGAATTTTCCAAGCTCATGACAGACAAGTTCAAGATTAGTGCAATGGGAGAGATGAACTTCTTTCTAGGGTTACAAGTTCAGCAGAAAGAAGATGGTATCTTCATCTCTCAAGACAAATATGTAGGAGAGATCTTGAAGAAGTTTGGCTTCTCTCCATATGAAAAATGGGCTAGCACACCCATGGATAGGGAACACCCTTGGGGAAAGGTTGGAGATGGAAAAGAGGTGGATGTCAGGCATTATAGGTTAATGATTGGATCATTGATGTATCTCACAGCTTCAAGACCTGACATTATGTTTGCTGTGTGTGCATGTGCACACCATCAAGTGACTCCCAAAGAGTGGCATCTTCATGTTGTCAAGAGGATTTTTAGGTACCTTAGGTGCTATCCCACCTTGGGATTATGGTATCCAAAGGATTCTCCATTGGAGCTTATTGCATATTCAGACAGTGATTATAGGGTGACAAGTTTGATAGAAAGTCCACAACTGGTGGATGCCAATTTCTTGGGAGTAGGTTGATATCTTGGCAATGCAAGAAATAAACAGTGGTGGCCAATTCTACAACTGAAGCAGAATATGTAGTTGCAGCTACGTGTTGTGGACAAGTCTTATGGATTTAGAACTAGCTGTTGGATTATGGGTATAATTTCATGCATACCAAGATTTTTGTAGACAATAACAATACTTTATGCATTATTAAAAATCTTGTACATCATTCTAAAACAAAACACATAGAAATTCGACATCATTTTATAAGAGATTGTTTTAAAAAAGGTTTAATACAACCAGATAGGGTTGACACAGAAGAAAATGTGGCAGATTTATTAACTAAACCTTTTGATACTGGGAGATTTCAATACTTGGTAACAAGTATTGGAATGATCAATCTTACCTAATATGTGTTTTTGAACTCTTTGTAAAAGTATGTACAGGATATGCGTTGTTATTGGTCTTTGTACAAAATTAGATTTTCCACTTTATTTGTCTAACGCTGACAAAGGTTATTTTAACGCTGACAAGTGTTAAATTGACGTTGTCAGCAACATGTTAGTTTTGTGGTTTTTGATCTAATTATGCAGGCGTTGTTAGCATTGTAAAAATGGATAAAGAGTTTCTTATGGATCCTTGGAGCTTACTTGGAGCGTGTTCAAGTTTATGGATGATGGTTGGAATAGTTATATTTCTATCTTGACCTAAAAAAAAATTTTGTTCATGTAATATGTTTGGCAACTTATGTATCATAGTTTAAAGGGAGGTTTAGGAAACCTTTAGGACTTTTTGGGTATTCATATATACTCTTATCACAATTCTAGATTGTGTCCACTAGTGAGTACGAGTTAGTTTACTAAATCGTGAGGCACTGTAGCATGCAAAGTTGATATACTTTGCACGCTGCCAAGACTTTTTGACCTAGAATTGGATGTGGTATGTTGGGAGACTTGGGTATGATTTTTATTAGGCTTACCTGGGAAGTTACAAAGGATTTTATGAGATAACTTCACTGTTAAGAACTTTGGTTAGCAAGGGACACTTGAGCAGAATTATGTCTATCTTGCTTAAGCAAGTGTGCATGATTGGACAGTTCTTGCCACCCTATCGTAATTTTCAGTCTATAGGTTATCTTCACTAGGATAAATTACTTTGTTAAGGTCCTTTGTTTTTATTATTTTTATTTTTGGACGTTGACAGTTTTATTTCCAAACGTTGTTAGGACCAATTTTGACGTTGACATGGCAAAATCCATCGTTGACAAGAATATAGTCGTTGGGCGTTGTTGCGTTATTTTTGACCGTTGATAAACATTGGGTCCTACCCAGTTGTTTTTTTGATGAAAATTTGGGCCGTAATTTTAGGAGTTGGTAACTTTTTATTAATGAACAAGATAACTTATATATTTTTAAGATTTTAATAATTATATTTTGAAAATAATTGTCTCATCTTTGACCAATCACATGTTTTCACCTCTCCTATATATTTGGCTCATTCTTTTGAAACAGGGTAACTGCTTATTCTTGTCTAACTAAATTTTCACACACATTCATCTTTTATAACATTTATTACAGATTTCTACATCAATGGCGCCTAAGTTTAAACCAAATGATTTGGAATTGGGGTTCAGAAGTCAGCACAACATGGTTGCCTATTTAGAGGCTGACAATGCTCTGTTTCCCCAATATACTCAGATGGTGGAGTATTTAAATGCATCCCCATTAAGGTATGAACTTTCTCATGCTCCTCTTATCCCTATCACTCATATTAAACAGTTTTGGAATACTGACACTTCCTCAACGGTTAATAATGTGACTACATTGACTGCTACAGTCCATGTGCTTTCATGGGTGGTTACTGAAGCCTTGGTTCGCCAGGCTTTGCATCTTAATGATGCAGATGGTATAACCACCCTACCCATTGGTGAGCTAAAACAAGGACTTCAAGCTTTGGGTTATCCTTTCCCTGAAGAGGGAACTTTAAACAAATATTCAAAACAGGAATTTCCCCCATCTTGGAAGTACTTGATACATGTCATTCTTCAGTGTTTGAGTCCCAAATGTATTGCACACAATGAAATTAACAGATCAATTGGGAGTGCCATTGTGTGTATTGCTACTAGGCAAAAATATAATTTTTCTAAAATTATTTTTGATGGCATGTGTCATAACAAGGGTAGCAAGATGACTCTTGCTTACCCAAGATTTTTGCAAATGGTGTTTGATGAAAAAAGATATTGCACCAGGGATCACAATGATTTTTATAAGATCCCTGTGCAAAAGAAAGCAATTTTCGGAAAGATGAATACACCACCAAACAGAGACTTACCCCTTACCCAAACCATGCTTGCTGTTATTGCAGCAGCACTACAGCAACCAGACCCATTACTTGAACAATCGCCATCACCCCAGCAAACGGATATTGACCAAGAACCCTTCAAGGCTGACATGTTAAATGTTGTTGTTGACACTCCAAATCCAAACGCTGACACCCTATTAAAACAAACCCAAACACCCCTTAACCTTCAAATTGAAACCCAATCCACATCATCTTCTTCACCCCCAGATTTTAGGATGGAAAAATGCCAAAGGACTACTAGAGTGTTCTCCTCTAGTGGTCCTAGCCATGTTGCAGAGAGAACCACCATCACAAGTGTGGTTGGTGACATGGGTGGGGCTAGGACTATTGGTACTAGCTTAGATGCAGGCCAAGCCATTCCTAAAATCATTAAGACCCCATCCATGCCCCATGACTCTACTTTGGGAGGTCAAATTCCCATTCTCTAGGAGGGCAGATTGGAACCCTATACATTGTTGGAATTGACGGCTATCTACATTAGCTTGCAAAAGCAAAATGCAGACCTTGTACATACTGTCTCTACATAAGGCCTTGAACTCAAGCAATATAGGGAGAGGATTGTTGTTTTGGAAGCTGCTAAGACTAGGAGAAGGCAGACAAGAGTCCTTTCATCAGGGGAGGATTCTTACAAAGGGGAGGAAGCTGCTACTGAGCCATTTAATTTAAGTGACAAAGGCTCAGGTGGTTCTATTGGTGTGTAAATGGCTGAAGCTTTGACCAGCTTAAAGGAGAGGCCAGTTATTGATGTTTCACTGGCAACTCCAACAAAGATTTCGTTTATGGAGATGTTGGAACAGGTTTCTAAGCTAAGCGCTGACAAGAGTGAGTTGAGTGTTGACAAGCCGGTTTTTTACGCTAACAAGCTAAGCGCTGATAGGAGTAAGTTAGGTGTTGACATACAGGTTTTGGACGTTGATAGACCTGCAGGTATGGTTGATGTTTCCCAGTCATCAGCTATCATCAAGGATGTGTCTACACAGGTACCATCATCATCTTTACCCACCATTGATATATTAGAGAATGTGGCAACACAGGTACCATCATCATCTTTACCCACCATTGATATATTAGATAAGGGTAAAGGGATTATGGTAGAAACAGTAGTTCCCAAGGATGCAACCCAAGTAAAGTTTGATTCCATGTTGGTTGCACAACTTGAGAAAGAAGATAGGATGAAGGAAACTGCTATTGAGAGTAAGGAAGGCAGTGATGATGAGAGTACATATTCAAGTGTAATAATTATTGCAGAAACAGAGAGACTTGAATATGGTGATGAGTTGGCATAGGAAAACATTGCAGAGTTGAAGAATCAGGTGGATTATGAGATGCCTGAAGTTGCTCAGATGTACTTTGCATGGGAAAATAAGGTAATCGACAATCCAGACATGACTTTATCAGATCAAATTTAGGGTTTGGAGATTCTACTAAGAGTTCAAAGGGATTGCAAGGTGATTCTGAAATATAAATCTAGCAAAGTTCTTTCAAAGACTAAGACGGCTAGAAGGGAGCTCTACTACATGTTGCTCAGATGTCATCAAACAGGTTGGACTTTTAAGAAGTTGCAGGGATTATCTTTTGATGAGTTGGAATATAAGGCTTATTCTATATGGGCAAGTGTGCAAGAGAAGAACACTATCAGACTTCTTTCAGATGAAAGAAAGGAAGAACTTGCAGAAGAGATGCAGATCCAACAGGCTTTGGTTACACTAAGACCATTGAAGAAGGCAGTTCCACTTGAGTTCCCAGACAATATGGATAGAGTGAATCCTAGTGAAGCTGTTATTAGAAAGAGTATTAAGCTCTCACCCTTGGAAGCTTTACATATGGTAGAGGTGTTACCTCATGATTCCAGAAACCCTATAGTTCACTATGAGGAAGATGCAAGTGGGTTTTGGATGATTGGCAGATATGGGAAAGAGGTACATACTTTCACTACTCTTATGTCTTTGTTTGCAAGCCTAGATAGGGAAGACTTGGCAGACCTTTGCAGGTTGATGCAGACCAAGTATGAGACTGAAGCACCTACTTCAGTCAATGGAATAAAGATTTGGTCAACATTCAAGCGAATGTGTGCACCAGATGAAGAAGATCCAGTTTGGAAGGATCTTGATGATGTCAGTGGACTTCAATGGCGTTTACATTCAGCAGCTGGTGTGTATCATTTGAGTACTACAAAATTTTCTGAATATCTTCTTGTGGATGCTGAATATCCTATGTCCAAAGAAGTTTTGAAGAAAATGGTGTCAATACAACTGGAGATGGATTATACAAGTGACGTTGGCAAAGATTTAATTAGGTTTATTTATTTCCAGCTTAATAAGATTTGTAAGAATCCTCCTTGTACTTAGTTTTTATTTAGAAACTTGATTACTAGAGTAGATATCAAGTTTAGGGGAGGATTGTTGGGAATCAAATGAAGCCAAGACACTTAGACGCTGACAAGAGGAAATTGGACGTTGATAGGAAGAAATCAAGTGTTGTCAAGACAAGCGTTGACAGGAAGAAGTCAAGCGTTGATAAGAAGAAATCAAGCACTGATAGGATACTTAGTCTACACATTTTATGTTTCTAGTAAAGATATGTTAGACATTGTATTTCTTATGTTTATCTTTACCTAAAATAGCTGATACGTAGACTCTTGTACAAGGTACCTTAATCTATAAAAGGAGGCCTTTAGGTTTAGTTCAATATATGTTTTTCACACTTTCATTGTACGCAAGTTTGATTAATCAATCGAAGTGAAAGTTTGGTTTATCTTGTTTATATGTTCTTGTTTAAGTATTAATTCCACATAATACTTAGATTGTTTCATATACAACAAAGTTTCTCTAAGTGTTTAACTTGATTTATTCTCGTTTACACAAGCTACATTGATCTAAGTTTGGGATCAACACACATGCTTTCTGAAAAGAAAACCCTATGCCCTTACATGTGTTAGCTAACTCCTCCATTTTGACCCAACCTTAAAGCTACTGTTAAGGCCCCGGTATACATGAATATACTTTATCTATCCAGATTTTACCGATTTTGAACATATAAAAAGTTTGTTATGATCAGAGGGTCTTCCACTATTCCAATTGATTATAACTCTCCTATATATATTATATAACATATAAACTAACTCTCATGTTCGTTTGAAAGTACAATTGTACTCCTAAGTAGCCTAACCATCTTAAAACTTTAACTTAAACCCGACTGATTTTTAAACTGTTTTGACCTCCGACTGTTGTAACCTGTTTTTGACCCACTTTCCTTCCTCCAATTTAGTCCTTGTTTCTTGAACTTAAAAGCCAATTCAAATACCTTTTCAGGGATACTTGGTTCGATTAATGAATGTTCCTAGAACTCTAGATATGATCAAAACATTAGACCTAAAATTCTACCCAGTTTTTAATTACGAATTTAATTACATTAAACTAATTAATTACCCATAACTTTACTAATTACAAGACCTAATTATTCTAATCATCAAACATCATTAATATAAATATTTTAATATAAACCCTAACCTAAATCCATCATAGCATGATTAATAATGAATTAAAAACATTTTAATTGAAAAGGGTTTTAAAGATTTACCTTTGATTTATAAAAATCCCAAAATTTTGTTGAAACCCTAATTTTTATTATGAATGCCGCGACTTCAATTCTCCAGGAGAAAATTATGAGGTTTTTGGTTGTGAATAAAACATTATATAGGATCCTAAACCCATTCCTAGCCCAACCCAAGTTCTTCTTTCCTTTTCCTTCTCATTTCCCTTTTCCTTTTCTTTGTGTCGTCCAAAACCGACTACCCCTTGTATTTTTTTTATTTTTTTTTATTTTATATATTATTATTACATTACTGTTATTTTCTTAAATTTCCCTAATTTATTTCAGCCCCTAAGACCTCCTGAAACTCAAAACCGTAAAACTAGCCGATTTTACGTGTATACAGTAAAAGACACAAAAATATACAGTTTTATAAAAACTCTTGAAATTTGAAATGAATTTAAGAACTAAGTCCTAATGACTTAAAACCATCTGGAAAAATATTCCCATGACTAATTACCTTATCCGAGACCCCAAAATGCTAAACCTAAAATAGTAAAAATACGACTTACTATAATACTTATACGTATACGTAAAATTACCAAAATGACTTCATTTCATTTCATAGTCACTATAATGTGAGCACATGATCATGAAATATCCGCTCATCGATTTACTTATGAGTATTCTGTACCCATAAACGATGTCCATTCCTTCCTCATTCACATAAAATAAACACATAGACATATAAAACACATAGTCACACATAAAATAACTTATAATTACGATTAAGTGACGAACCCCAAAACCATGATTGTCACATCACTCCATCCTAATACAAATCTCGTCCTCGAGATTTTCTCCTTAGGACCGTTATTAATCAACTAAATGAGGATACTAGTTCCTCATACCATTCCTTTACCGTTCCCATGTGAACTCTAGTCCATGTTTCCATATTCCATCTATCCTTACTACCGTATCTTACTTTTCCTAAACGTCTTAACTTCACGATCCGTACTCTCTACCGGGCCCTTCGATAAACGAAGACTTGTATCTATAATAGTGTCTTCAAATGGTACTTGTAAGTCGGTTCTCTCTAAGCATTTCCTCCAGTTCGATACATGAAATACATCATGCATACTACCTAAAGTCTTCCAGTCGTTAACCTACCAGTCACTAGCCCGATCCTTTCGAAGATCTCAAACAAACTCGCGATTCTAAGTGTTAACTTTCCCTTGTTCCAAAACCACATCACTTCTTTCCATTGTGCAATTCCCAACATATCCTTATTTCCAGTACTAAATTCCCAACGAATTATGCCACTCGTCCGCACCGCTCTCTTGTCGGTTCCTTGCCACTTCAAACTTCTACTTTAAGTACTGCCACCACTTCCATAGTTTTTCGATCCACCTCCGTCTAATATGTTAGCCGCTTCTATCTTCATTCCATCATAACAATGATCCACCTCGTCTCTTTTGAATTTATTCCAGCAGTTTCTACTATCTTTCCCCAGCACCAAACCTACAACTTCTATCCTCTACGGATTTTCCATCATCCGAAAATCTCTCCCAAGTATTATCGCGTCCAATGGCATATGCAGGATTGCATAGCTGGAACTTCTCAAAACCGTCACATGACCATGTCATACTTACCGCCACCTCTCTGCCTTTTTCATGCTCGCCACCAAGTAGTTATTCTCCCTTTATACTAATAGGTGCTATGCCCTTTCCTCTAAGTAAACATTCCATTGTTCGCGATTTCTCATCTCTAGCTCCATCGGATTTCCCTCCCAATTCACTCCACGATCTTGATAGTATTCTGATCCCTCAAGCCATTCTTCCTCCATGCTACCTTTCGCTTGCCTCTACACGATCTCAGTTCCATATCATCTTCCACCTTGTCTTCAGCCTATATCTTAGGCGTTCTCTTTTATTCTCTACATTCTCATCAGTGAGGATTATTCCCCCCCCCCCCCTCACTGGTGACTCTCTCTTTGTAGAAAAATTCTTCCTAATCAACGCGTTCTTCCAAATCTTACGCCAATGCTTAGGCCACTTCCTGAATTATCCCCATGGAATTCTCACATCAACCATTAGTCTATCCTTGGTTTTATAATGCGTTCTGCGACCCATTGCGATAAAGGTCTTAAAATCCAATGCGTGATGCGAGATGCGATTGCGAGCGAAATTTGGACACGATGCGTTTAGCATAAAAATGTATAAAAATTATTTAGAAATACTAATTTCGACCAAGTAAATGTAATAAAGTTACAAAATAAGTTGTTAGCATATTGAAATTGGGCTTATAATCCATTGTAAAACGAATAAGTCGAAAGTAAAGCTTGACAAAAAAATACTTAGCAAAATGCAAGGTACTATATAGTTGTTATTTTCTTTGTTTTAAATGTTTTACAACAAGTCTTATCTTTAAAAAGCTATTAAAATATGTAAGTCTCATTTATATTGTTAAAATTGGACAAAACTAGCCTAAGAACTAGATTGCGACAACTGCTACCGTTGCTAGCATTACACAAATGCAGAAAATTGCGGTTTAATGCGAACGCATTCTGGGATGGCATTGCATTAGGCACCTTGATGCGAAATTTTACGAGCAACGCATTGATGCCTGCAATTTGCGCAATGATGCACGCATTTTTAAACCAAGAGTCTATCAATGGTATACTACACTTGCTTCCCATCATTTCTTCTAACTTTTGCACAACACCTCCTATTCCACCACCACCGTACACAGTCCTTTTAACTCCGTGACTCCTCATTCTGCTCAGAATATGGGATGATCTAGTCAGTCTATCGACTATCACCCAACTCCCATCGTACTTATCCCACCCCTCCATTATGTATCCTTTTACCATCTTCGTCCTTACACCGTCCTTTCTAAGCTACTCCTATCTATGTAGGAAGTATAGTCTACGTCCCCTATTTTCCACATGGTTTTCCAAGCCATGCAACATAAACGTTGACGTGTTCTCCGCTTTAGACAACTCAACTCATGCAACCTACATCCTTCATCCAGACCATCCTACCACGTCCTCCATATAGCTCACTCTCGTCTCAACTTCACCTCCTTCTTCTTATTCCATGTCTTATTAACTATGCTTGCCTTTCCCATACAGTACTTGGCCTTTGCACGTCCTTGTACCACTTATCTCCGTCCATCATCATTACCTAATGTCCAATAAAGAAGATTGATAGGTGTTGGAGACGCTCATAATCCGTATAGATCATTCTCTACGTCTCGTACACCGAATGCTCTAACATTCTAGGCAGATCTACCAACCAACTCCACTATCTAAGTCTTATCTAGTTCTTCAAACCTTTCAGTTTCTGCAACTTATAAGCAATCACCTTTCTTTGTCGTCCTTGCACGCATCCTAATCCTTGCTCCACGTATCGTCGTGCGTAGCGGATTTCGTCCAGTCCTTCCGATAATGCCAAGATCAGCTCATTGCCCATGCTAATCCTTTAGTCTCCAAAATGCTTCCTCATCCTGCTTCGCTTCAACTTTGTTGGTTCCAACTAAACGCCATCCCCTCCAGCTACTTTCCCCCGATAACCAATTTCCTAAAACTCTTACTTGAAAATTTCACTCCTAATTCCTGTTCCTAACATCTCCAAAACCAACTCATAGTTCGTCTCGCCTTCTTTCTTAACTTTGGGAAGATTCAAGATGTCGTCGATACTCCCGATGACAACATGTCTATATACGGTCATGCACACTCGGTTCATTGACTCCATGAATACCGCTAGTGCTTTGGCGAAGCCAAAAGCATAACCGTAAGCCCAAAGAGTCCATATAACATTCTTAACTATTCCAACTGCGTCCTCCTTACACCCCCTCTTGGCGGCAATACAACAATTTCTACTTCGTTCTACTCGCGGGCTTCTACGCACATCCTACAAGATCTATACTTCCTCTTATCATACCATTCAATACTTTTACATAACCTCTCCTACTAGGCAAATCAGCCTTTACCTTGCATTCCTTGCAATTTCTAACAACTCCTTCCTTGAAATCATTCCATCAACAATTGCCTTGTAAAGGCTCTAACTACAACTTATCTCGATTCTCTTGCTGGCTCCATTCATGGTTCTGCTTCACAATAATAGGTAAACCTACTAAACCTTAGGAAATATTCAGAAACTTACATGGCTTACGAACTTCATAAATACCCTTGAAGTATCATATCCCCTTCCATCACTCTCCATGACGCGTTGCTTTTACCAATATCCATACACCACACCAACCTCTATCCCTCTCACTTGGTACTCCTAAGAGACCATATATCCACATTAGTTCTTCTTCCCACGATCTTCTAACTCTTTCCCCATCCCCGAAGGCACTCCAACTATTCTCTCATGGCCACTAACTTATTCGTGCACGTGCGACCAAGTCTTCCATATGACTACATCTATGCTTTTGATCC
The DNA here is from genome assembly GCA_025667525.1 of Glebionis coronaria. NCBI lineage: Eukaryota > Viridiplantae > Streptophyta > Magnoliopsida > Asterales > Asteraceae > Glebionis > Glebionis coronaria. The sequence continues at coordinate 554,626 of JANFOE010000146.1, read as the reverse complement.
ATATGAAACCAATCTACATCTAGGATTCCACCGGCTACGACCAACGAGTCAAACCCACGGATAACTAACGACATTTCATGTGCACGAGTTAAATCAGACCAAAACCACGAAAATTTAAAAGAAGACCCAAACATAAAACATGTATCAATTTAAAATAGTTCAAGAAACAACCAACGACCACCCAATTCATAATACAATTCGCGACATATTATTAAAACCTTGTACAAAAATTTCGACCAAGGTACTGACCTCCCATGACTATACATTCTGAGTATTTGAAAAGTAAGTTCTGAGTACATAATTTTAGGCTTTTGAATCACCGAAAAAGCTTTAAAAACGAATAAGTTATGACCAAAACAATTTTATACTAGTTATTTTCTAAAAACTGAAGATTCATCTTAGTGATTAACGTAATCCCTTTTAAATGAAAATAAAATAAATTTATGTCAAATTTCATGAAATTAATTTAGCCTTGCATCCATAATAATTTTAAATGTTATAAATTCGGTTAAACTCATTGATATGAAATATATAAGTAAGAAGAAAATTTTATTCTTCTTTATTTTAATTAAGATCTTTTAGAGTTTGAAATATATAAGTGATGATCATATATTAAAGAATTTATGTTACCTCTTGTTTCAAGCACGACTCCAATATTTTACCCTTATTTTATCGAATAGGAACAATTATCATGACCCTATAGTAGATTTCAAAGTCCTTTTTCCATTTACCGACCAAAAGAAATGTAAGACCCAACACAAAATATCCCAAAAGAAATATCAAGCTATTTTAATAGCCTTAGTACCAAAAATTATCATTTTAAAACGGACACGTGAAATAGGAACTTGAAGAGTACACTACAACGGAGGTTGAATATTTAAAAGAGAAGCGAGCTGGCCACCTTCCTAAGAATACCACCGATAATGGTAGGGGATCATACATATATAGGCATATTAGGATACATATATTATACTAGCATGTATTAACCCTCTTTCACGCAATCATACTTAGGAATCCATTGAAGTTCTGGTACTTGTATAACTATGTTGGCCACCATACTTATACAATTACCCTTTCCCCAATGCCCTCCCTCCTATGATGACACTTATAGGAATCAATACAACATATATCACATACATCTACCAATTAAGCACACTCACATAACCATAAAGGTCCAAGTATCTATTTATTAAAATGACATAGCCAAAACACATAAATTTATAGTCTAGCTTAAACTAGCGTAGACTAATTCAAAATGAACGCAAAATTAATAGTAAGTCATGTTTCCCATAAGAGTGGAACGACCTAACTAGATAAACAAATAATTGTTGGATACCGTGGATTCAGTATCTGCTTCTTTTGCTCCAGTATTGTTACTATCCAGATAAACCGGTCCAGTCTTGACATTCCTCAATAGTACTTCCATATTCCCTTCCTTAGCTGTTATTGTTAGCATGGTCTTATAGACCCACATATTGTTCACTTCCACCTTAGACATGTGTTCTATCGCCTCACATGGATACCACTCATGTGGAACTTCCCTCCTATAATTTGTACGCCAGTTCCATCCTATCCTCGTGATTCCAGTGGCTTGCACCACTACTTATTGAAGGTTTATATAGTTCATAACAATTACACAAAACCCTAAACGAGATCAAAGCACACATAGAGGAAGCGATTTAACAAGATCATAATAATAACACAATTATAATTAATCGAATTAGGGTTACATACCTTTACACTAAAGCAAATCCACAAGACGAAGAACGAATCACCATTTATACCGTATATAACCAAGATATAGTCTAAAGTAAGACTATATTACGATCTTGTACACACATAATACAACGGGCTAACCATGATTCTAGCATGTGTAAACCGAGCTATAACACTTGTAGAAAATCTACCCAACAACCCAAGAGAGGAAGTAGGACTAGATTTAAACTAAAACCGAGCACCAAGAAAAGACCACACCAAACCCTTTGTGGGTTGGTGTTGCGATCGGCCAAGAGAGAGGAGAGAAAGAGATTGAGAAGTGTGTGGAATTATGACGGTGAGGGGATATATATTTATAGTCCTAGTAAATCTTGTAGCCCAAAAAATAAATGGAAAGTTTTTTCCTTCCCCTTGTGTACCCTAACCGACGGTCGAACACCCCTCAATGGGGCGTTCCGGGACCTTCCGTCCTTCTTTTTTTTAATCCTCTTTTTATATATTCTTTAACGTTCGTTAATACTTAACTCTTAATTATTTAACGACTGTTAATGTTATATCTCGGTTTATTTAATAAACGTAATGAATATATTTATTAAATAAATTAATAAATATAATAAATACATTTATTAAATAAATTAATTCTTTATGTACTGTGTGCAATCCCGTAATCTCAAGTTCGTTCCTATCACACGACTATTAAATATAAGTCCATGAACTTTCACTTATCTCTTAGGGGAATGACTTAAACTTCAGATGAAGATATTACCCTTAAGGTACATGAAAATAACTAAACGATACCATTAACCCCAATATGTACTATAATTTACATATTAAAGAAAAATATAATAGTGACTAGCGTGGACAACTATGGTTCAACCCGCACTAGTCAAAACTCGAAAAGAAAGTATCATGCGGCTAAGTATGAATGACTATGGTTCAATCTATACTAGCCTAAATCAACAAAATATCGCAAATAAGAATCATCATATCCAGAAACTTCAATTAATAAAATGCACACATACTCCTATGACGCCTATATGTAGGGACCCTTAAGGTATAGACTAGGCTACTAAGCTAAGCAACCTAATTCTCTGAAACCATTGTCTCTGATACCATTTTGTCACACCCCACCATGGCGGAATATGGGCGCGAACTATGGATATCATCATAACATGGCGTATCTATAGAGATAACTAAATGAATAAAAAAATGTCATAAAAAAGTGACACAAATGTCATGACAATATCTAATAAATGTAGGAGTCTAGGTAAGTAGGTAACAGTCCTACTTCTTACCCGAGACAAACAAATAACATAAACAAGCAAATATATAGGTGTCTAAGTATCACTTATTCGAAATGTAAAAATAAACTAAGAAGGAACAGGGATCTCCTTCTACATGCAATCCTATGCTTTCAAGACTAGTCACTCCAACTTGAAGGCTTAACTATAACTTCACCGAAAAGAGACACTAAATTACGTCAACAATAATGTTGGTGAGAGTCATAGGTTTAGAATCCAACGCCAAAATATAACATTTCATTAGACCAGCTGTGAATAACGACATTCAAGAACATATAAGATATTTTGGACAATGTATTACTAACATGCATAACTATTCAGTACTAAGCGCTTATCCTTTGAATCCCAATGCTCCATGCCTTGCCTATCCTTCCTTCCTTTCCATGGCATATTAGGAGCCCATACACCTAACATCCATCCCCAAGACCCAGTCTTGTCCCTAAGGTCCTGCATTGTCCTCCTTGATATTAAGTATACTTAACTATATTAAGTATTTCCACGTAGTAGTTCAATGCATAAGTAAACACATAATTATCCAGACTAACATATAAGAACATTCACAGCAATTTCATTTAAAAGAACATTTACAAGAACAAGTAACGACAATGTCCCTTCCATCCCATCTGGAAGTTAAAAGATAAAGAAAGTGGGACTATGAAACTCACCTGTTGAGCTCCTCCAATTATCCCGCGTACTAGAAAAAGCTAAACAAATAAACTTATAACATCAAGACATGAACCAATGACTAATATGGGTCATTAATCTATGATGGACATCTAATCTTCTCCCATATATACCCCATTCATATGCTCTAAGCATCTGAAAGTTTATGGACTTATATTTAATAGTCGTGTGGTAGAATTGAACTCGAGATTACAGGATTGCACACAATACGTAAAGAGTTAATTTACTTAATAAATGTATTTATTATATTTAATAATTTATTTAATAAATATTTATTACGTTTTATTAAATTAAACCGAGCTATAACTTTAACGATCGTTAAATAATTAAGAGTTAAGTATTAACGAGCGTTATAGTATATATAGTAAGTGGAATAAAGAGAAAGAAGATCAGAAGGTTCCAGAACACCACTTTGGGGTGTTTCAACCGTCGGCTACACCAAGGGGAAGGGAGAAAGAAAACTTGCCTTATTTTCGTTTCCTTGGGCTACAAGATTAATAGGCCTATATAAGGACCCTTTAGCCTTCATAATTCTTCACCCCATTCTCTATTCTCTCTTTCTTTTTAGTCGACCGAATCAAACGCACCCTTAGGGGTTTTTGTTTGGTTTTTTTGACTAATCTATTAATCAAGTCCTAGCCCCTCTCAAGGGTTGTTTGGTTGATTTTCCACTTGACGTAAAAGCTCGGTTTACACGTGCTAGAATCACGATTAGCTTGTTGTATTACGTGTGTGTAAGAACGTAATATAGTCTTACTTTAGACTATATCTTGGTAGTGTATGGTATAAACCCGAATTGGTGATTCGTTCTTTATCTTGTGGATTTGCTTTAGCGTAAAGGTATGTAACCCTAATTCGATTAATTATAATTGTGTTATTATTATGATCTTGTTAAATCGCTTCCACTATGTGTGCTTTGATCTCGTTTAGGGTTTTGTGTAGTTGTTATAAACTATATAAACATTTAGTGGCATCAAGAGCCGTTTTAACATGTTATAATTATCGAAAATCTAAAGTTTTTTTATCTAATAATTGTTTTGAGTTAAAACTACATGTTTTTTAGGGTTTCTTAAAAATTTGGGTTTTATTTTTTTTTAAATTAGGGTTTTGGCCGAATTTATAAAAAAAATATTTTTTGAAACCCTAAATTACGTGTTGGATAATTTTAGATTAAATTGCATGATTAATTGTTATGTCATGTAAATTAAAGGTTACGATCCCAAGAGATTTAATTGTTAAGATTTGAGGGTGGATCCATGATAAATGTGCATGTTTTCATGGAAATCGTATGTTTATACGATTTTATGTTCTACTTGCTTTATTTGATTCAATATATCTTGAATTATGGAAGACTCTTATATGAATATAAAAACCTAGATTTAAAAGCTTATTGAATAAATCGTTTAAATGTGGCTATTTGATTTATTTATTGCACATATAAATTGTTATTATGTGTTTATGATTTAGGTTTTCTTTACTTGTTTATGTTAAAAATTGTATGAATTGTTGTAAACAAGGGTTTTTTAAGAAAAACAAATATGGACTAAATCATATTAAAATTGAGATTTGTTTGAGATCTAAATTGCATAGAGTTACGTTGATTGGTGAATTGCAAAAATAATCTCATGGCTAATCCTTTTGACAAACTATAAAGTGGGTATAACGCACCGCTGGTTATGTACCCAGTTAAGGAAGGAGGTGCTAAGCCATTAGTCGCTGACCAGATTCCTGGCTCGCCTGTGCGTCAAATTATAATTACCTACGATTATTATTTGAATTATACCTTAAGGTGGATTTACCACAAATTCACATCCAAAATCACAATGAATAAGGTTATTGCTTTATGCTTTAGCCATAAGTACACTGTGAATAGTTGTGGGTAAATTCTTTGATTGGTGAAACCAATACCTCAACATAATTTATGTAGAAATTTAGTCTCGTGTAAAATTTTACTAAAGGTTTTATTAAACTTATGCTATGGAGTTGTATGCATGCTTCTCCATGCATTAATTTTGACATCAAATTTATACCCTTAAAATTTAAGTTTAATGCTCCTAATTGACGAACACTTGAAATTGCTACGTCATCAAATGAGATTTTTGGATGACGTTGTGATGGAGAGAAAACTTTCATAGAAAGAGAATTCGTATGACGGTTTTACGTTACTCAGATTATACGACTTAATTAAGTTACTCAGTGAGATCCGAAAACTTAAGGCATTCAGAAGGGATGAAACATGTTTACAATGCAAAACGTTTTTTTGGCAATGTAAATCCCTTAAATATCTAGAAATTGAAAAATTGTTTGTCAATTGAATTGTTCGACAAGTCCCTATGTTGAGTACATTCATTACTAGCAGATCAACTGATGTAATGGGTCCATGTCAATATAGTTCCAGGATTCAAGGAAAATACTATGGGTTATATACCGGGGTAATTTTATTTTCTTGAAAGTATTTTATTATTGAAAATACTAATATTTGAACTTATTTCTATAAACACTATAAGTTCTTTGTTCAAATCATTTTTTGATCATCCTGAACTTACTGGCCCAAACTTCAATGAATGGTAACGCTCACTAAGAATTGTCTTGAGAGTAGCGGGTACTATTGATATCTTGACCACTCTTTATCCGGAGGATCTTGCTGAAGGAGCTTCTGAAGCGCAAAGGCTTGAACACGCTGTTAATGTTTAGAAGCACTCGGAGGTGGCTTGCTTAATGTTAGGGAAAATATCCCCTCCGCTTCATAAGAAGTATGAGTTATTTTCTCCTAAGTATATGCTTAATGAGCTCAAGGTTATGTTCGAAAAGCCGAGAGCTGTGGAGATCTACGACTTAGTAGATGCTTTGCATAGCTACAAGCAAACTCCTAGAAAGTCTGTTAGTGCCCATTACATGGAAATGAGGGGTTATATGGAACAGCTCATTGCACTAGAACAACCCTATGATCATAATATGGTTATCAACTTGATCAATAGGTCCCTTAACAAGGACTTCAAAAAATTTGTTTGAAACTATAATATGCATTGCACGGGGAAGACAGTTAATGATTTGCATGAAATGCTCATTGACTATGAAAAGGGGTTAAAGGACAAGGCATCTAACTCTACTCCTCATATATTAGCAATACAAAAGGGTAGAGTGGGTAAGCCAAAACCGCAAGCGAACAAGAAGAAAGGCAAAGGCAAGGGTGATAAGGGTAACCAAGTTGCGACTTATTCGAAACCTAAGCAGAACTTTGTGAAGAAGAATCAATCTCAGAAGGATGAGACTTGTCACCATTGCAAGGCAAGTGGTCACTGGAAGAGGAATTGCCCTCTTTACCTCGAAGACTTGTGAGAAATAAAGAAGAAGTCTGAGCAGAGTGCTGCATCTTCAGGTACTTTATTTATGATCGAATTATTTAATTTGACATACAAACTAAATTCCTGGGTATATGATACGGGATACGGTATTAACATTTGTAATACGCTGCAGGGATTTAATCTGAAAAGGAAGCTTTCATATGGGGAACAATTTCTGCAAGTGGGCAATGGCGCACAAGCAGCGGTTGAAGCTATAGGAAAATATAATTTAGTTTTACCTTCGGGTTTTGTACTGATTTAAAACGATTTTCATTATGCACCTACAATTGTTAGGGGTGTTCTTTCCTTTTCTTGTTTGTTGAATAATGGATTGTTCACACTACTGATTCTAATGGAATTTCTGTTTTGAAAGATGGTATTTTCTATATTAATGCAATTTATGTGAATGGTGTGTTTGAAATAGACATGCATGAAAATGAATCCAAGTATAATAATAATTATGTATTTATCATGAATAAGAAGAGAAAGTTTGACAAGAACTCTTCTTATCTTTGGCATTGTAGACTTGCCCATATTGGGAAGACTCGTATACAAAAGCTTCAACGTGAAGGTCTTTTGGAAAATATCAATGATGAATCATTTGATAAATGTGAGTCTTGTATCTTTGGAAAGATGACCAAGAAACCTTTTAATAGTAATATTGAAAGGGCTACTTATCTACTTGGTTTAATACATACTGATGTGTGCGGACCACTTAGACATTTGTCAAGGAAAGGTGCTAGCTACTTCTTAACATTTACGGATGATTATAGCCGTTATGGTTATGTTTAATTACTTAAGCATAAACCTGAGGTATTTGAAACATTTAAAGTGTTAAAAGCAGAAGGAGAATTGCAACTAGGAAAGAAGTTTAAAGCTCTTCGTTCTGATAGAGGTGGTGAATATTTAAGTCAAGAGTTTATAGATTATCTAAGTAAGTATGAAATTGTTCAGCATCTTACTTCTCCATATACTCCACAAAAAATGGTGTATCTGAAAGGAGAAATCGTACATTATTAGATATGGTGCGATCTATGTTTAATCTTACAAATTTACCATTATCCTTTTGGGATTATGCTTTAGAATCTGATGTTCGCATTTTTAATATGGTTGCCACAAAGAAGGTGAATAAGCAACATATGAACTATGGCATGGAAAGAAGTCATATTTGTCTTATTCAAAGGTCTGGGGTTGCGAGGCGTATGTAAAACGTGAATCGGGTGACAAACTCCAACAACGATCTGTGAAATGTATCTTTGTAGGATACCCTAAGGAAACTATGGGTTACTACTTTTATTATCCACCTAAGTACACAGTGATTGTTGCTAGGTATGGAGACTTACATAAATGTGATCTTGTAAATCAAGAATTCAGTAGGAGGAATTATGATCTTGCAGAGAGTCATATAGATGCATTACCTTCTAAAAACACTAGCGAAATAATTCCTTTAGAACCAGAAAGTCTGGCGGTTCCACCATAATTAGTTTCTCTGCATAGATCCGAAAGGATTAAAAACGCGAATAGCAATATATGTCTTAATATAGAGGATGATGATGAAGTAGGAGATCTTGGAGAACCTGCTAATTATAAATCCGTCATGCTTCATCCTGGAAGGGATAAGTGGATGGTTGCTATGGATGAGGAATGAAATCTATGAAAAATAATGATGTTTGGATTCTTGTAGATCCACCACCAAATGCTAAAGTAGTGAGACATAAGTGGATATACAAGAAGAAAACCGACATGGACAGTAGAATACAATCCTATAAATCTCGTCTAGTAGCTACAGGTTTTACTCAAACTTTTGGCATAGACTACAAGGAGACATTTTCTCCTGTAGCAGACTTAAGTACTATTAGGATTCTCATAGCTATATAAGCATACTATGACTATGATATATGGAAAATGGATGTTATAACTGCCTTCTTTAATGGTCGCTTAGATGAAGACATCTATATGTAACAACCGGAAGGGTATGTTCATCCTAAGAATCCAAAACACGTGTGCGAACTTCAAAGATCTATTTATGGTTTGAAACAAGAATCACGTCAATGGAATAAACGATTTGATGAAGAAATCAAAAAGTTTGGATTTATTCAAAATCGTGATGAGCCATGTGTATATCGCAAAGCTAGTGGGAGTGATGTAGCATATTTCTAGTCCTATATGTTGATGACATATTAATCATGGGAAGTAACATTCCAAGACTTAAAGTTGTTAAGGATTATCTTGGTAAATGTTTTTCTATGAAGGATTTAGGAGAAGCTGCATACATTCTGGGAATTAAGATCTATCGGGATAGGAAAAGACGATTAATTGGTCTAAGTCAAGATGCTTATATAGATAAGATATTGAAGAAGTATAATATTCATAATTCCAAGAAAGGTTTTCAAACAATGGAAGTTAAGCACAATCTGAGTCATGAGATGGATGCATCAACTCCTGAAGAGGAGGCATACATGCAGAAGGTACCTTACGCTTCGGCTGTAGGATCTATTATGTATGCTGTAAGATGCACAAGGCCTGATGTAGCGTTTGGTCAGTCGATACCAACAGAATCCAGGGAAGCTCTACTGGATTTTTGTTAGACATATTCTAAAGTATTTGAGGAGTATGAAAGATATGTTTTTGGTATTTGGAGGGAAACCAGACACAGAACTGAATGTGACAGGTTTCTGTGATGCGTCGTGGCAATGTGATAAAGACTATACGAAGTCTCAGACGGGTTACGTGTTTGTTATCAATGGAGGAGCGGTTGACTGGAAGAGCAAGAAACAGACAACGACTGCAATGCATGCTACTTAATCTGAGTACATGGCTGCTTCAGAAGCTGCAATGGAAGCTGTTTGGATTAGGAAGTTTAATGGTGATATTTGAGTGATGCCTTCAATAAAAGAACCTATTGATATATATTGCCACAATTATGCTGCAATAATATTCGCCAATGATTCTGGAGTCATGAAAGGCGCGAGACACTTTAAGCGTAGACATCACTGCGTCTGAGAACAAGTTGAAGCTCGTGAAATAAAATTAATAAAATTTCAAACAGATGATAACGTAGCTGATCCTTTTACTAAGGCTTTGCCTAGACCAAAGGTAGTTAAGCATGCCAAGGCTATTGGGCTGCAACTAGCTAGCGAACTCATGCAATAAATCTATGATTAGTATTTGGATAAAGGATGTTAAGACGTTATTATTTAATAAAATAAAGATTAGGTTTTGTTTATTCTTATTACTTAATTTTGTATCCTATTTTACTGTTTTAATCCATGAATAAATTGTTATGCTAAATGTTTGTTTTCGATTAATAATATAGAAATATTATTAAATTAAGACAAATCAAAATTGCGATAGAGTATACTTGAAAGTATATTGATCAATTTTGGATGATATTCGATGAATCGAATATTCGACTTATCCCAACTATATGATTTTACTTTATGGATCTTTGTCATCAAGTAAATCATAAAAAGTTATCCTTAGACTTGAGATACCAGGAAACTGTTGTGAATCTAGTGCATCTCTGTGGAATAATCTAATGCTAAACGTAACTGATAGCTATGATAGTAGTAAAAACACGTCTTTTAGGAAAAAGAGCGTATAATAGGCAAGTATTAAACTCGACGATTTAGGACAACCGACAAGTCGAATAAATGCGGGTTCGTTCTCGAAGGAGGTGTGTGAATTAAGTGTGCCAATATATAAAATCAAATTTTGGATTAGTGACGTTTTTGGTTTCGGAGAGAAAAATTAAAGACGAGCTACGATTACGATTACACTACGACGAATTAACGTAAAACGCGAACGTAAATACGTAAAACGTGACAAAATTAAAAATTAAACCTAAAAATTAATTAAAAGTTTAAACTAAGTCTAAAATAATATAAGTAAGAATAAAAATCCAATAAATAATTTTTAAAACCTTTTATTAATTAAATATTCAATTTTAAATGCTAATTAAAGCCCTAAAATTAAATAAAATTAAGAAAAATCCCAAAATACTATTTTATTGAACTGATAACTCACTTATATTATTTAAAAACTAAAAAGTATTTTTCCTAAATTTTAAAGACTATTTTTATATTTTTAAAATGCTAAAAACTATTTTTAAACCAAAATAATGATTAAAAATATTAAAATAATGCTAAAAATAATCTGACAAATTTAAAAATCCTAAATTATACTAATGAATAGTAGAAAAATGAAAAAGTTTGAAAAAGTAAATATTTTTCACTAAAAGACAAAACAGATTTTAATTAAACCCTAATTAAACTAAAATTAATTCTAAAAATTAGTTAAAAAGTGAACAGTAAAATATTTTTAAACTAAAAATCTTAAAATACTTTTCTAAATCTAAGAAAAATTTTAGAACTGAAAAATAATTAATTTTTGCACTAAAAGACAAAAACAATAAATTAAAAACTAATTTAAAATGTAATTTAATCTAAAAAATAGAAAATGAACAGTGACAAGGAAATAAACTGAATAGAAGAATCAAAAATTAAATAAGAAAAATAAGAAAATTAAAATCAAACAAAAACTCTGAAAATAGACAACTAAAGACAAAAATGTAACAATCTGATAGTGACACTTTAAGCAGATTTGTCTTATAGCTAAGCGGTACCAATTTTATAACTAGCAGGGGGAACTTGGTTCCCACTGTTAATGAAAAATTTAGGTCTGGGCACCTTTTTGATGATATCTTGCTGATTTATTGGTTTTAGTTGAATCCAAAGGCACCCCCACAACCAGTTGGGTTGTGGGGAGTCAAGAAAAATTTAAAAACAGCAGGTCCAAGCTCAAAATCACACAAACCAAGCGAATGACAGTTACTGAAAATCAGCAAAGAGGGTCTGGTGGTCAATGTTGGTGCAATGTGCAAATGGGTGAGTTTTGGTTGACCAAAAACTCACTCACTTGACTCACAAACTACAATAAACCAAGTCCTACCCTTATGCGATATACCATATCTAACATACTACAAAAAATGGTGGTCAATTACACCTAAAACAAGGCAGATAAGGTGACTTACTGTTTTTTAGCTATTTGAACACACAAAATTCTTACCAATCTTAACAAACCCTAAACAAACTTACTGATAACTACCCTAACCAATAAGCAAGGTGTGTCTAAGCAGTTTTAAGCCAAAAAGCTTGTTAGACCTTAAGCTTAAACCCTAATCCCAAATACCCCTTAGTTTTATGATGACAGAAAATTAACCTAGGAAACTATTCAAATTCGGCTCAAACCTATTCTAAGTTAACAGAAACATGCAACTTTCAATCAAGATTATCAAACAAACAACCATACTTAACATAAGATCAAAACAAGTAAAATTTCAAAGACACTCAAAATACGATCCAAAACTAAGGGGGTTCAAAAGTGACCTGACTTGTCATTTCATGTCAAGGGAGGGAAACTCGATACCACCAGCTTAAAGTTTGGAGGGCTTATGAGTGCATGATGGATTGACTTGTGAGATTATTATAAAGAAGGGTGAACAAATATCTTCAAACCGGGATAAAATCACCAACTAGACTTCCTCCTTGCGTGTACCTGCTAAGAAACATAAACAACACAGTGGATCCAAGTTTCAAAAAAACTGGCTCAAAAGCTTTTGTGAAAAGCTTTTGAGTGGCTTTTTTGAAACAGTAAGTAGAAAAATATAACAATGGGTGAGATTTTTTGGAAATTTTCTGAAAATCACAACCTTACGAACCAACTAGGTGACCAACTTTAAAATTAACAGAAACTTACATATGGTATGTGCTTGGTTTGTCAGACCTAACTCAATCCAATTTGAAGCTTTTGGGTCTTAAAACTTTCTTCTTGCCAAAAAAAAACTTTGAACAAAAGATTAAATGTTGATGAAAATTAAACTAAGTTTCATAAAGAGTAAATGATTAAACTAAAACAGGTAAATAAGGAACTAACACAATGTATATTTAAAAATTAAAATTTTTATAAAATACAAAGTTGCTGGAACAAAGGAAAATAGAGACACATAACATCTCTATTTATACAAATGTATAGAACAATCTAGAATTGTAACGAGCTACAGTAAACCCTAGAAATTAATTCCGATACTGCCGTTACGAAGAATCTTGAAAAATAAGTCAACAATGTCCCATGTGATGCTGTTGAGGATGCCAGTTGTTTGAATCAATCTTAAGCCTTTAAACTTTGCTTGGAGAGGTGAGTAATTGCATATGAATCGTTGATGTACTGGTCCCCTTTTGTTTTCTTGCCAAAGTGGGTCAAGGGAAGGTCAGGGAGGCCATGTGAGTGAGAGTGACATACTTTTGGGGTTTGGGATAGGTTTAGTTGATAGTAAATTATGGTTCTGAAAACCCCCAATCAAAACCCCTTTGATTAGTAGGGTGAATAGGTTAGGGTTCATGGGGTATGAAGAACAAGTGTTTGATTAATTTTGGGTTAATGAAGTTGTTTCCCGGTGGTTTAATTAAAAAAAAGGTTTTTCAAAATTAGTATTAACTGGTTGTGGGATGATAGGTGGATTGGGCTGGGGGTGATGGGTTTGGACAGGGTATGGTATGGGTAAGGTGGGGATCCAAGTGGGTATGGGTTATACCCGGGTTTAAATGGGTATAAAGTTTGTTTTTTGGAAAAAGACCCCCCTGCAGTATATTAAAAGCTTCACAAAAAGTTTCCAACACCCATAACTTCATTCGCTTTGTAAAGTACTTTCATCCACTTGTCACTTTTGGCACATTGGTATTGCAAACTTAAAACAAGGACCATTTATGCAATTTTGACCATTTCCAAGGGCTTTTCTTGTACATTCTTGATATTTTAGGGACCCATATTTAATTTTGAGGTTTTACAAGGGTATAAAATGACAAGTCTTCAAAAGATGAGGGACCAATCTTGACAATCTTCAAAACTTCAAGGGCTTTTTGGAAATTCACGATTCGGGTCCGGATCTTTATGCGGCTTCATTTCTGTGTTCTTTTTTGCTTGATTCTTGTGATCCTTTGGTGAATTCACGATATCCGTACCTAAAATACACAATTAACAAACACAAGTATATTTTTGGGTATTTTTATGATATTTTAAGCGTTTTAAGCACGATTTGGACGATGAGACTATGTATAATTGCAGTCTCATCACTCCCCCATACTAAACCATTGTCTTGCCCTCACGCAATGCTAGAATTAAGTATCGTAGCAATTCCAAAATTCATTTTATGATGACATTTATTGAAAACGTAAATTTAAATAAACTACTACACGTGTTTTATACATAATGTATGACTTTCATCACGATTAAGTGACTTTTAGGATCATAGAACAAGAACACGTAAATGCTTCGTTAGAAATAATTTTGTCGTCCTTGATTTTCACCCAATTCCATGCTAAGCGTGTAACGAGGTCATTGTTATTATAAGTTAGCAACGCGATCATATCTCATGAGTGTTAATTACGAACCTAAACTCCCTTATTCCTAATTGGTATCTCTTATATTTTATTTTGTCTTAATGATCACGCGGATACATCATTGACTTATGCGTGAATAGAGATTAAGTCTAAAAATAGAAACTTAACGGTGTAACCAAAATCATTGAATTAATAATTCATCCTAATAGACAACGATGTCAAAAAATTAAGTCAACAAAAAGGATCGATAAACACGGTTTTATACGGTTTTGAACATGAGACTTATTACCAAGACTTTTATACGCCCCCTAACGGAAGGGACTTATTATCATAGGTTTACCTCCATCTTTTATCCAACTCCGCCATGGAGCTTTTATTATGACTTCGGTCTTGCCTTGCCTTTTATTATCCGCCATCATCGGTGGTTTTATTATGGCCAAAGACGTATATCCTCACGCTAAAGCGAATTTTGGATCTTTAAAGCTTCAAAGATTAAGGCTTGATTCACTTTCAATTTGGGCATAGATTTTTCGGCCTTGTGAGCTTCAAATTTTTGCTTAATTTAGGTGAGCACTTGAAATCTTATTATTAGGTGAAGCTTTCGATTATTCGGGTGCCAATACTTCAAAACCGTGACGCTGGCGATACCTTAATGTTTTACCAATTTAATTACATGGAAGCTACTAAAACAAATTAGAAACCAACAATAGTGACTAAACCGCTAAATCAATATTTATTAACAATTTATTATACAAAAGCGTGGG
The DNA here is from genome assembly GCA_025667525.1 of Glebionis coronaria. Taxonomy (NCBI): domain Eukaryota; kingdom Viridiplantae; phylum Streptophyta; class Magnoliopsida; order Asterales; family Asteraceae; genus Glebionis; species Glebionis coronaria. The sequence continues at coordinate 539,420 of JANFOE010000146.1, read as the reverse complement.
GAGAATAAGCTAATAATTACTACACATGAGATCGTGAAAGATTACAAGACTTATAAATAACTCTGTCATTTCTCGTCCTCATTTAAGAGACTTAGCCTAAAAAGTTAAAGAATAGAAGCTAAGTGCTCAACACGCACAGTCGAGTCAAAAATTACTCTTATTCTCACCATCGGAAAACCTACATTTGTGTCTTAAACACTTATGAAAAATAAGAAAAATTTTAAAATTTGGCCATTTTTAGCCTTATTTGCAACAAAATGATAACAAAACGCTGAAAATTGGATTGCGTGATGACTTAAGCAAGGTGAAGTATCTACTCACCCCCCCCCCCCCATACTAAAACTAAACATTGTCCTTAATGTTTCGAGTCTAGGGGTGGAAACACCCCCATACTAGAGACGAAGTCGAATGCTTATTCTCGAGCATGGAAAGGGTAAAACGAATAACTTAAAAGCCGTTTATAAATTATGCTAATAAGATAAACGTTAGAACATAAAAGGATATTATCGGATATCAGAATCTTCAAAGGCAACGATCGAAGCTCGAGTGATCCGTAAAACGAACACGAGAGGCTTCAATGATGACGATGAACCTAATAAATCACAATCACAAACAACCACGGAACAAAGGTTGGAAAGCACAAGTCCCCTCATTACACTATTAGAAAAAGATAATATTTTCAAGGATAAGCATGAGAATCCCCCACGAGGCACCTTGTTTTTGATAACCGAGTCAAAAGCTAGACTCGAATCCCTATAAATGTGATTATTTAGGGATAATCTTGGTATGGTCATTTTTGGTGGGGCTTACATGATAAACAATGCCCAAAAGCAGCCGGTACTAAGGACTAAGTCCTTTGATGATGAAAAATACCGGGGTCGAAGATGGCATCCTCGTTTTCGGATGAAAGACGAAACAACGCCACATCAACACATGCTAGAACCCCAAAGGGGTAGAAGAAAAGAGATGAGAAGTAGAAAGGTGGGGCAATGGGCAAGTCAAACTCATGAGCTACTCGAGGTAGACTCACACCAAGCAAATAGATATGATTTCCATTTATTGCATCGGTGGAAGACCAAGATATCCCTTTACAAGCAATTCTGGGATCGTAAATATCGTCCTCGGTGGAGAAATGTGAGGAAACATAAGGGGCTTCCCCCACACTCAAACCACACACACCATCATCAAAAGGAGTAGACGAGGTGGTAGCACTCCTATAACGCGGTGATGACGGAGTTAAACATGTAGAAAAATCTTTTAAAACATTTCTAAAATATTTTCCTTTTTCATCGTTTTTAAACTCTTTATGAAAACCCGATTTGATAATGTCGAAAATATTTGGTGTGTCAAATTCAAAATTAGTCGCGCTAAAAATCCTCACATTTAAGTCATTGGTGGGAGGGGGTGGCAGATTATATAAGTTCTCAAAACGTCGATCAATAAAGAACACCGCCCCCTTGGGGTCTACATACTCGTCATCCTCATGAACATCGATCTCTTCGATTTCTTCATCAAAGATAGGCTTGTCAAACCAAGGTTTTTCATTCCCCTCCTTGAATATCTTAGAAACTCTCTCGAAAAGATCACGATCAAGCACGAAACCATCATTCATTTGTGGGGATTTTTGATAAGTTAAATCCTCACGAATGTGGTAAACGTAGTTCTCGTTTGAGGAGTGTTGATTAGGTAACTCCTCGAGAATTGGATTTTTGGTCACATGAGTTGGTTCGTCATCAAAAATAAGACGTTCCAACTCATTTAGTTCATCCTCGATTTTGGAAAGATCGACCTCACTTGTAGGTGGAAGTGGAAGCAAAAGAGCTAGCTCTCGTTCAATGATTTCCTCAATCTCGGGATCGAACTCGTAATCATCGTACTTCACACATTTATTTTTAGGAGAATCAAAAATGGCATGTAGATTTCGAAGTACGTGATCAATCTCGTCAAAATCGCCATCGTCATCGTCAAAGAAAGAGTCGATGTGAGCACTCACAACCATGGTCTTACAAGTCGAATGACTATGCTTAGGTGACTTTTCTAAGACGAGAGGATCGATGTCAATGAAACCTTTAGCCTCAACGGGTGTTGGGCTAGGAAAAGGAGGCACTTCGATGGAGTTAGAAGTTGAAGCCTCAAAGACGTGGTCCTTCGAAGGTGGTGAAGACGAGTCTATTTTTGTCATTGTCGTGATGGCACTAACGTCTCCCTTCGGAATTGGTTGTTCACTTGTTTCATCGAGTACATCCCAAAGTGATTTTTCGTTCATAAATTTACACATACCCTTTTGAATTAGGTACACGTATTCTTTATCGTTAAAATTATCATCTTTAAAACCGTTTTTCTTAATTCTTTCCAAACATGCATTAAGCCTCATTCTTTCCGCTAAAGTGAACATTTTGAAATCATTAGATTTAGAAACATTAGGTTTTGAAACCTCGATTTTTTCATTATCATAAGACACTTGGGATTTACTCATGAAAAAATCCATTTTTTCCTCCCCATATCTCATAGTAAGTCTCCCCTCGTGAATGGCGATTACGGTTCGAGCCGCCGATAAAAATGGTCGACCTAAAATAATGGGACATTTAGGCTCACACTCGTAATCGGATATAACGAAATCCACGGGAAGAACAAACTTTCTGACTTTGACATAGACATCCTCGGCTATTCCAATTGGTATAAGTGGAGTACAATTTGCAAGCTCGATTGTCATGTTCGTGGGGGTAAGATTAGGCAATCTCATTAATTTCCAAAGAGAATGAGGCATGCGATTGATGCTAGCACCTAAATCGGCAAGGGCTAAACATCCCTCACTCTCAGAAAAATCACAAGGTAATATAAATTGGCCCGGATCCTCTTCCTTTCTCGGCATTCGCCTTTTTAGTTTTTTAAGAAGGATTGAAGCACAAGTTTCTTCAAGGGTTACTTTGGATAGGTCGATAAAGCTCTCTTTTTGAACCGTGGATGGAATTTGAGGTACACGAGGGTGTGTACTCTTTTCCTTGGTCGCCACGTTCACCCCATCGACTTTAGAACAATAAGACGTCTTAGAAGTCGAGGGTTGAGAAGAAGGAACAACTCGAAATCCATCAAGGGTAGGGGTAATCACACGACTTTTTCCACGAGACGAGGCAGCTTTACATTGTTCCTTCGGATTTGCCACGGTGTCACTAGGTAACGAACTCGATGAAGCACCTGAGGCTTTGTTCATAATAGCCGAAAACATCTTTTTAATGGAAATTTGTCCTTGCTCAATATTAGTGTTTTGAAGTTTCAATGTATTAGAAAAGTCGTTTTTCAATGTACCAATTTCTCCCTCTAATCGTCTCATATTAGCCTTATTCGTTTTCATGTAGTTTTGAAAATCGTTTGACGAACTATTTTGATTTGAATTAAAGTTCCCTTGGTTTTGATTACTTCTTTGAAAATTGTTTTGATTCCCACTTGAAATTTTTTTTCCTTGATTGTTGTTGTTTGAAAAATTCGAGTTTTGATTATTGTTGTTATCTCGGTTTTGCCAATTCAAATTACGACCTTGATTATAACCTTGATTTTGTTTCGAAAAATTTCCTTGTTGATTGTTTCCTTAAAAATTGTTACGGTTTTGATTAAAATTGTTGCCTTGGTTATAATTGCCTTGTTGTGATGGACCGGCGTTATTTTGATTTTGATTATAAAAATTGTTGTTTAATGCACTCACATTCGACGTTTGGCCATCTGTAGCCGCACACTCGTAATAATTATGAGGTCCACCATAAAACGTACACGAAACCTCAACCGCTTTCACCGTAGCGGGAGCGTCTTTCTTTTGCATCTCAACGAGAAAAGACGTAAACACATTCGTCAACTTGTCGACTTTCGCATCAACTCTCTCAATGTCGCGATTAGAACTACTAACATTGGCGACATTGGCAACACTTGGTGCGTTGCGGAGTTGGTAAACCTTAGATCGGTTTTTGATAATTATCAATGCATCTTTCGGAGTCTTACACAAAAAGTTGCCACCGGCGGCGGAATTCAACGAATCTTGTTCTTGAAAACTAAGACCGTTGTAAAACGTATCGATTTGGTGCAACTCGGAAAAACCATGGTGAGGACATTGCCTAAGCAATTCCTTAAAACGATCCCACGCGTCTCTAAAAGATTCATTCGGTTTTTGCTCAAATTTCGTAATTTCATTTTTGAAAAACGTCGTCTTAGATGGTGGGAAAAAATAGTTAACGAACTTGGAGACGAGATCCTTCCACGTATTTATCGAATTAGGTGGCTCTTTCTCGTACCAATCCTTGGCGGCACCATCGAGCGAGTACGGAAAAAGCATAAGCTTGACGACATCGGTGTCGACGTTCTTAAACTTACTCGTGGCTAAAAGACGATCAAAATTCTGAATATGGTCGTGAGGATTATCGGCTTCACGGCCTCGAAACTTCGTAGCTTGAATCAACGAAAGCATTCCGCTCTTAATCTCAAAATTCTCCGCTTCGATGGCGCGAATTACGATCGCGTCTCCATAACCCTCGGTGTGCGCTTGGAGAAATTCCATCATCGAACGATTGTCGGCCATCTCGTCTAAGGTTTCTTTCAACAACGATATTAGGAACGTCGGTTTCTAAATCTCGTCTACGTCGTCGATTCCTTCGATTACGATTGCGTCGATTCGAAGCGTTGCTAGAATTAGAATAATCCTTCGATCGAGTGCGCATGCACTAAGCGTAGAATGGGGGGTAGCAAAGAAGATTATTTTTGGGTTTTTTTGATTTTTCGATTTTTTTGGTTTTTGATTGTTTTTTAATTTTTTTTTGGATTTTTTTTGTGTATTACGTAGACTCAAATCTACAAATCTCTCCTCGAATCGATTTCTCGATTAAAGGAGCCTCAAATAATGAAAACGATCACGTAGGGTGAACGCCTTCGATGACTTTAGAACGTTGGTGGAACACCAAAACGTTCAAGAGGGTTTAATCTTGAAAACACAAACAAATATAATATGCGTAGATAATACTTGGGCGGCAAACCCTTGATTAGCCTCTTTCTCAAAACACGCACAAGCAAGCGGGGGAAACGAGGCGGCGCTAACCACTTAAGAGCCTTTTTCCCTTAGGTCGTGAAATACAACCGCCTTATACCCACCTAAACGTAACTGATAGCTATGATAGTAGTAAAAACACGTCTTTTAGGAAAAAGAACGTATAATGGGCAAGTATTAAACTCGATGATTTAGGAAAACCGACAAGTCGAATAAATGCGGGTTCGTTCTCAAAGGAGGTGTGTGAATTAAGAGTGCCAATATATAAAATAAAAGTTTGGATTAGTGAGGTTTTTGGTTTAGAAGAGAAAAATTAAAGACGAGCTATGATTACGATTACACTACGACGAATTAACGTAAAACGCGAACGTAAATGCGTAAAATGTGACAAAATTAAAAACTAAACCTAAAAATTAAATAAAAGTTTAAACTAAGTCTAAAATAATATAAATAAGAATAAAAATCCAATAAATAATTTTTAAAACCTTTTGTTAATTAAATATTCAATTTTAAATGCTAATTAAAGCCCTAAAATTAAATATAATTAAGAAAAAGCCCAAAATATTATTTTATTGAACTAATAACTCACTTATATTATTTAAAGACTAAAAAGTACTTTTCCTAAATTTTAAAGACTATTTTTCTATTTTTAAAATGCTAAAAACTATTTTTAAACCAAAATAATGATTAAAAATATTAAAATAATGCTAAAAATAATTTGAAAATTTTCTAAATTATACTAATGAATAGTAGAAAAATGAAAAGTATGAAAAAGTAAATATTTTTCACTAAAAGACAAAACAAATTTTAATTAAACCCTAATTAAACTAAAATTACTTAAAAAGTGAACAGTAAAATATTTTTAAACTAAAAATCTTAAAATACTTTTCTAAATCTAAGAAAATTTTTAGAACTGAAAAATAATAAATTTTTGCACTAAAAGACAAAAACAGTAAATTAAAAACTAATTTAAAATGCAATTTAATCTAAAAAATAGAAAATGAACAGTGACAAGAAAATAAACTAAATAGAAAAATCAGAAATTAAATAAGAAAATTAAGAAAATTAAAAATTAAACAAAAACTCTAAAAATAGACCACTAAAGACAAAAATGTAACAATCTAATAGTGACACTTTAAGCAGATTTGTCTTATAGCTAAGCAGTACCAATTTTATAACTAGCAGGGGGAAATTGGTTCCCACTGTTAATGAAAAATTTAGGTCTGGGCACCTTTTTGATGATATCTTGCTGATTTCTTGGTTTTAGTTGAATCCAAAGGCACCGCCACAACCAGTTGGGTTGTGGGGAGTCAAGAAAAATATAAAAACAGCAGGTCCAAGCTCAAAATCACAAAAACCAAGCCAATGAAAGTTACTGAAAATCAGCAAAGAGGGTCTGGTGGTCAATGCTGGTGCAATGTGCAAATGGGTGAGTTTTGGTTGACCAAAAATCACTCACTTGACTCACAAACTACAATAAACCAAGTCCTACCCTTATGCATATACCATATCTAACATACTACAAAAAATGGTGGTCAATTACACCTAAAACCAGGCAGATAAGGTTACTTACTGTTTTTTTTAGCTATTTGAACACACAAAATTCTTAACAATCTTAACAAACCCTAAACAAACTTACTGATAACTACCCTAACCAATAAGCAAGGTGTGTCTAAGCAGTTTTAAGCCAAAAGCTTGTCAGACCTTAAGCTTAAACCCTAATCCCAAACACCCCTTAGTTTTCTGATGACAGAAAATTAACTTAGGAAACTATTCAAATTCGGCTCAAACCTATTCTAAATTAACAGAAACATGCAACTTTCAATCAAGATTATCAAACAAACAACCATACTTAACATAAGATCAAAACAAGTTAAATTTCAAAGACACTCAAAATACGATCCAAAACTAAGGGAGTTCAAAAATGACCTGACTTGTCATTTTCATGTCAAGGGAGGGAAACTCGATACCACCAACTTAAAGTTTGGAGGGCTTATGAGTGCATGATGGATTGACTTGTGAGCTTATTATAAAGAAGGGTGAACAAATATCTTCAAACCGGGATAAAATCACCAACTAGACTTCCTCCGTGTGTGTACCTGCTAAGGAACATAAACAACACAGTGGATCCAAGTTTCAAAAAAACTGGCTCAAAAGCTTTTTTGAAAAGCTTTTGAGTGGCTTTTTTGAAGCAGTAAGTAGAAAAATATAACAATGGGTGAGATTTTTAGGAAATTTTCTTAAAATCACAACCTTACGAACCAACTAGGCGACCAACTTTAAAATTAACAGAAACTTATATCTGGTATGTGCTTGGTTTGTCAGACCTAACTCAATCCAAATTGAAGCTTTTGGGTCTTAAAACTTTCTTCTTGCCAAAAAAAAACTTTGAACAAAAGATTAAATGTTGATGAAAATTAAACTAAGTTTCATAAAGAGTAAATGATTAAACTTAAACAGGTAAATAAGGAACTCAACACAATGTATATTTAAACATTAAAATTCCATTAAATTTTATAAAAATACAAAGTTGCTGGAACAAAGGAAAATAGAGACACATAACATCTCTATTTATACAAATGTATAGAACAATCTAGAATTGTAACGAGCTACAGTAAACCCTAGAAATTAATTCCGATACTGCCCTTACGAAGAATCTTGAAAAATAAGTCAACAATGTCCCATGTGATGTTGTTGAGGATGCCAGTTGTTTGAATCAATCTTAAGCCTTTAAACTTTTCTTGGAGAGGTGAGTAATTGCATATGAATCGTTGATGTACTGGTCCCCTTTTGTTTTCTTGCCAAAGTGGGTCAAGGGAAAGTCAGGGAGGCCATGTGAGTGAGAGTGACATACATTTAGGGTTTGGGATAGGTTTAGTTGTTAGTAAATTATGGTTCTGAAAACCCCCAATCAAAACCCCTTTGATTAGTAGGGTGATTAGGTTAGGGTTCATGGGGTATGAAGAACAAGTGTTTGATTAATTTTGGGTTAATGAAGTTGTTTCCCGGTGGTTTAATTAAAAAAAGGTTTTTCAAAATTAGTATTAACTGGTTGTGGGATGATAGGTGGATTGGGCTGGGGGTGATGGGTTTGGACAGGGTATGGTATGGGTAAGGTGGGGATCCAAGTGGGTATGGGTTATACCCGGGTTTAAATGGGTATAAAGTTTAGTTTTGGGCAAAAGACCCCCCTGCAGTATATTAAAAGCTTCACAAAAAGTTTCCAACAGCCATAACTTCATTCGCTTTGTAAAGTACTTTCATCCACTTGTCACTTTTGGCACATTGGTATTGCAAACTTAAAACAAGGACCATTTATGCAATTCTGACCATTTCCAAGGGCTTTTCTTGTACATTCTTGATATTTTAGGGACCGATATGTAATTTTGAGGTTTTACAAGGGTATAAAATGACAAGTCTTCAAAATATGAGGGACCAATCTTGACAATCTTCAAAACTTCAAGGGCTTCTTTGGAAATTCACGATTCGGGTCCGGTTCTTTGTGCGGCTTCATTTCCTGTGTTCTTTTTTGCTTGATTCTTGTGATCTTTTGGTGAATTCACGATATCTGTACCTAAAATACACAATTAACAAACACAAGCTTATTTTTGGGTATTTTTATGATATTTTAAGCGTTTTAAGCATGATTTGGACGATTAGACTATGTATAATTGCAGTCTCATCTATAAGGATTATTTTCAGAAGTCTTGCAAAATTCATAAGTTTTGCTTGTATTCAATATGGTATTTATTTCCTCCAATTTTTTTTTGGAGTTTAATATAGCTGGGCCCCTCGTGGGATTAATAAGATGTTTGTGTGGCCACAGCCAAATTTGTTTTGGTAATCTTGCTTAATCTATGAACGAGAAACAAAATGGTTAATGAATGGAATGATTGAGATCCATATCCTTATTAACGTTATATTAGAAATAAAAGGATAATAATAATGATGAATTATTAAAATGTTTTATCCAGAAGACCTTACTCGAGTTGTACTAGTGACATTGATAGTGTAACTAGGCGCTAGTCAACGTAATCAGGATATTCGAAATATGTCCAAGTGGGAGCTGAAAGTTTATGGACTTATATTTAATAGTCGTGTGATAGGATCGAACTAGAGATTACGGGATCGCACACAATACGTAAAGAGTTAATTTATTTACTAAATGTATTTATTATATATATTAATTTATTTAATAAATATATTTATTATGTTTTATTAAATTAAATCGAGCTATAACTTTAACGACCGTTAAATAACTAAGAGTTAAGTATTAACGAGCGTTATAGTATATATAGTAAGTGGAATAAAAAGAAAGAAGATCATAAGGTTCTGGAACACCCCTTTGGGGTGTTTCGACCGTCGACTACACCAAGGGGAAGGGAGAAAGAAAAATTGCCTTATTTTCATTTCCTTGGGCAACAAGATTATAGGCCTATATAAGGACCCCTTAGCCTTCATAATTCTTCACCCCATTCTCTCTTCTCTCTTTCTTTTTGGTCGACCGAATCAAACGCACCCTTAGGGGTTTTTGTTTGGTTTTTTTTTACTAATCTATTAATCAAGTCCTAGCCCCTCTCAAGGGTTGTTGGGTGATTTTCCACTAGACGTAGAAGCTCGGTTTACACGTGCTAGAATCATGATTCGCTAGCTGTATTACGTGTGTACAAGAACGTAATATAGTCTTACTTTAGACTATATCTTGGTAGTGTACAGTATAAACCCGAATTGGTGATCCGTTCTTTATCTTGTGGATTTGCTTTAGCGTAAAGGTATGTAACCCTAATTCGATTAATAATAATTGTGTTATTATTATGATCTTGTTAAATCGCTTCCGTTATGTATGCTCTGATCTCGTTTAGGGTTTTGTGTAATTGTTATGATCTATATAAATCTTCAGCATCCCATTACCCATCTCTAACAAGTACTTCACTTGGTTAGGTTTGATACCTATCCCGTTTATATTTTCTCTAAAACAGTTCCGATTTTAGTCCCCAAACTATTATCCAAACGCCACCTAAACATACGCATGCTTTCTGTAAAGGAAATCCTATGCCCTTACATGGGTTATCTAACTCCTACCTTTTTTCCCAACCTTAAAGCTACTGTTAAGGCCCCGGTTTACATGTATATACTTTTGTCTATGCAGATTTTACTGATTTTGAACATATAAAAAGTTTGTCATGATCATAGGGTCTTCCACTATCCCAATTGATTAGCCCTCTTCCAGATATCTTATATAACATATAAGTTAACTCTCATGTTCGTTTGAAAGTCCAATTGTACTCCTATGTACCCTAACCATCTTAAAACATTAATTTAAACCCGACTGATTTTCAAACTGTTTTGACCTTTGATAGGTGTGTAAACACCCATCCTTTTTACCACTTAATTACAATAATAACCGAGCCAAAACGTGTATTTTATGTCATTTATGTCGTAATTATGCGTGGTTTGTGTTTTTGTTGTGATTTAGGACGAAATTGTGAAAAGGGGAGAAAACACGGGCTTTTATCGAAGAAAAAGACGAAAGACGAAGTCGAGAAGTCAAGAGTGCAAAAAGAACGGAAGTCCAAGACCAATTCTGAAGATTTATCGAAGAAAAAGTCAAAAGACGGAAGTTTACTAAAAGCCGAAGAACTCAAGTCTAATTTATCGAAGAATTACAAGACGAGTTCAAAGAAATCTCGAGATAAAGTCATTAAAGTCCAAGATTAACAAAAGATTAAGAAGAGAAGGACTTAAGTGCGCAATTAAGGAAAAGAGGAAATAGGGAGGAAATCTCCCCTATAAATAGATTAGGATTTATTCATTTTCATTTTGTTGGATAGCTTGACAAACTATTTCTTCCATTTTACTTTCCTGCACATTTAATTTCATGTCCATTTAAATACCTTGTCTTGCACCTTAAATACATTTAATTTCAAGTAAGTGTTGTTTTAATTCTTGTCAATCTTTATTTTTATTGTTTATCTCTCATTCTATCTTTCTTTAATCTTGATGCTTTATTGTTTATGTTCATGTTCTTGATTTTTATTGATTTATTTAAGTGGGTTTTGATTATGGTGGTTAGTTTTGTTAGTTTGATTGTTTTGGATTGTTTGTTTATGATTAATACATGTTTATTGATTAGTTTGATTTTATCTTGTGGTTGATTTTGTTTAGTTTTTATTAGATTCGTGTATATCTTGGTATCCCCTGTTCTTCGCTTGTCTGTTACTGTGTATTCCCAGGAAATATTCCGGATCAAAGGCCAAAAGTTATTCCGTGTGAAGGTGTTTGCTGAAAATATTCCGTATCATAGTCGTTCATCCGGAATAATTAATTATTCCGGATCAAAGTGCTCTATTCGGAATCTTCAACATTCCGGATCAAGGTTTTAGCCAAGGTGATTCATCCGGAATATCCAACATTCCGGATCAATTAGTTTATTTGGAATAATTTATTATTCCGGATCAAACGGTTCATCCGGAATATTAGACATTCTGAATCAACCTAACATTCCGGATCAAGGACATATTCCGGACCAAGGACTTCCATCCGGAATAAGTGACATATTCCGGATCAAGGAGTTCTATTCGGAATATTATTCTGGATCAAGTGATATTCCGGATCAAGGGCAACATTCCGGATCAAAGCTACATTCCGAATAAAGAAATTTATTCCGGATAGGTGACATATTCCGAGTAAGCGTTTTATTCCGGATCAAGAGTTTTGGGCAATATTCCGAGTGAAGAAGAACATTCCGAATGAAGGTGACATTCCGGATGAATGTTTATTCCGAATGAGGGGTATTATTCCGGATGAGCTATTTTTCAGGTTCTTTTAATTTCAGTTTTTAATTTTCTGTTTTTAATTTTCAAGCTTTATTTTTCACGCCTTTTTATTTAGTCGCACTTTAAGTTTATTTTCCTTAGATTTATTTTAGCCTTACCTTAGTTTTAAGTTTTAGTTGCGTTTTAAGTTTGCCTTAGTTAGATTTAAGTTTGCGTTATTTACTTTAAGTGCCTTTTAATTTCTGTCACGCTTTTAAATACCTGCCTTTTATTTTAAATTAGACTTAGATTTACTTTAAAGTCATTTTACTTTTTAGTTTTGCACATTTTAATTACTACAACGACACAACTTTTGTTTCACCAAAGAACGACTGAGTCGCATAGGTTAAACCAGGATCAATTCGATTAGACACACATCAACGAATCTTTTTACCTGGCCAAAAGTCGTGTATTAAAATGGCGCCGCTGCCGGCTCTTTTCTTAAAGATTAACGGTTTTCTGTGAAAGACGCGTTGCTTTTTGGGATCCGTTCACTTGTGAGCGTTAATTTCTTGCTTAAAAAATTCAAAAATCCATAAAAATTAAAATTTTCAAAAATCCAAAAAGATTTTATTTTTCTTGTGTATATATATTGTCTTTGTATTTGGTATTGTTTTCTTTTGCCTTTGTAGGTGTATGCGTATTAGATCTTCTAATTATCAAGAGCCCAAGACTCGAGAAGATTTAGCTATGGCAGGTGTTAACAACAACAATAATCCACCGCACCTCAACAATAATAACAACAATGTTCTTCCACAGCCCGATCTTCGGACAATTGAGGAGCTTTGTCAACCTACCATGTTTGGACGAGGAGGACCGATTGCGCCGATGCAAATCACGGCTCCTGAGTTTTCGTTGAAGCACCACATGATTCAGCAAGTGCAAACTAATCCATTCGTCGGAATGCCTGATGATGATGCCAACAAACACCTCGACAAGTTCATTACAATCACCCAAAGCATGAAGTTGCCTGGTGCCACTATGGATGTTCTACGCCTTCAACTCTTTCCACATACTTTATCACATCACGCCGAGAAATGGTTTGATCGTCTCCCGAAGAATTCCATTCATACTTGGGATGACATGACTCAACGCTTTTTGTCGCGCTACTTTCCACCATCCATGGTCACGAGCCTTCGCAATCAAATCAGCGGTTTCATGCAACACCCCGATGAATCTCTTTTTGATGCTTGGGAAAGATATAATGTCTTGATCGATCGTTGTCCAAACCACAACATGCTCCCTGTGATATTAATTGATACTTTCTACAACGGATTGACTTTTCGAGATCGTGATACGATTAATGCTGCCGCCGGTGGCACATTTATGAAAAGGAGACCCGAGGAGTGTAGAGAGCTTATTGAGAACATGACTACTCATCAAAAAAACTTGGATTCCTTCGCTTCTTCAAGGAGCAACCCGAGAGTCAATGTTTCTTCCACTTCAGCAAGCCCCGATATCACCGAATTCACCCGCATGATGAGTGAAATGAACAAAAGTATCTTGCTTCTCGCTTCAAACCAACAACAACAAGTTAAAGCGGTTGCACCTTCTTGTGAAACATGCGGCGGTCCACACTCATACACTGATTGTCCTTCTACTCAAGGAAATCCAGAAAATGTGTATGCAGCTTACGGTAATTATTCACCGGAAAATTACCAAGCTCGACCTCAAGGGGATAGAAATTTGCTGAGTTACCGGTCCAACAATTACCTTTCACCCGGTTTTTCTCCTCAAAACCAAAACCCCGCCAACAACTACAAAAGAAGCAACCAAATCCCACCAAGAGCTTCTAATCCTTATCACCCACCCGCTCAACAAGCCCCACCCATCAATCCGGATGTTGAAGCTTTGATGAGAACCCAAGGTGAGCAAATCAAGAATCTGCAAAGCCAAATTATCAATTTGAAAGGAGATATCACCAAGCAAGGGAATGACATTAGATCCGAGCTTCGAGATAATATCCAATCCTCCTTTAGCAATCAAACGAATGATTTAAAGAATATGTTGGCTAGTTTCTTGCCCACAACTCAACCCTCTACCTCGAATTCTCTACCTTCAAACACCGTCACCAATCCGCGAGCAAATGTGAGTGCTATTACTACCCGTAGTGGAGTTACCATCGTAGGACCACCTATCCCGCCCCCATCATCTACACCTCCTCCACCACCATTTATCCCTACTCCTCCTACACCTAGTATTAGTGCACCATTACCGTCTCCGCTTCGTCATGATGATGTTCCCAAGAAGAACCCTTTAACATCTCAACCTTTACCTACTACACCTGCACCTTCACCACCCAAACCCAATATCCCTTATCCTTCACGGCTAGGCAAGACCACAATGCTTACCAAGGATGACTGTCAAATGTCAAATTTTTTGAAGATGATCTCTCAACTAAATTTCAACATTAGCCTTGTTGAAGCACTTGTCCACATGCCGAAATTTGTCAAAGCATTCAAGGAATTGCTTAACAAGAAGGAGAAGTTGATTGAGCTCGCCAACACACGCTTAAATGAAAACTGTTCTGCAGTTATTCTTAAAGAACTTCCGGAAAAGCTTGGAGATCCCGGTCGTTTTGTGTTGCCTTGCATTTTCAACAAAACTGAAGAATTTACTGGCCTTGCTGATCTCGGGGCCAGTATTAATCTTATGCCTTTGAGTGTTTGGAAAACACTATCATTACCCGACCTCACTCCAACAAAGATGACTCTTGAACTTGCAAATCGCACTCTCGCTTACCCCGTTGGTATTGCCGAAGACGTGTTCATTAAAGTTGGCACATTTACTTTCCTGGTTGACTTTGTCGTTGTTGATTATAAAATGGACCCTCGTATTCCTTTAATACTTGGTCGGCCATTCTTGAGAACCGGACGAGCTCTAGTTGATGTTGCCGAAGGTGAGTTAATCTTAAGAGTCGGGGATGATGCACAAGTGTTCAAAATGGGGAAGCTTACAAGCAAATCCTATGGACGAGAATCTGCGAATATGATTAATGTGCTCGATGATTTTGTCATCTAAAACAATCCTCTATTCGAGTCTTGCATCGATAATCCACTGTTTCAAGATGATGTGGATGATTCTCGCTCCAATTTGGAACCTTCACCCATTTATGATTCTCCATCGATCTTTGATGCTTATGATGATGATTCTAGCTCATATTCGGATGATTTTGATGATTTTACTTCCGAGTATCCCGACCTGCCCATTTATGATGATTTTGATGAGGCCGATACTTTTTCGAGTGATTCTTCTCATGATGAAGATCCTCCGCCATCACTAAATCCTACTTTGGATGATTACTCATTTGAGGAAGATTTCTCTGCTTTTCTCAATACCTACTTCCCTAATGAGAGTGATGCACCTCCTTTGGACTTTGAAGATTATCGTCTTGATCCTACTTTGGATTTGAAGAAAATTCTTTCAAAGGAGAAGCAACCGGACGACACCAATATCCGCAGCACGTATGAGTTAACACCTCTTTGTCCCCCTTCTGAGGACGAGGTTATGCATCTTCTTCGCGGATCATCTTCACATTCTTCTGAGCCTGAGTGCTATTTTCCCTTAAAGGAAAAGGTGTTCGACCCCGGTATCGATATTCTTCAGCCATCTCAGTATCCACCTGATGCAATAAAAGGAAATATCTTTAGAACTTATGGAAATCTGCTTGCACCACTTCACCCTTGTTTCCACCGTGCTCCATCGCTGCTTAAGGGAACCTTGCCTATCCTTCTTTGGCTTTCCTTGTTCGCCTTAAGCTTGTGCTACTTGATGGACGAAAACTATGTCTTTGATCCTGGTGGATGTTCTTCATGCTTCTTCCTATGATAATCAAGGTCGAGTCAGGCTCATGACTCGGTAATCAAAAATCAAGCGCTTCTTGGGAGGCAACCCATGCTTCTATCTTTTAGCTTTCTTTATCCTACGTGTAGGGGAGACCCGTTGGTGTTTGCTATTTCCTCTCTTCTACTATTAAGGGATTCGAGCGCTCAATGATCCACTCTTGATGATTTTTGACGACTCGTGATTCCGTGTTCCCTTCTTCCCGGTTCTATCCTAAACTCTTTTCGATTCACTATTTTATACTTTCCAATATTAAATAGGAATCTCTTTAGTTGTCCTTTCCTTAGCGAGATTTAAACAACGTGCACAATGTCCTAAGTGTAGGGAAGTTTTCTCCCACATGCTTAAACATTGAGGACAATGTTTATATTAAGTGTAGGGGGGACTTCTATCGAAGTTAAGTGGCTCTTTTCCTTGTATTTGTCCTCATTTTAACCGGAAAATCAATTTTTCGACATTTTTCAAAATTTTTGATCTATTTTGGCCTATTAGTTTTTTCCCTTTGTATAGTTATTTTCTTTCCTTGCTAGAATAAATTTTAATAAAGTGGTTTTAATTTTCAAAGGTTGTGAATCTTTTGACTCAACTCGAGTTTACTTATCTAAGTTTACTCTAGCTAGTATCCTTAACATGTTTAAGTCAAGTTTTGCTAGGCTTTTATATAGGGAGCTATAAAACGTGAAAGTCTTAACTCTCACGGGTTAAGAACAAGAACTTTTCTCAAGTTCCTATAATTGATCCTAGAGAGTCGTTTATCAAGGGAACTTTAAAATGCGATTTCTAAACTTGAAAAAGTCTAAGAGTTTGCAAGATCCTATAGACGACTCGAAAACCCAAAACTTTGACTTAATAGGCTAAGCATCCACGAGTCTCATTCCTTGAGATTTTAAACTGTGGAGAACGAGAGATGATAGAGCCAATTATAAGTTCGGTATTCTTTCGTGAATTTATGTGAGTTAATTATAAGCCTAATCTCCCATCTCTTGCTAATAAATTTATCTCCAATAAATAAGGTTGTACGATTTGAAAAGTTACTTAGCTTCTAGCCCAAGATCGTTTAAAAGTTGCTCGGTATGGATTAGAGTTCATAGCCAAGGCATAACTTATTGAAGCGGGATGCGAAGATTGGCGAGTCCGAAAAGGCCCTAACAAGGCATGAGGGCTACATTTTGTTGCTAAATATCCCAAGTGATGTGAAGAATCATTTATCAAAAATCAATATGAAGGATCGAGACACACGACGAAAAGCAAAAACTCCCCAAAAGTCATGGAGAAGTCTATCCAAAAAGGCCCTAACAAGGTATGAGGATAAATAAAGCCAAGTCCAAAAAGGAGGCGGGTCGTTTTATATCAAAGTCCAAAATAAAGATTGGAGAAAAATGAAGAAGTCGTGGTCCAAGTATGAATCTCTCAAAACTTCAAGTGAAGAAATTCCTATATGAAGAGATTACCATCATTTCATGAACGTCTCTCAAGGTTTGAAGTATGAAGTCGCTGCCAAATATCGGTCCGAGAAAGGTCTCAAATCGCGAAGCGAGTTATGCCAAGATATGAACTTTATGAGATCCCGAGAAGCAGTTTTAAAAGATTTTGTCCTTTAGCTAACTATTGATTAAATCGTTCACTTTATTTTTGGCCTAAATAACTATCGAAATAAGTCAACAATGCATCCTCTGATCATTCAAGACAATAATAAAATATAAGAGATACACATAGGAATAAGGGAGTCTAAGTGAGTAATTGGCCCACATGAGTTCGTGTTAGTTTGCTAACTTATAATAACAATGATCTCGTTTTTAAGCTTGGTTTGGAGAAAGTGAAAACTTGAGAATGATGATTATTCATGACATTTCCAAAACCCAAGGTATGTTTTTGATTTCTTTCCTTTGAATGTTTATAATTTTATATATCTTTAATAAAGGCCATTATGGATTGATTGTGATGAAAAGTGTGAACGTGCTTTGTAACTAATGCATTGCATGAGGACATTGCAATGGTCAAGTGTAGGGGATTTGATAGGTGTGTAAACACCCATCCTTTTTACCACTTAATTACAATAATAACCGAGCCAAAACGTGTATTTTATGTCATTTATGTCGGAATTATGCGTAGTTTGTGTTTTTGTTGTGATTTAGGACGAAATTGTGAAAAGGGGAGAAAACACGGGCATTTACGGGCTTTTATCGAAGAAAAAGAAGAAAGACGAAGTCGAGAAGTCAAGAGTGCAAAAATAACGGAAGTCCAAGACCAATTCTGAAGATTTATCGAAGAAAAAGTCAAAAGACAGAAGTTTACTAAAAGCCGAAGAACTCAAGTCTAATTTATCGAAGAATTATAAGACGAGTTCAAAGAAATCCAAAGATAAAGTCATTAAAGTCCAAGATTAACAAAAGATTAAGAAGAGAATGACTTAAGTGCGCAATTAAGGAAAAGAGGAAAGAGGGAGGAAGCTTCCTAAGCACTCCTTAATCTCCCCTATAAATAGATTAGGATTTATTCATTTTCATTTTGTTGGATAGCTTGACAAACTATTTCTTCCATTTTACTTTCCTGCACATTTAATTTCATGTCCATTTAAATACCTTGTCTTGCACCTTAAATACATTTAATTTCAAGTAAGTGTTCTTTTAATTCTTGTCAATCTTTATTTTTATTATTTATCTCTCATTCTACCTTTCTTTAATCTTGATGCTTTATTGTTTATGTTCATGTTCTTGATTTTTATTGATTTATTTAAGTGGGTTTTGATTATTGTGGTTAGTTTTGTTAGTTTGATTGTTTTGGATTGTTTGTTTATGATTAATACATGTTTATTGATTAGTTTGATTTTATCTTGTGGTTGATTTTGTTTAGTTTTTATTAGATTCGTGTATATCTTGGTATCCCCTGTTCTTCGCTTGTCTGTTACTGTGTATTCCCAGGAAATATTCCGGATCAAAGGCCAAAAGTTATTCCGTGTGAAGGTGTTTGCTGAAAATATTCCGTATCAAAGTCGTTCATCCGGAATAATTAATTATTCCGGATCAAAGTGCTCTATTCGGAATCTTCAACATTCCGGATCAAGGTTTTAGCCAAGGTGATTCATCCGGAATATCCAACATTCCGGATCAATTAGTTTATTCGGAATAATTTATTATTCCGGATCAAACGGTTCATCCGGAATATCAGACATTCCGAATCAACCTAACATTCCGGATCAAGGACATATTCCGGACTAAGGACTTC
Source organism: Glebionis coronaria (assembly GCA_025667525.1). Taxonomy (NCBI): domain Eukaryota; kingdom Viridiplantae; phylum Streptophyta; class Magnoliopsida; order Asterales; family Asteraceae; genus Glebionis; species Glebionis coronaria. The sequence goes on along the minus strand of JANFOE010000146.1, from coordinate 520,511 downwards.
CATCCGGAATAAGTGACATATTCCGGATCAAGGAGTTCTATTCGGAATATTATTCCGGATCAAGAGATATTCCGGATCTAGGGCAACATTCCGGATCAAAGCTACATTCCGAATAAAGAAGTTTATTCCGGATAGGTGACATATTCCGAGTAAGCGTTTTATTCCGGATCAAGAGTTTTGGGAAATATTCCGAGTGAAGAAGAACATTCCGAACGAAGGTGACATTCCGGATGAATGTTTATTCCGAATGAGGGTATTATTCCGGATGAGCTATTTTTCAGGTTCTTTTAATTTCAGTTTTTAATTTTCAGTTTTTAATTTTCAAGCTTTATTTTTCCCGCCTTTTTATTTAGTCGCACTTTAAGTTTATTTGCCTTAGATTTATTTTAGCCTTGCCTTAGTTTTAAGTTTTAGTTGCATTTTAAGTTTGCCTTAGTTAGATTTAAGTTTGCGTTATTTACTTTAAGTGCCTTTTAATTTCTGTCACGCTTTTAAATACCTGCCTTTTATTTTAAATTAGACTTAGATTTACTTTAAAGTCATTTTACTTTTTCGTTTTGCACATTTATATTACTACAACGACACAACTTTTGTTTCAACAAAGAACGACTGAGTCGCATCGGTTGAACCAGGATCAATTCAATTAGACACACATCAACGAATCTTTTTACCTGGCCAAAAGCCTAGTTATCAACCTCTGTATGTCCTTATTTTCTTAGGATTGTGCAAGTGTTTGATTATCTAAAAAAAGAGAGGGAGAGGGATGAACTAGAGAGGGAAAGTTAGAGAGAGAAAGGAAAGAGTGAGAAAAAGAAAGATGTATTGAGTGAAAACGAGAAATAAAACTAATGACCAACCCCTCCTAACATGTTAGGAGGGTGTATATATAGCCCAACCTACATGTGGGCTTGATGGGCTATATGTTTACATATTGGATCACGAGCCCAATACTTGAATATATCGTTGGAGTGACCGATCCTTTCTAAATACGTAAAAACGTATTTCCAACAATCTCCCCCTAAGGGAGGTCACTCCAAGTTACAATGTCCTAAACAGTCTATTGTTCGTGTCTATGCTAACAATGATGTGACCGAGACTTTCTTTGGAAAAATGTATTTCCAACAATCTCCCCCTAAGGGGGGTCACATCATTTTACAAAATCTTAAACCTAGCATACTATGCTTGAGTCTTCGATCTTGTTCTTGTGAATATGTAGATGAGATCTTTGACTTTAGTCTTAAGCATGTTTCCTTGCCTTGACCTTTTGCATTCATCACTTGTGATATTTGCCTCCTCGTGACTTCATGTTCCACATACTTATACCTTTATAAATTATTGAAAGCTTCAGAGTTTGATACAGCGGAAGACTTGAATTTAAGGCTTTCTTGAATTTGTTGAAGAATAAAGTGAAAAAAGTATAAGCATGTGGGGACGACTTCTTCTGGATTGTACACCGCAATTCCACCTTCTTGTTACTCTGCATAAGACAGTTAGCAACAAAACATATACACGGATGAAATGGCCTTGAACATTTCATTCTAATTCGGTAGCATTTTACCTCCGGTCGGTTAAGACCGTTGGACGATATAAAATATCTTACTTTTGGCAGGTAGTTTCAATTAAGAACCTCCTTTACAAGATTTCGCGGGTAAGCCCGTTCTCTTTATTCGACAGTCCAAAGCTGACTGCGAACATAAAGAGTGAATCATTTGGATAAAAATATCCGCATGATTTGAAGCCGTCAAATCCGATTCCTGGAACAAGTTTGATTCATTAAAGAATCGCACCATCGTTGCTTTCCAGTTGTCACTAGCTTGATTCATATAGAATCTTGTAAGTTACCTACCAAGTGCTATTTGATGTTAACACTCGAAGGATTTCCACTCATCACTGTGAACACTATAGAGTGTCACTCTGAGTGTTCTGGCAAGATCACTATGATATTGCGTAGAGGCCTGGAACGTGTTTAAGTTCAGTTAAGAATTAAACCATTGTTGCTTTCCAGTTATCACAAGCTTGATTCATAAAGAATCGCACAAGTCATCTACCATGAGCTTTTTTATATACGCTTAAGAAGGATTTCCATCTTCATTGTAAATACTTTCGTATTACTCAGATGTTCAAGCAAGATCATGAAGATTTTGCGTAGGACTCTTAAGATTTTTCTTACTCTTCACAGTGTGTGAAGAAGCAAGGAATTATGAAAGTGTGTCCTAATGAGATATTTGATGATCTCAAATGGCTCTAGACTCGATCGTGCATTTTGGATTTTAGTGATTGGAGGCTGGAGAGGAGTGCCACCATTTCAATACCAATTTATTCAGAGTGAATAAATCAACAAATAATGCATTGTCCCCGTGTGATTAAAACAAATATATTTTGAGAGATATCTGAGTTAGCTGGGATGGGTTGTGCATTGCATCACTGGGTCCATGATGTCTATCTTCAATATTGAGCATCATTAAAAATGATCTCAATAGCATATGAATTGACCCGATTTCTGCCTAAGTTGTAAGAAGGGCTACTTTCTTTACACCCTTTATCTTTATAATTCTTTTTGTTAGCCGTATTTAAAGTGATGGTCATATAATATACCGTTGCGAAGCTCGTGAAAAATACTATTCAACGGTGTCGAGAGTTCTTAGTTATTAATGTTTATGTAACGGGAATTAGTCCCGAACACAAAAATGAGGAAGGCCTCCTAAACACTTACTACTTAGTATAAAAGGCATCCTAAGCCTCATTTGTGTGTGTGTTTTCCCATTTCATGGTTTTGTAGAGAGAGAAACGTATGTGTTTCTCTCACTAGGAATTCACAACCTTGTTTTCTCTTTTTCCTTCATCTAATCTAATCTTTCTTTTTTGGTTTAATCTTCATCTACATTTCTATATCATTATAAGTCGTGTGTTACATTACAACAAGTGGTATCAGAGCCAAGGGATTCGTATTTAAGCATTTCGTGTGATTTTGATTGTTTTTCGCCAAAACATCAAAGCATTTTCGTGGTTGCTTGTGTTTCTAAGTCGTATAACTTTTTCAAATCGTGTTGTAGTGATTTGGGCATCTTGGTTTTGGCTTAAAAACAAGTCTTTTGGATCAAAAGGTGAGAAATTTCTTGTTTTTTCATCTTTCCGAAATTCTTGCAGAAACTCCCATCGGAAAGTACAAGTTAAACGTGGGCTTCCATCGCAATAACCATTACCATCGCAAAGGGTTTGGTTTTACATTGCGATAGTTGGATTTTATTACTTATTCCGATCTGGACATTCCGATCGTACTTTGCGATCTAGGATTCCGACGGGTATAAGGAAGGTTTTTAAGCCGTTACTCTGCTTAAATTTTGGCAGCATTCCGATCTGAAGTTTTTCCGATCTAAACATATTCCGACAGATCATCATTGCGATCTAGCATTCCGACAGATCATCATTGCGATCTAAGATTCCGATAGAAGGACTTTCCGATCGTAGGACATTCCGATAGAAGGACTTTCCGATCGTAGGACATTCCGATAGAAGGACATTCCGATAGAACATTCCGATAGAATATTCCGATGGGCATTCCGATGGAAATTTTGTTTGAGTAATTTTTAGTCTTAGCCACCATCTAGACTATTCTCAGAACATAGTTTACACGAAGATCAAAAAAAAAAAAAAAAAAAAAAAAAAAAAAGAGTTAAAATTTTTAGGTCAAGTAGAATTAAATTTTTTCCCTACTAGTTTTTGGCTATCTCGAACTCAATTTCAAAATTTGGCGATACATAATTTTTTCAGCTTACCGTTTTGTCGGTCTGAGGAATTTATTGTCGGACTGAGAAAAAAAATCGGAAGTTTCGGAATTTCAACATCACCACACGCTTTCTACGAATTGAGATCCTGTTGTCCACACGACTTCTTCGATGACGTCTCAACAAGATATCTATGCTGCGGGTACTGAGAATCGTCCACCCATGCTTACCAAGGAGAATTACACTACATGGGCTAGTCGTCTCCTTCGTTATGCAAAATGTAAACCTCTGGGAAAGTTGATTGTCAACTCGATTCAAAAGGGTCCATACGTTAGAAGAACAATTATTGTGCCTGGGGACCCTACGAATGCTAACCCAGTAGCTGATTCAAGTCATGAGCAAACAGATGAAGAATTAACTGAAGCTGAATCCAAACAACTCGACGCTGATGATCAAGCAATTCAAGTCATTCTTATGGGACTTCCTGAAGATGTTTATGCTGCTGTCGATAGTTGTGAAACCGCACACGAGATGTGGCTTAGGATTCAGAAAATGATGAAGGGCAGTGAAATCGGTTTACAAGAAAAGGAAACTAAGTTGCTTCGTGAATGGGAGAAATTTACGTCTACTGAAGGGGAACAAATTGAACCTTATTATCATCGGTTTTCAACCCTCATGAACCATCTTAGAAGAAACAAACATTAACCTGCATAAATTGCTGCCAACATCAAATTTCTTGATAATCTTCCTTCTGAATGGTCACGATATGTCACTCTTGTCAATCAAACCAAGGATCTTCATGTCGTGGACTACACTCAAGTGTATGACTATTTGAAGATGAATCAAGATGAAGCTAACGAAGTTAGGGCAGAAAGACGTGCCAAGACACAAGATCCATTGGCTTTTATGGCAAACTCTCCATCATCTATGTCATATCTCATGGTACCCTACCATCAACCCTCATCAAGTAACTTCATGCCACAACAACAACAACAACTCACTGCTTATGGATATCAACATCCTGCTGCTATGAATTACTTACAACAACCCATTGCCTGTTTTGATGACATTACCGATCCTACTCATGCTATTAATACTGGTCTTGCCCTTCTTGCAAAAGCATTCAAATTCACCATTAACCCCACCAACAACAATCAGAGAATCTCCTCGAACACTAGAAATAGGCAGATTGCTCAACCTTTCATGAATGTGAATCAAGATCGCCAATTGGTAGTTGCTGGAAACACGGGGACTCAGTTTCCACAATATGGTCAGAATGCTGGGCAGACCGTTGGCAATGCAGGAAATCAGTATGGTCAAAACCGTGGTCAAAATCCGGGTGTTCCGAATGCGGGTAATCAGAATGGGTTAATTGTTGTGCCAGCGGTTGGTAACCAGATGGGAAACATTGTGGCTGCAAGGGCTGAGAATACTGGTACGGGAAATGGAAACAACAATCGTCAGGTTCAGTGCTACAACTGCAGGGGATTTGGTCATTATGCTCGAGATTGCACAGCCAAAAAGAAGAGGGATGGTGCTTATCTTCAGACTCAGCTTCTCATAGCACAAAAAGAGGAGGCAGGGATCCCACTTCAAGCTGAGGAATTTGATCTTATGGCTTCTGCTGCAGAATATGACGAGGAAGAAGAGGTGAATGCCAACTACATCTTGATGGCAAACTTACAACAAGCATCAACCTCAGGAATGCATGATGACAGAGCTCCCGTCTATGATGCAGACGGTCCCTCTGAGGTACACCCAAGTTTTGATGATAATGATATATATAATATGTCTAATCAGGAGGAAGAGTATACTGAGATGCTTGAGCCCTACATTGAGACACACGAGGACCAAACGAATAATAGTAATATTATTTCGAATGATCCTAGTGTGGACCTTAGTGTGGATCAAGTTGCTCAGCCTACAACCCTTCCTGATGAGACACATGCGTATTATAAATCTCTATTTGATAAGCTTGCTAAGGATGTAGATCATGCTACGGTGGTTAATAATAAGTTTAGAGAAACTAATGCCAAATTGACCACTGAGCTTGCGGGATATAAGGAACGGGAGAAAAGTTTTGAGATTCATCATGCTAAAATCAAGGAACTTGAACAAGCTCATGCTACATCGGTTTATCAAGAAAAATGCACCACTAAGAAATTAAATGCCTTACACTTAAGTAGTGCTAAAAAGATAAGCGAATTGAATGATGAAATCACTTCTCTTAATAAACAGCTTTCAACTGAAAAATCTATTATTGTGGAATTAAAAGAAGAACGAAAACAGCTAAAACATGATTTCAAAATTCGAGAAGATGGGCTTCTTGAGGATTTTTGCAAAGCGCAGGATAGGATTAGAGAATTAGACAACCTTTTAGTAAAACGTGGCCAAACTATACAGACGATAAATATGCTCGCACCAAAAGTGAATGAGATAAATTACACTCGATACAAAATGGCTTTAGGTTGTCCTCTTCCCCCTAATCCAGGATACCTTAAGCAAGTTCAGGCCACTAATGAAACTTTATATAATGGTAGTGTGCTATTGTCTGATGAGCATGATCCTCCTAGTGTGCATGATTTCGAGGAAACTACTGAACTTGCTGTAGAGTCTCATTTAAGAATGAAAAAGCTTGATAAAGAAGTGATACCCGTTTATTATCCGAAAGTTAATCCTCCAACTGTTTTTGTTCGGTCTAAAACGAGTACTGAAATGCTTTTGCTACCAAGTGAGGAATTGTCTGATGACCCTCCTAAACCGAGTATCACTCGCCGATTTCTAAACGAGCTTAAAGATAACTTTGTCATCCTTAAACGTGTTGTTAATTCAAAAATAACTGGAGGTAATTTTACATCACCTGTTCAGATTGAGGTTCAAAAAATTCTTCAAAACGATATTAATCCAATTATTAATCAAGTTGATGCTCGGTTAGGAAATTTGGAAAACGCTTTTCTAAAAGAATTATCCAACTTTGTTGAAGACTTTAAATCATTGACGAAGGAAGCTGATGAATCTCTTGATAAAATTAAAGTTTTGGAAAACGATCTTGGACGCCTCTCTAAAGCTCTTGATTGTATTGATAGTAGCCATGTTGAGTTAGGTACCTCTATGTCGCATAATGAAAACCTCCAAACTGAGCTTGATCTTATGAAAGAGAAGATGGAATCTTATGTCATTAAAAAGGATAAAGAATTCACCGATCTTTGGAATAAATTTGTCAAAAAATGTGATGAATGCAAATATGACAAGATTTCGTATGAAAAAGCTCACAATGAAATGCAACAAACTATCGCACGGTTGCAGGCTCAGTTAGGAGGGGGTTCGGAAACGAATTTGGCCTAGTCAGGGTTAGAGAGTGCTAGTGGTGGTAATGTTCAGAAGCTTAAGGCTAAGATTGCAGATTTAGAATCTGTTGTTGTTTCATATAAGCGGGCTGTTGAACAAAGTAAGTCTGTCTATCAGAAACTTATTGATAAAATCTGTGAGAACTGTAAGTTAAAGGCCTTGTTAAAAGATAAGACTTCTGAACATAGCTCGATTGTGGATACGATGATCCAGAAACCAGCAACCTCGGGACCCACTCGTATTGCTGTGACACCTTTTCCCAAGGTTGCTGGAACGAAAACTGCTGTGATTGCCCCAGGAATGTTTCGTGTTAGTTCTCCCTCTGTGCCTAGCAAACAACGTACAGCAAGCGTTAGGACAAAACCGATCACTATAACTCAACCACAAGTTATTGATTTAAAAAGTGCTAATTCTAATAGACGCGTGTCTTCTTCTACAGGAATAAACAACTACACTAAGAGCAGAAGGCCACAGCCTACGAGCAATACAAGGAATGATAGGGTCCCTTTTGCCTCTAGAAGTAGTCGCCCCAAGATCAATAATGTGGAAGTAGAAGAACACCCTAGGAATTTACCGTTTTTTAATCATAATCAGAAACCTAATTCATCTGAATGTAATGACTTTAAGCTTGCTATTCGGAATGAAAAATCTGAAGTTATTTGTGCTAAATGTAATAAATGTTTCTTTACTTTTAGTCATGATGCTTGTGGTTTGACTATGAATGGTTTGAATTATGGTGGTTACACTCGAATTGACAAGCTGTCAGTCAGTGAACAACAACGCACTCCTAAGGATAAGGTGTATGTTCCAAAAAGTACGCATGTAGGGTCCACAGAAAGTCTTGCTAAGCCTAGTAGCCCTAGACTCACCTCTAAATGGTTGCCTACTGGTAGAAATTTTGACTGTAGTGGCAAAATTATCGACACTAGTAGATCTCATACTGACAGTGAAACGTCGGTATGTGATATGGCTTAATTATCTTCTAACCCTACAGGAACCTATTTCATCGGTTGCCAAAATATTTGTTTCTCTTATCATTGGCAGGCTGTTGAAATTTGTCTCTGGTGCGTAGACTCGGGCTGTTCCAAACATATGACTGGGAATCGAAGCCTTCTCAAGAACTTTGTATGGCGTTTCATGGGAACTGTTCGATTTGGAAATGATCATGTTGCAGCAATTCTAGGCTATGGTGATCTTCATTGGGGAAATATAATCATCACCAGAGTCTCTTTTGTTGATGGCTTGGGACATAACTTGTTCTCGGTTGGGCAATTTTGTGATTCAGACTTGGAGGTCGCTTTCAGAAGTCATACATGTTTTGTAAGAGATCTTGAAGGAATTGATCTGTTGAAAGGAAATCGTACCACCAACCTTTACACCATTGATCTTTTTCAAATGTCTGCTGCTTCTCCAATTTGTCTCATGGCCCGAGCCACATCAACAAAGTCGTGGTTATGGCATCAAAGGTTATCTCATCTTAATTTCGATGCCATCACCCATCTCGCGAAAGATGATCTCGTTACCGGTCTTCCAAAGTTCAAATATACAAAAGACCATCTTTGTCCTTCATGTGAGCAAGGTAAAAGTAAGAAGAAGCCTCACAAACCCAAACCTGTTCCCAACTCAACGAATAGGTTACATCTCCTACATATGGATTTGTGTGGCCCAATGAGAATCAAAAGTATTAATGGAAAGCGGTATGTCCTTGTCATTGTGGATGACTATTCTCGCTACACATGGGTTCATTTTCTTGCTTCAAAAGATGAAACCCCTGATGTAATTATTAACTTCTGGAAGAAAACATCAGTTCTACTGCAAGCCCCTGTCATTATTGTGAGAACGGATAACGGTACAGAATTCACAAATCAGAAATTGAAAGCTTATTTTGACGAAGTTGGGATTTCTCATCAAACTTCGGCTGTAAGAACTCCAGAGCAGAATGGAGTTGTGGAACGGAGGAATCGTACCTTAGTTGAAGCTGCTCGAACGATGCTTCTCTCCTCTAGTGCACCGATATTCCTTTGGGCCGACGCTATAGCAACTGCATGTTATACTCAAAACCGCTCCATTATTCACACCCGTTTCAACAAAACACCTTATGAGATCATTAATGGAAGAAAACCGGATATTTCATTTTTACATGTCTTCGGTGCATTATGTTATCCGAAGAATGATCGTGAAGATATCGGTAAACTTGAACCTAAAGGTGATATTGGCTTTTTCATTGGTTATTCTTCAACTGCTTGTGCTTACAGGGTTTATAATCGAAGGACAAGAAAGGTAATGGAGACTATGAACGTTACCTTTGATGAACTCTCGGGTATGGCCTCTCAGCATAGAAGTTCACATCCCGAGCTTCAAGGTCAGACTTCTGGACATGTAAGTTCAGGACTCGCGCTTCAATTTACACCGTCAGCAATCTCATCGTTACAACCATCGGAACGTGACTTGGAAGTTTTATTTGGGCCAATATATGATGAATATATGGAGGGTCCTTCGTCATTTGGTGTTCCTCAAAATGCCCCAGCCGCACCTGCTACGGTAGTTCAAGAACCTCCGACTGCATCTACATCATCGGCATCTACTTCTGCACCATCTACGTCAACCTCAACCATAGTGACTCAAAACATTCCAACCACTTCTCCGATTGCTGACGCAACTCATCAACATTCTCAGCAAATTCATACTCATGTTCATCTTCAGAATGAAATAGTTGCTGAAAATGCAAACAATGCGATGCTCAACGAACACGAGTTTGTTAATCCATTTGCGGCTTCCACAAGTACTACTCAGCCTTCAACACCCTATGTGGATCCGTCGAGCTCGCATCAAGTTTCTCATACACTTCCACATGAACACAAATGGACTAAGAATCATCCTTTGGTTCAAGTGATTGGCAATCTCTCACGACCGGTCTCAACACGAAATCAGCTGCGTACCGATGGTGATATGTGTATCTATGCACTATCAGTCAGCACAATGGAACCAGCAAGTGTGAAAGAAGCAATGACCGATGCATCATGGATTGAGTCTATGCAAGAAGAACTCAATCAGTTCATCCGGCTTGATGTATGGGAGTTAGTACCTCGACCAGACAATATCGATCCCCTCACTCTGAAATGGTTATTCAAAAACAAGATGGATGAGGAGCAAACGGTCATTAGGAACAAAACTCGGTTAGTTGTGAGAGGTTATAAACAAAAGGAGGGAATTGACTTCGCAGAATCCTTTGCTCCGGTTGCTCGGATGGAAGCTATTAGGATTTTCATGGCATACGCTGCACACAAATCATTCACAGTGTATCAAATGGACGTGAAGACGGCTTTCTTGCATGGGCCGTTAAAAGAAGATGTGTATGTATGTCAACCTGAAGGTTTCATCAATACTGAACATCCAAGCCATGTCTACAAGTTGAAAAAGGCAATTTATGGTTTGAAACAAGCACCGAGGGCATGGTACGACGAATTATCATCATTTCTTCTACAAAATCACTTCAGCAAAGGAACCATTGATCCAACGTTGTTTATCAAGCACTACGGCAACGACATCTTGGTGGCTTAGGTTTATGTAGATGATATTATATTTGGTTCTACTAACCCAAAATATTCAATATTATTTGCCGACCTTATGAAAAGTCGATTCGAAATGTCCATGATGGGGGAAATGACGTTCTTTCTTGGTCTCCAAGTTCACCAATCCCCCCGTGGTATTTTCATAAATCAGTCCAAGTATGTAATAACTGAATTTTTACCCGTTGAAAGTTCGTTTTCTCGGTGTCTTTTCGAATTGATCTCTGGTTAATTGTGCGACTCAGTTGTTCTTGGTGAATAAAATAAAGGGGTGTCGTTGTCTAAAACTAATGAAAAGATAAAAACTTGAAACAAATAAAAATGAGATAAAGAGACAGTAATGAAAGATTAAAACTTAACTGGAAATGAATGACGAAAACTTAAAGGCAATAAAAGTAAATGACTCAAATTAAAACTTAAACTAAAAGGAAGGCAAACAAAATGCAAGTGAAGGAAAAGGCGAGAAAAATAAATCTTAAAACTCAACACTGAAAAAACTCTAATAAATCTCTACTCAGAATAAACTCTATGCGGAATAAAATACAAAAAAGCTATGCGGAAAGTATGCCAATTCGGAATAACAAATGCTACTCGGAATAACTGCCAATCCGGAATAAAAACCCCTACGCGGAATAATAGTATATTCGGAATAAAAACCCCTATGCGGAATAATAGTATATTCGGAATAAAAACCCTATGCGGAATAAAAAATATTCCGCATAAAGGTACTCTATTCGGAATAACTAAACATTCCGCATAGAAGCTCTATTCGGAATAACTAAACATTCCGCATAGAAGCTCTATTCGGAATACCTAAACATTCCGCATAGAAGCTCTATTCGGAATACCAGTTATTCCGCATAGAAGGATGAGAAAGTAGTCTATTCGGAATGTTCTGGACAAGAAACAGTAACTACGAACAAGAAAACATAGGATGAAGAACAACATACGAATTCGATCAAATCTAACCAAAACGAACCAAAAGATTAAACCAAAACAACTAATAAACATCAACTAGCAATAATCAATCAACACAAATCATCAAAACTAACAAACAAGGCCAAATCAATCAAAACCCACTTGATTGAAAACATAAAAACTCAAGAACAAGAACTCAAAGATTAAGAACAAATCAACAAGAAAGGAAGAAGATGATGAATTAAAAGCTTAATTAAAAAGTAAAGATTCAATAACAAAAGCTTAAACACAAATTAATCTAGAGAGAGAAAGCATAAGTTTAGAGAGAGAAACTACCTACTCCTAATCTAATCCTAAAACTAAAACTAACCAACCCTCTCACATGTTGTGAGGGTGGTATTTATAGGAGAGAGGAGTAGTTGGTGGCTTCCTCTTTCTTTCTTTCTTGGTCCTCAGTCTTTCAGTCTTTCAGTCTTCTTAAATTCTTCGACTTTTAAGACTTCGTCTCGGGATTTCTTTGAACTTGTCTTGTAATTTCCTCATAATTTGGACTTGAGTTCTTCGGCTTTATTAGTAAACTTCTATCTTTTGACTTTTTCTTCAATAAATCTTCAGAATTGGTCTTGGACTTCCGTTCTTTTTGCACTCTTGATCTTTCGACTTCGTCTTTCGTCTTTTTCTTCGACAAAAGCCCGTGAAAGCCGTGTTTTCTCCACTTTTCACCTTTTCGTCCTAAATCACAACAAAAACACAAACCACGCATAATTCCGACATAAATGACATAAAATATACGTTTTGGCCCGGTTATTATTGTAATTAAGTGGTAGAAAAGATGGGTGTTTTCACACCTATCAAATCCCCTACATTTAACCATTGCAATGTCCTCATGCAATGCTTAGCAGTAAAGCAAGGTTTACACTTTCCATCATAATCAACCTACCTTGGCCTTTATTAAACAACTAAGGAAAATAAAAAAGATAGAAAATAACAAGATGCAACAAGGAAAAAGTCATGTAAAGAAATCTAAGACTTACATTAGGGCTTGTGTGTCATGAATGTTTATCACCCTCAAGTTTCACGTTCCCCATGCCAAGCTTAAAAACAAGATCATTGTTAGTACAAGTTAGCATAACAAACATTTACTCATGCGGTTCAATTAATCACTTAAACTCCCTTATTCCTATGGGTATCTCTTATATTTTATTGATGTCTTGAATGATCACGAGGATGCATTGTTGACTTATTTCGATAATTCATTTAAGCTGAAAGCAAAGTAGGACGATTTGATCAATAGTTAGCTAAAGGACAAAATCTCTTAAAACTGCTTCTCGGGATATCAAAAAGTTCATATCTTGGCATAACTTGGTTCACGATTTGAGACCTTTCTCGGGCCGATATTTGACATGTACTTCATACTTCATATCTTCGAGAGACGTTCTTGAGATAATGGTCTTCTCTTCGTTATATAGTTTCTTCACTTGGAGACTTTTGAGGAGTACTCCAGCTTTGTTGACCACGACTTCATGATTATTCTTCAATCTCTAATTGGGATATTGAGATACAACGATCCGCCTCCTTTTCGGACTTGGATCTATTTATCCTCATACCTTATTAGGGTCTTTTCGGATAGACTTCTCCATGATCTTTATGGGAGTTGATTGCTTTTCGTCGTGAGTCTTGATCCTTCATATTGATTTTAGGAATAATGCTTTTCACATCACTTGGATCTTCAGCAATAAAATTGAATCCTCATGCCTTGTTAGGGCCTTTTCGGACTCGCCAATCTTCGCGCCCCGCTTCATAAGTTATGCCTTGGCTATGAACTCTTATCATTACCGAGCAACTTTTAAACGATCTTGGGCTAGAAGCTAAGTAACTTTTCAAATCGTACGACCTTACTTATTGTAGATAATTTATTAGCAAGTGATGGGAGAAAAAGATCATAATTAACTCACATAAGTTAATGAGAGAATACCAAACTTGTAACTAAATCTATCATTTCTCGTTATCCACCATTTAAAATCTCAAGTAATGAGACTCGTGGATACTTAGCCTAATAAACCAATTAAGGTCTACATGGTTAAGGATACTAGCTAGAGTGAACTTGGACAAGTAAACTTGGGTTGAGTCAAAATATTCACAACGGGCCTAATATATCTAAGATATCTAATCTTGCTAAAACCATTTTATTAAAATGCTAGAAAGTAACAAAAATGAAGGAGACTACAACTAGGCCAAAATAGATTAAAAATTTTTTGAAAAATGTCGAAAAACTGATTTTCCGGTTAAAATGAGGACAAATACAAGGAAAAGGCCACTTAACTTCGATAGAAGTCCCCCCTACACTTAATATAAACATTGTCCTCAATGTTTAAGCATGTGGGAGTAAACTCCCCTACACTTAGGACATTGTGCACTTTGTTTAAATCTCGCGAAGGAAAAGACAACTAAAGAGATTCCTATTTTAATATTGAGAAATATAAAATAGTGAATCACAAAGAGTTTAGGATAGAACCAGGAAGAAAGGAACACGGAATCACGGTTCGTCAAAAGTCATCAAGAGTGTGTCTTTGAAGCTCTAATCCCTGCACATGATAGGAAAGAAAGCAAGAAACACCACGGGGCTCCCCCCTACACTTATGGTGAAAATAGATAGATAATTGGGTTGCCTCCCAAAAAGCGCTTGTTTTTGTTAACCGAGTCACGAGCCTGACTCGTCCCCGAATTAAATAGTCCATGGGGAAGCCTCGAATGTGATACCGGGATCAAAGACTTTGTCCTCGTTCCCGGAGGACAACAACAAAGGAGAGGCGGGGGGATAAGTCTTGAAAGGGAGAAAGGTCCTTTCAACATACGTATAGTATGTGAATTCAAGATCCCCGGGAGGTGGGGTGGGTAAAGTAAGCACATTGTCCTCCCCCAAAGACAATGGATGCTGAGCAAACGGCAAAGCCGTATTGTTATCAATCATAGCATAATCAATGTCACCTCCTGGGTCAAAGCACTCATCCTCATTTCCCGGTATAAAACGAGTAGAGTAAAAGTGATACATCACCCGCTTGGGTGTGCACGTGGGAGGAGGAGGTGGCAATATAATATGAGAAGTATGAGAACAGTTACCTTCCACCTGCGTCCCTTTTTCAGGAGATTCACATCTTTCCACCTCTGGGATAGAAGGTGTAGTGTCATCGTGTAATAAATCCTCTAGAAAAAGTATATCTCCCTCACATCACAATACCCGGATATGTATTCCACGGGGGTATCAATATCAAGATATTCATCGATCTCGGGAATGTGCAAACCATCATCACGAAGGAGTGAAGTATTTTGCTTAAGAAATTCCTCCTCGTCGAAAATAACCTCAATATCGCCATCACTCTCCTCATTATCTATAGGGCCAATAATATGCTCAGGGATATGAGTACTTGTCTGATCTTGCTGCTGAAAAAATGACTCCATACAAGTTTGCAGTGTGTGTAAAAGCTCTTTCGATTGCTCTTGAAAAGCTGTAGCAAGATCGACAATTGGTTCTTGGTACCTCATCCCGTGACAAGGCTGATGATCGAGTGAGTGTGGTGGGGGCTCAAGATTTTGAAAACCGGAATTATAGCAAGGTTGTGGCTCATAGTTGTTCATCGGTTGGGAATAATTAGAAACCGGGTTTGGTTCATAATAATCCATAGGTGAAGAAAACTGAGGACACGGATTTGGCTCATAACAATTCATTGGTTGACAATAATAGGTATCGTGAGGACCCCCACAGTTGTTGCAAACCGGGTATGGAGAAAAATCAAGTGCGTCTTGTGGATAACTATTATCATTGTCATAATTGTACCCCGGTTCTTGCCCGTGACCATACGGGTATCGAACCGGGCACGAAACATGCCAATGAGAATCGCTTCCACAATAGATGCACGGGGGAACAGGAGGTGGGTTCAAAAAGAGGGAATTAGTCGAGTTGCACAAGGGACAAAATCCGAATTATGTGTAGTCGATATCATTTCCGCACCGCTCACATGTACATCATTGACAAGAGTTGTTCCCAGATAATTGTTTCCCACACCGGACGCAATGGACATAAAAATCCATAAAGAAAGATAGATAAGCAAGAAGAATATTTTTGGTGCAAAACTATGAAAAAGAAATGCTTTTTATGATTTTTCAAATGTTTTTGGATTTTTGAAAAAATTTTGACAAGAAAAATAACGTTCACAAGTGAACGGATCCCAAAATCCAACGCGTCACTCACAAAAAACCTTCGATCTTCACGAAAAGAGCCGGCAGCGGCGCCATTTTAATAACTGAATTTTTACCCGTTGAAAGTTCGTTTTCTCGGTGTCTTTTCGAATTGATCTCTGGTTAATTGTGCGACTCAGTTGTTCTTGGTGAATAAAATAAAGGGGTGTCGTTGTCTAAAACTAATGAAAAGGTAAAAACTTGAAACAAATAAAAATGAGATAAAGAGACAGTAATGAAAGATTAAAACTTAACTGGAAATGAATGACGAAAACTTAAAGGCAATAAAAGTAAATGACTCAAATTAAAACTTAAACTAAAAGGAAGGCAAACAAAATGCAAGTGAAGGAAAAGGCGGGAAAAATAAATCTTAAAACTCAACACTGAAAAAACTCTAATAAATCTCTACTCGGAATAAACTCTATGCGGAATAAAATACAAAAAAGCTATGCGGAAAGTATGCCAATTCGGAATAACAAATGCTACTCGGAATAACTGCCAATCCGGAATAAAAACCCCTACGCGGAATAATAGTATATTCGGAATAAAAACCCCTATGCGGAATAATAGTATATTCGGAATAAAAACCCTATGCGGAATAAAAAATATTCCGCATAAAGGTACTCTATTCGGAATAACTAAACATTCCGCATAGAAGCTCTATTCGGAATAACTAAACATTCCGCATAGAAGCTCTATTCGGAATACCTAAACATTCCGCATAGAAGCTCTATTCGGAATACCAGTTACCGCATAGAAGGATGAGAAAGTAGTCTATTCGGAATGTTCTGGACAAGAAACAGTAACTACGAACAAAAAAACAGAGGATGAAGAACAACATACGAATTCGATCAAATCTAACCAAAACGAACCAAAAGATTAAACCAAAACAACTAATAAACATCAACTAGCAATAATCAATCAACACAAATCATCAAAACTAACAAACAAGGCCAAATCAATCAAAACCCACTTGATTGAAAACATAAAAACTCAAGAACAAGAACTCAAAGATTAAGAACAAATCAACAAGAAAGGAAGAAGATGATGAATTAAAAGCTTAATTAAAAAGTAAAGATTCAATAACAAAAGCTTAAACACAAATTAATCTAGAGAGAGAAAGCATAAGTTTAGAGAGAGAAACTACCTACTCCTAATCTAATCCTAAAACTAAAACTAACCAACCCTCTCACATGTTGTGAGGGTGGTATTTATAGGAGAGAGAAGTAGTTGGTGGCTTCCTCTTTCTTTCTTTCTTGGTCCTCAGTATTTCAGTCTTTCAGTCTTCTTAAATTCTTCGACTTTTAAGACTTCGTCTCGGGATTTCTTTGAACTTGTCTTGTAATTTCCTCATAATTTGGACTTGAGTTCTTCGGCTTTATTAGTAAACTTCCATCTTTTGACTTTTTCTTCAATAAATCTTCAGAATTGGTCTTGGACTTCCGTTCTTTTTGCACTCTTGATCTTTCGACTTCGTCTTTCGTCTTTTTCTTCGACAAAAGCCCGTGAAAGCCGTGTTTTCTCCACTTTTCACCTTTTCGTCCGAAATCACAACAAAAACACAAACCACGCATAATTCCGACATAAATGACATAAAATATACGTTTTGGCCCGGTTATTATTGTAATTAAGTGGTAGAAAAGATGGGTGTTTTCACACCTATCAGTATGTGCTTGAGATTCTAACGAAATTTGGCATGGAAAACTGTGATCCTATTGGTACTCCAATGGACACTAAACACAAGCTTGGTTTGGATAAGAAAGGGACATTTGTAGATGCTACAAAATACCGAAGTGTTATCGGGTCCCTTATGTACTTAACCTCAAGCAGACCGGACATTGTGCATGATACTTGTTTATGTGCTCGGTACCAGGCTAAGCCAACCGAGAAGCACCTCAAGGAGGTTAAAAGGATCTTTCGTTATCTCCGGGGAACCATTAACATGGGTCTCTGGTATACGAAGGATTCTGGTTTTAATCTCACTGGTTTTTCAGATGCCGATCATGCAGGGTGTCATGATACATTCAAGAGCACTTCCGGTGGAGCACAATTCTTAGGCGAGAAGCTAGTGAGCTGGTCATCAAGGAAACAAGACTGTACGGCGTTGTCAACTGCGGAAGCAGAATATGTGTCTCTATCCGTGTGTAGTGCTCAAGTCCTTTGGATGAGAACACAACTAACGGATTATGGCTTTTACTTTAACAAAGTCCCTATTTACTGTGATTCACAATCAGCCATAGCCATATCCTGCAACCCGGTCCAACACTCCAAGACCAAGCACATAGCTGTCCGATTCCATTTCATTAAGGAGCATGTGGAAAAAGGAACGATCGAACTGTTCTTTGTCAAGACGGACTACCAACTAGCCGACATCTTCACCAAAGCTCTTTCTCAAGACAGATTTGAATTCTTGGTTCGTCGACTTGGTATGCGTAGTTTCACTCTTGATGAACTTGAACGTCTTGCACATTCGCAGTAACCTTGTATATATCTATCAGAAAATCAAAATACAAAAATATAAAACCTATAAAAGCAAAATAAAAAATGAGCAAACCTTTCAAAAAATACCAAAAATATTCTTCTCCGACATGTCTCTCAGCATCGATAACATGGACGTGCTTAGAAATGTTGTTCAATAACGACACGGGTACGTACATAAAGTTCGAATGAGAGTTCAAATGTTTTCAAAACATGTCTTTTCTATTTTTCTTCTCATAATGGCTTATAGTCACATGTCAGAGTATAACCCGGTCCCTAAATAAAGGAAAGTCTTTGACTTATCCTCAACAACGAGAAATTCATTTTTCTCGGTCATGAGCTTATATCGAAACATTCAAAGTTTTAAGCTCATGAACACAATTTTTCTCGGACTTTTGAGCACAATTTTTCAAAGTATTTCAAAACAATGTGCTCATATACTCCCCTATTTAAATACAATCTCTTTTCGAGGGGGAGTATAATGTTTTTATAAACATTTGTTCTAAAGTTTCATGACACATTATTCTCTCCATGGTTCATCACTAGTTTCACAAAAATTTCAATTTCATGCAATTTTTGAGGGGGAGAATAGTGATTAAAATGTGTTATCTTGAATAAGATCTTTGATATAAGTGCTTTCTCTTCCTAATATGTGCAAAAATCTCTCCTTTCATGATGCACATATGTAGGGGGAGCGTTTTTGGTGATAGAGAAAACTTTCAAGGTGTAAACATTGATTTCATCAACACCTTGACTGCATTTTCAAATGATTTTTCTGGTTACCATATCCATACCCTTCAACACAATTAATCACAACGATATTGGTGTCAAAAGGTGGTTAGGTATTCGTCCTATGATCCAACCAGAACCGGAGGGATCTTCCCAGGGACAATCCATTAGAACTTAAAAGTCCTTAGGAAAGATGGAGTAGTTGAGTGTACGGGAATAATGCCGACTAATGACTTAAGCTAGCACTGGAACAATCACAACAAGGTGCTAGTTATGACGTCTTGGTAAGCATTGAAGGGGTTGAAGAATGAAAAAGAAATGAAAGGATAAAGGGTGTAAAGAAAGAAGCCCTCCATACAACTTAGGCAGAAACCGGGTCAATACATCTATTATCAGAATCACTTTGATGATTTCTGATACTGAAGACAAAGCATCATGGACCCAGTGATGCAATGCACAACCCTTCCCAGCCTACTCAAGCTTCTCTCAAAAGAAGTTTGTTTTATTGTCACGGAGTTCAACTCATTTCTATCAACTTTCTCACTCCGAGATAGTAGATATTGAATAGGTGGCAGTCTGCTCCAGCCTCCGATCACTAAATAAACGTGCACTTATAGAGTCTAGAGCCAACGAGATTCATCAAAAATCTCATTAGGACACTTATTCCATAGATCAATTGTTGTTCATCATTAGAACACAAGCGATGATTTACAGAGTCCTACGCTCTATCCTTGTGGTATTGCTAGAACATTCAGAGTGATACTCTTTAGTATTCACAGTGATGAATGGAAATCCTTCCAGTGTTAACATCAAACAGCACTGCGGTAGGTCATATGTAAGATTCACTTGAATTAAACATATGTTAACTGGAAAGCAACAGTGGTTTGATTCTTAATTGATTCAAACTCGTTCCAGGTCTCGACGCAATATCTTTATGATCTTGCCAGAACATTCAGAGTAATACTTTTCAGTATTTACAGTGACGAATGGAAATCCTTCCAGTGTCATCATCAAACAGCACTGCGGTAGGTAACTTGTGCGATTCTATATGAATCAAACTTGTGTCAACTGGAAAGCAACGATGGTTTGATTCTTAATTGATTCAGACTTGTTCCAGGAAAGTGAATTGACGACCTAATCAGCAGAATGGAACTGCATGATTCACTCCTTACTTTGAATTATCTTTCGATATATTCAAGTATTAAGAACGGCTACCACAGCTGGAAATCCTGTCAAGGAAGTTCTTTGAACTTACCTGATCACAGGTACAGTATTCGTACTGTATAACGGGAAACCGGTGGAATGCAAACGGTGGCGTTATCTCAAGAGTCGCAATTCAAGGCCACATATTCAGGATTATTGAAGAAAGCTCAAGAACATCTAAAGACAAAGACTTCCGCTACTCTGATGATCAAGGGAGATTGTTAACAAGCTTTCATGTCAACTCAAAACATGAGTATGTGGGTAAAGACACAAGAACACAAGCTGGAAAAGTTACAAGATCAAGTCAAGGCAAAGATCAAAGATCCAAGATCACAAGTCATGAAAGGAACTATGAAAGAACTCTCAAGACAACGAGCTTCAAAGTCTGCAACACCAACGAAGTGAAGTCACATATTACATGACCACCCCTTAGGGGGAGATTGTTAGCCGTATTTAAAGTGATGGTCATATAATATACCGTTACGAAGCTCGTGAAAAATACTATTCAACGGTGTCGAGAGTTCTTAGTTATTAATGTTTATGTAACGGGAATTAGTCCCGAACACACAAATGAGGAAGGCCTCCTAAACACTTACTACTTAGTATAAAAGGCCTCCTAAGCCTCATTTGTGTGTGCGTTTTCCCATTTCATGGTTTTGTAGAGAGAGAAACGTATGTGTTTCTCTCACTAGGAATTCACAACCTTGTTTTCTCTTTTTCCTTCATCTAATCTAATCTTTCTTTTTTGGTTTAATCTTCATCTACATTTCTATATCATTATAAGTCGTGTGTTACATTACAACACTTTTTCATTCTTCAACCCCTTCAATGCTTACCAATACGTCATAACTAGCACCTTGTTGTGATTGTTCCAGTGCTAACTTATGTACTTGGTCGGCATTCAGCTACGTTCACAATATTTCTCCATCTTTCCTAGGTACTACTATTTCTAGCTATGGAATGTCCTTGGGAAGATTCCTCCGGTTCAAGAAGAATCAATGGACTTTAACCTATCCTACCATCATTATGTCACCACAATCTTCATCGTCGTGAGATAAATGGGTTGTAGGTAAGTACATGTCACCATGAAATCCATTTTGATATCCAAACCATTTTGCTCCCCCTTAACATATGCCACGATATTCGAAAACATTTGGCACATGTCGGGATGAACTAGCACATTAAGTCAAACCATTATTGATCTCAATATTAAATTACATTTTCTCCCCCATATCAAAAATATTAACCCAATCGATGTTTTTAATATCAATTGAGTTAATAGCATTTTAAGAAAATTTGGGAAGAAAAATGCAAATCTAATTATCTTCATGATTTACACAAGCTCCCCTCAAATTAATGAGGGTGTACTTGAAACGTAAATAAAATACCTTTTAAACACAAGTGTAAGGTACTTATCACGTGCAAAGATCATATATGATAATGTATTCACAAGATTAGAAATTTATGAGGTTGGACCTGAATTATGGAGAACATCATATGATAGAATCACATGGTTCTTGTTCACGAATATTGGTCGCCTCGTCACGTCTGAAGTTATCTCTTGACACTATGTGTACGATTGATATTGTTGTCTTAACACCAATTAGTGACCTTGGCACTTTCGGCATCAAAGATTCTTAATGCTGGACAACTGCTCCCCCTCAATTGTTGACCCGTGTTCTATCAAAAGAGTTGTATTCGTCGTTTGAGTAGTCGCATCGTCAAGTATGTAGATATCAATTGTAAATTGCTAAGGTTGAAGAGATGATAACTTCATAAAAACAAGATTTCTCTTGTTTTAACAAATAAATGCACTGATGCGTACATATATTCATGTTAGATTGTGTTATTCCGTGAACACAATCCCTTACATGGTTATAAATAGACCATGCCCGAGAAAATTAATTCCCGTTGTTGAGTCAAAGCTTTCCGGTGAAATGGTTGAATTTAATATGAAAAGCGGGTTACTATCGAAAATAATAGCAATCCATTTTGAGCATGTTTTAAAACATTTGAACTTTTGCTCGAACTTTATTTACAACCCCGTGTCATTATTGAATGACATTTCTAGTATCGTAAATATTATCGATTCCAGAAGACATGTTCTTTTTATCAAAACATTTTTGAACACACAATTTTGAAAGATTTCGAAAAACGTTTTGAGAAATTCTCGAAAAATTGTGTTCAAAGTTTTGAAAACCAATTACTTGAGCTTAAGATGTTGAATATCTTACTAAACGAGCTCAAGTCCGAGAAGTTGTAAACTTCCTGTTGTTAAGGATAAGTTACCATCGGCGATAAACTTTCCTTTAACTGAAGAACGCGTCCTAAGTTGACATTTACTTAGAAGTAGTTTTCATGAGCTTGAAAAACTTTTGAATGTTTTAACATAAAGCTCATGACCGAGAAAGATGAATTTCTCGTTATGAGGAGAAGTTCTCTTATTTAAAAGATACACTTTCGTTTCTGAGCTTAAAACTTGGAATGTCTTAATACAAGCTCATGGCCGAGAAAGATGAATTTCCCGTTAAGAGGATAAGTTATCATTAAAGATAATCTTTCCTAAAACTGAAGTCAGAGTTACAGTCTGATATTTAACTGTAAGTCATTGTGCATGAGCTTTTAAAAACTTCGAATGTTTTTAATATAAGCTCATGCCCGAGAAAAATTAATTTCTCGTTGTAAGGATAAGTTTATCATCGGCGATAAACCTTCCTTTCTTTGAAGTCCGGGGCATAATCTGAAATGTGATTATACGCCATTTTACACGAGCTTAAAACCTTTGAATAGTTTCAATGTAAACCCGTGTCCGAGAAAATTTAATTTCTCGTTAATGAGGATAAGTTTATCATCAGCGATAAACTTTCCTTTTATACTGAAGAACGAGTCCTAAGTTGATATTTACTTAGAAGTCGTTTTCATGAGCTTGAAAAACTTCTGAATGTTTTAACGTAAAGCTCTGATACCAATTGTAGGTCCTTATTTTCTTAGGATTGTGCAAGTTTTTGATTATCTAAAAAAAGGGAGGGAAAGGGATGAACTAGAGAGGGAAAGTTAGAGAGAGAAAGGAGAGAATGAGAGAAAGAAAGATGTATTGAGTGAAAATGAGAAATACAACTAATGACCAACCCCTCATAACATGCTAGGAGGGTGTATATATAGCCCACCCTACATGTGGGCTTGATGAGCTATATGTTTACATATTGGATCACGAGACCAATACTTGAATATATCGTTGGAGTGACCGAACCTTTCTAAATACGTAAAAACGTATTTCCAACAACCTCCGACTGTTGTAACCTGTTTTTGACCAACTTCCAGACCTCCAATTTAGTTCTCGTTTCTTACATTCAAAATCCAATTCAAATACCTTTTTAGGGATACTTGGTTCGATTAATGAATGTTCCTAGAACTCTAGATATGATCAAAACATTAGACCTAAAATTCTGCCCAGTTTTTAATTACGATTTAATTACATTAACCTAATTAATTATCCATAACTTTACTAATTACAAGCCCTAATTATTCTAATCATCAAACATCATTAATATACTGATTTTAATATAAACCCTAACCTAAATCCATCATAGGATGATTAATAATGAATTAAAAACGCTTTAATTGAAAAGGGTTTTAAAGATCTACAATTGATTTATGAAAACCCCAAAATTTTGTTGAAACCCTAATTTTTCTTATGAATGTTGTGACTTCAATTCTCCAGATGAAAATTTATGAGGTTTTTGGTTGTGAATAAAACATTACATAGGATCCTAAACCCATTCCTAGCCCAACCCAAGTTTTTCTTTCCTTTTCCTTATCTTTTTCCTTTTTCTTTTTCTTTGTGTCATCCAAAACCGACTACCCCTTCTATTTTTTTATTTTTTTTATTGTTATTTATTATTATTACACTACTATTACTTCCTTAAATTTCCTTAATTTATTTCAGTCCCTAAGACCTCGCGAACCTCAAAACCGTAAAAGTAGCCGATTTTACGCGTATACCGTAAAAAACACAAAATATACAGTTTTATAAAAACTCTTTAAATTTGAAATAAATTAAAAAACTAAGTCCTAAATGACTTAAACCCATCCCGAAAAATGTTTCCGTGACTAATTACCTTATCCGAGACCCCAAAATGCTAAACCCAAAATCGTAAAAATACGACTTACTATAATACTTATACGTATATGATGAGATGGCATTTATACATGATCTCATCGTTCTTTCGGGCTTTAAATGAACAAAAATGTCATAAAATACCATATATATATGCTTGTGTTTGTTTACTTGTGTATTTTAGGTATGGATATCGTGAAAAAGACAAAAGATCATAAGAAACAAGGAAAAACGGACACGAGAAACGAAGCCGTACAAAGAATCGGGCCCTAGTTCATGAATTATCCAACATTTACCCTTGAAGACTTGAATATATGCAAGATTAATCCTCAAACAATGAAGAAAAGACACTTAAAACCCTTGTGAATTCATAGTTACAAGTTTGGTCCCTTAAGTTTGTCAAAATTGCAAAAAGGTCCTTTAACTTTGAAGAAATGGCAAGATTAGTCCCTCATCAAATCTAATTTGTCAATTATGGTCCCTCATAAAGCCAAAGATACATGGAATACCTTTGAAGATCAACAAAGTCCAAAATCAGTCCTTCAAATATGAAAACATGGCAAAAAAACCCTTTAAACCTTTTTGGAAAAGTTTTGTGCCAAAAATGTGAAAAGGGAAACTTTCATTACAAAGGGAATACGTTTAAGTGGGCTGAAATACTTGTTATACACTTTTTCCCAAAGAACAAGGACTACTTGTGCCATTCCCAAAGTTTGAATGCACAAACACGCGCCAAACAAACACAATCCCCCATTTTCGGATCAAAACTTACCACTGTTCACCATCAAGAACCCAGTAACTATCCCAACTTAAACAAAGGGTAAATTTAAATTAACCCTACCCACGCTTAATTCACACGCCTAGGAACCTATCCCACACATAAAACCTTAACCTCCACTCACCAAAGCACCCCACACCCAAAACCGTTTCACCCATCACATCACAACTTATT
This sequence comes from Glebionis coronaria, assembly GCA_025667525.1. Taxonomy (NCBI): domain Eukaryota; kingdom Viridiplantae; phylum Streptophyta; class Magnoliopsida; order Asterales; family Asteraceae; genus Glebionis; species Glebionis coronaria. The sequence continues at coordinate 495,236 of JANFOE010000146.1, read as the reverse complement.
CCCCAAGGACTGCCACGTGTCAAGATCAACAACCAATACTCTTTGCTTCACTCCAAAGCTATTTTGAACGGTTTTGATCATTTTGGACAGCTCACATCAAAGAATCGTCTAGAAGACCTCAAGGACAATATTGGAATTTCACTTCTAGGGTTTGTGAATAGTGTTAGCATAGCATTTGCCTATAAAAGGAGACCTCAACCTGTGAGAGTCCCTTTGTTCCAGATTTTGGCTATCAATCTTTGTAATTCCTTTTTAAGTTAAATAAAATTTGAATTTCATAAAATTTTTGAATTCTCTTTTGTGTTTATTAAAAGTTGGTGTTAGAATAGCCTTAATCTGAGTTCCATTTGATCATTAAGACCTACCTTAATCTTGTGGTTAAGGCACGTCTTTGTTTATAAGGTTTTCAAAGGTTCAAAAACCTTGAAATCCTTGGTTCTGTTTTGGATATTATTGTGTACTAACCCTTAGCCAGCAACCGTAAGCTCCTTCAAGCTTGTTGACACCAAGCCTGAGAAGAGTTATAAGCTCTTGGTTGAGTTGTTTGCTTACTTGTGTTGAAGAAATTTCATAATCAAATCCTTGTTCTACTTTGAACATCAGCAGGATTTGATCTTCCTTCTTGAAGAACCTTGGTCTTGTTCTAGTTGTTGAACAGGGTCCAAGGAGCATAGCTGTCCCTCCTAGGATGTTGTGGAGGACAGGTATAATCACTTGTTTAAGTTTCCCCTAAATATTTCATGTTACTGCCTATTTTGGATTTGGTGCTTTGATTTTGAGTTCTTGTGTTTGAAGTGGTGATTTTAGTATTTTGATTCTGTTAGTTGTTACCTAGGAAGTGTTTTTTATTCATAAAATCAGTAGGTTATTAGTGAAAATCACAAGTTGCTTTGAAAAATGGTAGATTAAGGGTTGTTTGGGATAACAGCTTGATTTGGATTTGTGTGATTTTGAGTGGATGCTTTGTGTTGGAATATATCTCATAGGTGATAAGTATCATTTGTCTACAAGTTTTCTGGTTTGAAACACCTAAATCCATCAAAGTGCTATTAAAACTTGTTTACTTGATAAAATTGGCTGTGGTTTAAGGGACACCTAGATCTAATCATAGACTAGGGTTAACAAGTGATTAAACTTAGTTAATTACACCAGGGAAAGAGATTTGAGTGCTTGAAATTGGATTTTTGGTCAATTAGATCAGTAAAGTGTGCCTATGTTCTTGACATTCATAACAGTGACTATAATCTGCTTTGATCTTGTTCCATACTTTGATTTAGTGGCTGATTTAAGTTTGTTTATGCTTAATCATAGTTTATATAGCTTGTGTATGCATCTTGTTGAATTTGGAGTGCTTATTCTTGCTTAAAACTGCTTAAGTGTTCATAACAGATTATATTCCATGTATGTGCTAGATCTGAGCATTGTTTGATTTTTCTGTGCTTATTGAGTGAACCAAAGTGTGTTTTTGTGCTTGATTGTGACTCCTTGTGATTAACTGATCACTTGGGTGCCCTTGTCTTCCAATAAAACATACAGAATCTCTCTAAAAAGCTTGGTCAAATAGTCAAAGCAGTGGGAACTCCTTTCCCCTGCTGCTAGCCACTGCTAGTGTATTTTGGGTTTCAGCTTATCAATAAGCTATAATAGCTTATTTTAACCAGCAACAACTTGGATTTTGTAATAGGTGCTCATCATTTGACCCTTTAGTTCATACTGGAGCATTTGGTGGGTTGACTTTAGGGTTTGACTAGAAAACCAACTTAATTGACTTTTTCATAAGTGCTTATTGGTTAATTCTGGCTTATTGGTGTTGCTTATTGGAATTTTGTTGATTGATTTGGCTTATTGAAGTCATTTGTGACATTTTTCAAGTTGAATCAAGTCCTGAGGTGCCCTAAATCTCAAACCCGACTATTTTGTCTTTTAGTGGATTTGTACTTTGCTTATTTCTGGCTTATTGAGTGTGCTTTTTCAAAATTTATTTTTACAGATCTCTTTAGTATCCCAAAATAAGGTTGTGTCAAATTAGAGCTTATGGCATTAGCTTATTGCTTAATGGGCTAAAAAGCCCAATAAGGATAAGTTGTTTGCTTAATAAGCTGTGATAAGCTCACTTTCAGCTTTTGGGCCTTTAGAGTTTTGTGTTTAGAATTAAATTTTGAGTCAGATTGGGCTTTTCCAAGTCAATTGGGCCAAGTTTGACTTTTTGGGCTAAAAAGCCCATTTGTGTTGACTGATTTTGGTTTTGGCCCATTTGAGGGCCCAATAGGGGTATTCTGGTCATTTCACTTTCATTTTCTGATTAATTATGTCAAAATAAACTAGTTTGCAAGTTTTTAGAATTTTTTATAATTTTTAGATTTTTAACATTATTTTATTATTATTTTATTATTATTTTATTATTATTTTTCAAATTTCACATTTTTGCACTTTTTACATTTTTATTAGCTTAAATACATTAAAATAGGAATTTTGAAACTTTTAGATTAATTTTATCATCTTTAGATTAATTTTTATAATTATTTTAAGTTTTAATAGTTTTTAAATCATTTTAAATAGTTTTTCTTATTTTAAAAAATTTCTAAAAATAGTTTTTAATCTTATTAGGTCATTATGTGGTTTACCAATTGAAAAATCTTTATTTGGGCTTTTTGATAATTAATTTGATTTTTAGGGCTTTAATTAGCATTTAAAAATTAAATATTTAATTATTTAAAAGGTTTGAAAAAGTCTTGATCATTGGTAAACTCTTACTTTATTTATTTTGATTTTTGGTGAATTTTTGGTAATTTTTAGAATTACTTTTTATTTTTGCTTAATTTACGGTTTTACGTGTAGTCGTCGTAGTAATTAATTTCACGTCTTCGTCATTCTCTTTTCTTATCCCTTTCTAACCAATATTAATCTCAAACCAATCACGAATTATTCACACACATATACCTCCTTGGGAAACGAACTTTCACATCATAAGGGTCATTAACACTTGATTTTTCCTAAAATCATTTGTTTAATACTTACCGCTTATACGCCTTTTTCCTAAAAGGTCGTATTTTACCACAACCATTTTGGCGCCGCTGCCGGACGTATACGTAAAATTACCAAAATGACTTCATTTCATTTCATAGTCACTATAATGTGAGATCATGATCATGAAATATCCGCTTATCGATTTACATATGAGTATTCCGTACCCATAAACGGTGTCCATTCCTTCCCCATTCACATAAAATAAACACATAGACATATAAAACACATAGTCACACATAAAATAACTTATAATTACAACTAATTGACGAACCCCAAAACAGTGATTGTCACACTACCGATGGTGTACACTCTTTTATTAATTTTTTTTGTTAGTGTTTGCGTCAATGTTTTAAAACCCAAGTTTTCAATTGACCAGGTCGAGTTGCCGGTTCACCGGGTCATCGGTTCAACCAGTTGAACCGTCGGGTCAATCCGGTTTTATGCCGAAAGAAAGATCCCCACATGCGATATGTGTATATAGAGAACAATGTTGCTCGTTATTAGATTTGAGCCTAAAGAGAAACTAATATTAGTCTCGTTACTAGTTTTTAGCCTAAATAGAAACTAACATTAGTACTTTGTTTTTTAGATCCAACCAAGCGTATTCAATACTGTTGTATACAATAATTAAAAATTATATTAATCATAGTGAAAGAGTGTTGTACATACTATCACAGTATCACATGATATCAACTATTATCAAGAGACTCACGTGTCATCACTTCTCAACACATACTTTCTATAATTTCTTTTATCATCTTCTTAACTTTGGAAAAACAAGAACTCACATCCCCATAAACACCACCTCATTTTCATCCACAACGAATCACCCCCACACAGATGGATCCCCAATTTCTTTTATCATCCATTTATCCCCGAAAAAACAGATCCTCGTCAGTCATCATGCGTAAACATCAAAGCAGCGGACGGTTCAACAACACACCAAACTTGTTAAATTTCAACATCACATATTAGATCGTTCTCTTTTTTACTTTGATTTATGTTGAACCATTCAGTTTCCGGTCTGACGGTTCGACCCGGGTCGTTCAACACCCGGCGATTCAATCCTGTCTGGGTTTTGGTAAAAACCCGGCTCACAACAGCCCGATCATCACTCCATGTCCCGGTTCAACCAGTTGAATTGGTCGGGTCAAACCGGTTTATAAAACATTGGTTTGCGTTGCTAGTTATTAAGCATATTTGACGTTCCTAACTAGTAGTTTCTTTTGTTAGTGTTTGACGTTGCTAGCTATAAAAGTAGCTTTGTGTCGGTTGTTTCTGATCTTTATTCTTGTATTTAATAAATTTCATCTTTTTATAAAGGTATGAATCTCGACAAAATTTATTTTACTGTTTATTGAAAATGTAAGATCTCCCATAACCAAAATCCTAGCTCTGTACCTGCCTTTATCCCCTTTCATGGGTGCAATTTCTCCTTTATCACAGTTGTTCTCTTGGTGGATGACCAACTAGTTTTTGGAGAATGTCATCCATTAACTTGATTGTTTGTCAATATAAAATTATTGTTAAAATTCTTGCTAACCGCCTCTCACGTGTAGTCTCTTTGTTGTTTATGATGTTCAAACGACATACATAAGGGTACCAAAATAATGAAAGGCCACTCATGGTGGACCAGATCACTGCTTGGGCTAATTAATAAACACGATAAGCACACCATGTTTCTCAAAGTTAATTTCAAAGAGATTTTGATTCACTGAGTTGGTTGTTTCTACAATCTATTATTAAGCACCTGAGTTTTGGTTTTAAATGGAGGACTTCGATTAATTTTTTCCTTGGTTCATCTTTTGCTTTGTGTTCGCGTATGCCTCCGGTCAACGCCCCCGGAGACGTACACTCCCTCGCCTCGTAGCCGGAACCCTGGAACATTTAATAAGGTCGATCTGTGAACAGTAGAGCATTTAATGAACGAGAATTGGGTTGAGGAAAAAGCAAAAGGCACCCATCCTAGTATCCAGGAGGCTTTCGTCCGTCCTTTGGGTAAAGAGAAGCACCGCCGCCCTTGGGACAACAAATCCCTCGATTGTGGGGATTTGACTAACCTAGGTTTTGAGGCCTAGTCTACTGATGTGACTACACATCCAGGTATGCACTATGAAGTAGTATAAATACCCCTGCATTTAACACACAAATGATCTCATTCTCTCAATACCACCATTAATACATATTCTCATCCTTCGGTATTCAATATCGGATATCACTTGTGTGACAGTTACTTACTCTCACGCCGGAGCTTGGTCCCGGGGTCAAACCCTGGACGAGCTAACGTGTGTTGCTCTGTGTATTGTAGATTCAAGGTCATGAGACAAGCACATCTTCAAGACTGTCGAGGCAAAGTCGCTAGCAATAGCCTAGCCGGAGGATTTTGTTTCAACAATTGGCGCCATCCGTGGGACCCTAAACTCGGATCTCCACATAACAGGTAGCAATGGTAGGGATCGCAGGAGAGTCGGACCCACCGCTATCTCCCAGTCGTGACCCCGCGACGGTAGTGAAAGAGACGGAAACACCTCTAAACTTACGAGAGAAGATTTTGGAAAGTATGAGCGCACTACAAAGTCTAGTGGAGCGTCATAATGCCGCATCTAAGAGACCCATTTCTCCCACACGCCTGGATTTCGAGGATGACGTGTCGAATCCGCCGAAGGATAAGGATGGAGGGCATGAGGCTCAAAAGGAAGTTAACCTCCCGGAAGATGATTTACAAAAGTCTTTCAAAGATGTGATGGCCTCCCCTTTTACCAAAAGAATTATACAATTCTCATCCCCGAAGCATAGGTTACCCGTAACCCTCAAATTGTAATCGGGAGCCAAGGATCCTAACGACCACATTACCCGGTTTGCTGGTGCGGCTAATTCAGGAGAATGGCCAATGCCAGTGTGGTGTAGATTTTTTCAGCAAACTTTAGATGGAGCCGCTGGAGGGTGGTTTGAAAGGTTGCCGAGGGGTAGCATAGACAACTGGGAAGACTTGAAGGAGCAGTTCCTGGAAAGATTCTCCTTGAGGAGGAAAAGCCTTAAAACACCGATGGAAATCACCACCATTGTCCGCAAGGCGCACGAAACTTTGGCAGTGTTCAAATAGCGTTAGACGGATGAGGCAAGTTACATTCAAGGGGTTCCGGAAGTGATGAAGATATCAGCCTTCGTAAATGGAGCCAAATGTCCAGAGTTGGTCCGACGCTTCACAGATGATACTACGCTGACGGTTGCAGAGATGATGCAAAGGGTAGACGATTTCATAAAATCCGAAGATGCCTACCGAAATACTGAACTGCCAACAGGAGAAGCAGGTGACGGTAACATAAAATATAGCAAGGAAGAGAAGTATGGTCCTTCCGGTTCGCGTGGACGGCATAGGGGGCGTCAAAGAAATGATTATCGGTCTAGACCTCCATTTCCCCCATATGTACCTCCGGTAAACCCAAATTATGGAAGGAGGCCGCCATACCAGCGTTCCAGCCTAGAGTCGCTTACTAAATTCCCAAAGGAAATCCTAGCCACTGAGTTGCAATTGTGCCTCCCTCCACCGCAACCAACCAAAGGGATAATCCGGCCCGAAAACATGGATAAGTATTGCGATTATCATCAAGAGAAGGGGCATCTTACCAACAATTACCATCAGTTGAGAAAGCAGTTGGAGGCCGCTTTAGAATCCGGAAAACTCAACCATCTCGTAAAAGATTTGCGAGGAAGAGTGAATAGGGGAAACCAGGGAAGAGGAAATGGAGATTTCAAGGGAAAGACTATAAACATGATAGAAAGCAGACATAGCGGTATGAAAAGGAAAGAGGTGTGTAAGATCGAGATGGACTGGATGAATGTGCCCATAACCTTTCCTCCGATTCCCGACAATGAGGCTTCAGAAGAGCCTCTGATATTCGAAGCTGAAATAGAAGGATATTGGGTAAAAAGGGTGTTTGTAGACGAAGGGGCCACCATGCAAGTCATGTTCGAGCATTGCTTTCTAAATTTGGATCTCTCGATCCGAAGAAGGTTAACACCTGATAACGTGAAAGTTCGGGGTTTCTCGGGGGAGGAAACCACCCCCTTGGGAAGATAGACCTAGAAATAACCTTTGGATCAAATAGCCTAACAAGACGGGCGGTAATGAACTTCACAGTGATTAGAGCACCATCCCCTTATAATATCATACTTGGAAGAACCGGAATCAGGGAATTAAGGGTTGTACCCTCTACTGTACACTCATCCATGAAGTTTCCTACCCCTAACGGGGTAGCAACAATGACGACCAAAGCACGAGCCATCTATGAGTGCCGAATCATGGAGGACAGACAAAAGATAAAAATGATGAAAGCAACAGCTGTCGGAAGAGAGTTAGACGAGTGGACTGTCAAGGAAAAATTCAATCAGCAACAACGGGTTGCGGGAGATATGACGGAGCAGATCTGCGTCAATCCTGGGTACCCGGAACAGCTGATCACCATCGGAAGGTTGTTTACCAAAAAACATCGAATCCAACTCATAGACTTGCTCAGAGATAACGCCGGTGTCTTTGCATGGGAACCTTCGGATATGACGGGGGTACCTAGGAGAATCATCAAGTATTCGTTAAATGTGGATATGGAGACCGCACCAATTGCGCAAAAAAGAAGGACACTGGGTGAAGAAAAAAGCCAAGCAGTCAAGAGGGATGTTGCGGAGTTAACAAAAGCCGGTATCATACGACCGGTACGATACCCGACATGGATTTCCAATCCGGTCCTGGTTAAGAAGCCGGATGGCAACTGGCGAATGTGCATAGATTTCAAGAATCTCAACTCCGCTTGCCCAAAAGATTATTATCCCCTACCAGACATAGATGTAAAGATAGGATCCGTTGTAGGGTATAAGTTAAAATGTTTTCTAGACGCATACAAAGGATATCATCAAGTGCAAATGGACGAGGCGGATGAAGAAAAGACGGCATTCTATACCAATGAGGGTACGTACTGCTATACGAAAATGCCTTTTGGCTTGAAGAATGCAGGAGCTACCTATCAAAGGTTGGTTGATTCGGCCTTCCGTTCGCAAATTGGCACAAATTTGGAAGCATACATGGATGATTTAATGATCAAAAGTCAAACCGAAGAGGACATGCTTGCGGATATCCAAGAAACCTTCGACAATCTAAAAAGAATTAACATGAAGCTGAACCCGAAGAAATGCTCATTTGGTGTTGAGGAGGGGAAGTTCCTGGGTTACATGGTAATGTCAGAAGGTATAAGAGCGAACCCCAAGAAAACGAAAGCAATCACAGAGATGAGGTCTCCAAAGACTTTGAAGGAAATGCAGTCTTTGAGTGGTAAGCTGGCAGCGCTCAACCGCTTTCTATCTCGATCAGCCGAAAGGTCAATGCCTTTCTTCGCAACGTTGAAAAATATCACTAAGGAAAACAAAGATGAGTTCCGGTGGACAGACAAAGCGGAAGAGGCTTTTCAGCAATTAAAGAAGATGATTCTAGACCTTCCGTTACTAACATCGCCCCTCAAGGGAGAAGTTCTATACGTCTACCTGGCCGCATCCAAAGAGGCAGTCAGCGGTGTACTCTTGGCAGAACGAAATGGGACACAAATGCCCGTAAGATATGTGAGTAAAACGCTACATGACGCCGAAAAAAGGTATGCTCCGTTGGAAAAGTTAGTCCTAGGGTTGTTACACTTGTCTCGAAGATTGAGAAGGCATTTTGAGGCCCACGACATTCATGTCATAACGGACCAACCTCTGAAGCAAATACTAAGTAAGTCCGAAGCCTCCGGAAGGTTAGCAAAATACGCAGTGGAACTAGGGACGTATGAAATATCATATGTCTCCAGGAACTCCATCAAAGGTCAAGTATTGGCAGATTTCCTCAATGAGGCTCCATTGGATCAGCAAGATACCGCAACAATTTATGAAATATCCGAGGAAGAGGAGCCGGAACCACAATGGGTGCTATTTACAGATGGAGCGGCTAACAGTAAGGGAGCTGGTGCCGGTCTAGTGCTGATCAATCCGGAGGAGGTAGAGTTCACATATGCGTTAAGGTTCAATTTTAATTTCTCGAATAACGAAGCTGAGTACGAAGCCCTTCTAGCGGGACTCCGTCTGGCCGAGAGGATGGGGGTGAAAGAATTACAAGCCAAGGTAGACTCGAAATTGATGCCTTGTCAAATCAAAGGGGAATTTAAAGCAAGTGATGACAGGATGTCCAAATACCTAGCCAAGGTCAAAGAACTCCTTCCCATCTTAACAAAGTTCAATATAGAACACATTCCACGCAACAAGAACCAAAAGGCCGATGTCCTAAGCAAGCTCGCTTCGGTTGCATTCAACCATTTAACCAAGGAAGTATTGGTGGAAGCGTTGGACGCAAGGTCCATCGACGTTCAGGAAGTTAACGATATAGTCGAGGAAGAGGGAGAATGTTGGATGTCTCCTATCAAAAGGTGTTTAGAAGAGGGGATATGGCCGCAGGAGCCAGAGAAAGCCAAGAACCTAAGAATGAAAATTCCCATGTATACGCCAGAAAATGGGATACTGTTCAAAAAAATCGTACTTATCTCCAATGCTAAGGTGTGTCGGGCCTTTACAAGCAAACTACATAATCAGGGAGGTCCACGAAGGAGCCTGCGAAATGTGTTGGGTCAAAAGTTGATGAGTCAAACACTATGGAAACAAGAAAGACCAAATAGGACATTATCACTGCTAGAACTCCCACTGCTGAGATCCCCCTGCTGGTGTTCCCCCTGCTGGAGTACTTTCCCCTGCTAGAGCAAGTTCCCCCTGCTGGAGTACTTGCCCCTGCTAGTGTACTTCCCACTGCTAGTGATAAGTATGAAGATTTGGTCAACACAGGATAAGAATGAATAAGTCAGTTTTGATTTAGTCATTAATACTTTATTTAGTTTCCATGTATCCCTGGGTTCCTTAAGTTATAAAAGGAACCACCAGGCATAGGTTTTATTCACTACTTCCAACATACAAAATGTAACCTACTGCTTGTTTGATCTCTAGGTGTGGGATTCAATGTACACACACCTAGAGTAGTTTGTGTTAATCACATAATACAAACTCTTTTGGGAATTGTTCATCTTGTTAAACATCTTGTTCATGTTAATTGTATTATTCCGCTGTGTTCATCACATATACAATTGACAACCTAGATAAAACGGTTTCGACTGTTTGAGTCTAAAGATCTTGGATTCAACATGTGGTATCAGAGCGGGTGGCTCTTGATATCTAGGAGAATCAGGATGTTTAATTTCGTTGCTGTGAAGATTTAGGGTTTATGAAAACCCTAAATAAATAATTTGTGTTGCTGTGATTTATGGGGATGTTGTTGGTATGTCCGTATGTTTGATTAAGAAAATGCTACAGTGGTTATGTCAAGGACCATTAATTCATTCCGTTTTTGGTTTCGTTTAATCATCATACGAATATAAATTTGGGTCAGACGCACTAAAATCCATCTGATGAAGGAGTCAAAAGTAGCGGCTGAATCTTGTGACTCATTCAATCTCACGTTAACATTATAGGCACTTGACTATGGATATTGAAAGTAAAAAGGTACTATATTCGTGAGTTGCTATTATAGTTGTTGTCAACGCATTGAATGATTTATATGTGATACATACATTATTCTCAATGTATTGTTATTTTCATGTGAATGGTCCCACTGTTGGTCGGTGTTAAAACAAACGAGGATATATGGTCTCAATGGTTCTCGTATGCAATGTTTTAAATGTGTTCACACGAATGGGTAAATTGTGTGTTCACACGGGATGGTGCAAAAACTAATGGGTTTTGTCTCTTCTGCATAGTATAAAGACGTGAGCATTTTTTTGCTCACATATGGACTTAATTTTTATTCATACTTGTTGTGGTCCAAAACGAACAAAGGAGTTGTCGTTTGTGGTTTTGTGGTCACGAGGGCAAGTCAGAGACACATATGGTAAAAGAAGTGTGGGCCATCTATTGCAGCTATATCCAAGTTTGTCTCACGTGATTAATGCCTTAAGGAGCAAAAAGGTTGTGATTTGTTTTGACGACAGAAGAAACAAATTAAAAGGGATATAATGATTGGTTTAGGAATGCACTGTGAACAGTTTTTCACAGTAGGGTTTATTTTTATTTCATCATGTTTTTATTATTTCCCTTCTGTTACAAATTCATTCTCAATGTTTGGGTTTGTCACAGTTAGTTAATAATAAAAACAGTGGCATTAAAATTTCCCCCTGCTTGTGAAAATGTTCACCCTGCTTTCATTAAAAGATCCCCCTGCTACGACCCCCTGCCTTCAACAGTTCCCCCTGCTTTCATTAATAGATTCCCACTGTTTTTGAAAGTTCCCTCTGCTGTCAGATATGAGTTTTAGGACAGCAGTGACTTGGAGTTTGGTTATTCACAGCAACTGGTCTTAAAGGTATAACGGCTTGATTTAATTTTATTGATTACGAAGAAAAGTTTTTATCATTTATTTGAAGATGAAGGAGATTTTCGCGGGTATGGGTTTTATGCTTACACGCTTAGTGACAAAGTGATACAAGATCTAGGAATATGTGATTTCTCTTATGGTACTCTATGCACATATTTTCTATCACTTGAAGGAGTTACATTATCGTGCTCAGTGTCTCGTTTCAAAGGTAAACGAGGATTTTTGTATACAAGGGCACTTTGTCACGTGGTTAGTGCAAGTTATAGAATGCAAGTTCGGGTTATTCTTCTTCATCATCAAGTAAGTTATAATTCATATTCTTCATATGTAATCATTACATGAAGCCTACAGAATGGAAGATTCATCAATGACTAGCACACTTTAAGGGGAAGCTCATTTGATAAAGTGTTAGTCATTTTCATATGACATTGAAGTGAAGATTTTTTCTACTGCTTATTCATATTATTACAACTAATGAGAGTATCTACTGGTCAAGATCATTTTTTATTAGGAGCGAAGCCTATGTGCTTCATGGAGGGCATTTTGAAAAGTAGAATACTTGGGTTTGATGTATGATATTGGTTAGTAGTAGTCGAAAATCAAGGTTGTTCACATAGAAGACCCCTATTTTATCATGTCAAAAAGGGGAAGTTGTCTCCAAAGAATGTTCAGCCTGTTGATCTTTGGTGTTGTATGTTTAAGGGGAAGTGTTTTGACATCATCAACTAGGGGAAGATTGTTGGGTCAAAAGTTGATGAGTCAAACACTATGGAAACAAGAAACACCAAATAGGACATTATCACTGCTAGAATTCCCACTGCTGAGATCCCCCTGCTGGTGTTCCCCCTGCTGGAGTACTTTCCCCTGCTAGAGCAAGTTCCCCCTGCTGGAGTACTTGCCCCTGCTAGTGTACTTCCCACTGCTAGTGATAAGTATGAAGATTTGGTCAACACAGGATAAGAATGAATAAGTCAGTTTTGATTTAGTCATTAATACTTTATTTAGTTTCCATGTATCCCTGGGTTCCTTAAGTTATAAAAGGAACCACCAGGCATAGGTTTTATTCACTACTTCCAACATACAAAATGTAACCTACTGCTTGTTTGATCTCTAGGTGTGGGATTCAATGTACACACACCTAGAGTAGTTTGTGTTAATCACATAATACAAACTCTTTTGGGAATTGTTCATCTTGTTAAACATCTTGTTCATGTTAATTGTATTATTCCGCTGTGTTCATCACATATACAATTGACAACCTAGATAAAACGGTTTCGACTGTTTGAGTCTAAAGATCTTGGATTCAACAGAATGCATGCTGGAGCAAGGTCTATTGTGGCAAAAATAATGCGTCAAGGTTATTTCTGGCCAACAATGCACCAAGACGCATGGGACGAGATCTCCAAGTGTGATTCATGCAAAATACATGGTCCCATACCGAGGCTTCCGAAGACCAACCTAACTTCGATAACGTCACCCTGGACCTTTTACCAATGGGGAATGGATATATTAGGCCCAATCAGCGATGCCGGAAACATCAAATTCGTGATAGTAGCCATCGACTACTTCACAAAATGGATTGAGGCCAAGCCGGTAGCTAAGATAACGGGGAAAGAGGTTCAGAAGTTTGCCTGGGAGAACATAGTTTGCAGATTCGGTCTACCGGGAGTGATAGTGACCGATAATGGCAAACAGTTGATAGACGGATCCTTCGGAAAGTGGTGCGAGAAATGGCATATCAAGCAGATGAATACTGCGGTGGCGCATCCACAAGCTAACGGTCTAGTTGAAAGAGCCAACAAGTCATTGATGCACGGTCTGAAGGCAAGACTAGGGAGAAGGTTAACCGGATGGGTCGACGAACTGCCCCACGTGTTATGGGCTCACCGGACGATGCTCAAAACCAGCAATGGAGAAACTCCCTTCAGTCTCACTTATGGAAGTGAAGCGGTCATCCCGGCAGAAATAGGCATCCCTACCGCAAGAACCTTGCTATTCGATGATAACACAAATGAAGAGGAACTGCGGCTAAACCTAGATCTGCTACAAGAAAGGAGAGAGGCCGCAGCCATACAGGAAGCCAAGTACAAAAAGAAGGTGGAGCAATATTACAACAAACGCGTTAGGCCCTGCTCTTTCAAGGTTGGAGATTTCGTATACCGCCGCAACATGGCCAGCCGACAGGAAAAAATAGGGAAGCTAGATCCCAACTGGGAGGGGGCCTACAGGGTTGTCGAAGCTTATCAAACTGGTTCGTACAAGTTGGAGACCACCGAAGGAAAAGAAATTCCACGTACCTGGCACGCAACCAATCTACAAAAATGCTTTATGTAATATGAACAAGATGTATCAATTCCTTTTGTTGCTTTTAATTAATGAAAACTCTTAAGCATGTTTAATTGCAGTAGTTATAAACCTCGGCTTAGCTAACCGTGTGGTATGTAAATACGCTTTAAAGTGCGGGATGCGCCTAAAGGGCAATCCGGAGACAAACAAAAAGCGGTCCGGTACCGATGTCTCTCACATAAACTTAAAAGAAGTATAAGTGTCAAGTGCACATGTTTGATGCGTCCAAGGGACAATCCGGAGACAAATAAAAAGCGGTTTAGTGCCGATGTCTCCTAAAGCCATATATACACCAATGTAGATGTACAAGTGTCGGATGCGCTCGAATAGCAATCCGGAGACAAAGCAAAAGCGGCTAAGTGCCGAGGTCTTCCACATATATGAGGCATAAATGCAAACACAAATATCAAATCGAATCTATAAGAGATGTTCCGGTAATGCCTCCCAGGGATTAGGGTCCCGGACCAACAGTTGGTGGGCATAACAACCATGACAAAGATACAATATAAGTTAAATAAGATAACCATTCATGAAAAAGATAAAATGTCATAGGTGAAACTTGTTCGGACGACCAGGAATAGTAAGAATTTATTACAGACAAACTAAAGTTTTCAGGAAATAGTAAATGACAAATTGCACCGGCATTCCGGGCCTTCAACTCATTTGGTATTGTCATCATTCACTGGGGTCTCTTGAGATCCATCCGGACCGTCTTCATGAGCTTTAGAAGCATTAGATGTTCCGGTAATGGAGGGACCTTCAGTCACGGGAACGCCAGGCTTGTCCGCTGGGCTCAGCTGCATAATGTCAACCACAGAAAGCTTGTTGGCCGCTGACACTTTAGATACAAACGGATATTCTGCTGAGAATAAGGCAGCAAAATCTTCTTGCCAAGTTTTGGCCATCTCAATATTCAGCCCATCAGCAGCGGCTATAGCAGCTTCAACCTCCTCCGGAGTTCGCCCATACTCGACGGCCTTGAGGAACCCAGCATTGTACATTCCCGCACAACCTAAAGAAAGAGATTTCCTATACTCATAGATAGAAAGAAGCTTTCTTGTAAGTATGGGAAACCCGTCCCTCACCAGAACCTGTTTGTCTACCTCAGCCTGAGCAAGAAGAGAAGTCAGGTGTTTCTTACCGGCCTCGAGCTCCTTAATCTTGTCAAAGTCCTTGCTAAGGTCATGAGCACTCACACCCTAAAGACGCTCCAGCTCAGCGATCTTCGTGTCTTTGACAGCGGTAAGAGTTTTGAGGTCCTCGGCTTCTTTCTTCAGCTTCTCGATGGTCTCGAGATGTTCTTTCTACCGGGCAAGGCAGCCGTGGTAACTGTCTTCAAGAGATTTGTGCGGAAGAGCCATCTGATCAAGCATAGTCTTTCCGGAAGCAAAGTGCCCCTGAGTTCCCTGCGGAGCTGCAGTTAGTCGGGAATGCTCTCGGCTAAGGGCCTCATACCTCTTCATCAGCTCCGATACGGTAAGCGTGTTCCAGGCAAGGGTCTGATAGGCATAGCTCAACACGTCATAATTGGAAAGAGAAGACAACCCATTTTGCTCCGCAAGTGTAGCCAGATGAAACAACAGCTCTCGAGCAGAATAGTGAGAGTCAATGCGCACATCCTCGTTCAAGCGCCATGAGGGTATATGCCGACGAGCCAGACCTTGCACACCTCCTGAGTAAAAATAACAATATTAGAAAGAAAGTGGAGAAAGAAAAAGATTATATCAAGATGTATGGTCTATGAGAGGGAATACCCTCAGCATCATCATCACCATCTGAATGATCACTCAAGTTGATGGGAGAAGGAGTCTTCTTCCTTTCTGCGTCTGTTTTGCTATGACCATCGCCAGAACCGGAAGGATGAGAGTGGTTAAGAGGAGGGGGCGAATCCGCCTCCGTATCTTCAGCATCGGACTGCACTTGGCCCTTCTTAGATTTCCTTTTTAGATTACGACTGGAAGATTGACCTTCAGCGGGTCTCTTTTTTGTCATCACTGGATTCTTCCCCTCATGGCGTAACCGGGTCACTAAGATCTTAGGGTCAGGAGTAGTAACAGCCTGTTGACGAGCATTCAAAGCGGGAAGAGGAGTATTCAATGGCAACGGCTGAGTAACCCTCGGTGTCGGCAACACCATCCTCTCGTTCTCATCCCTCCCGAACTTGGCATTGTCGAATGACGGAAGCTTGATAAATTCTTCCATGGTAAGCTCTACAAATAAAAGGGAGATGACGGTTAGAGCGAGCAACAAGAGCTCGCGGAAAATAAAGAAAAAATATATGCAAAATACCCTTGTGATCAGGGTCAACTACTATCCGACGAAGGGAAGGATCCTCATAAGTAACCCATAATCCGGCCAAGAACAATAGATGTCTGTGAGGGGGGCGAAGCAAGACAGGGTTATCGGCAAGCATTTTAGCAGGATCTGCATTGAAGTTGGTGGGAAAGTCGTCATGGACGTTAGTATCTCTGTCCCTCCAAGGCATAGCATGAGGGATGGCCCTCCGGTCAACAAGAAACCACTTGTGTTTCCAAAGCTCTAAGCTAGATGTGGTCTCCGTCAAACATTTTCCATACCGAGCAGGCCACCGGCTTTCGAATGAGAACCAATGACCCTGCTTACCCAACTTATAAAAGACACGGAATAAAGTCACCGAGCAAGGTATATTCAAACTTTGACAGTGGATCTCAAACATAGTAACACGGTTAACACTCATATGAACTAATTGAGAAATGTGCACAAGAAAGTATCTTAACACAGATAAGAAAAAGGTAGAGAAAGGAATCCGAAGCCTTCCATGCTTCAGATAATCCTCATAAATCCCAATGAATCGTTCTGGAAGATTGTTCATAGTAAGAAGCGGGTCAGGCAATCGTGGACGAAGCTCATTCGGTATAAGATACTTTCTACGTATCTTCTTGAGGTCGTCATCAGTCAAAGTGGAAACCCTAATATGCATATCGCATTTTGGATCACGAAAGGAAGCCTCCTTGTCGGAACTGCTAGTAGACATAACTATAATACGAACAAAAATTGGAGTAGGAAGAGGGGCACACCTGCTGATGACTCCGGAAGGAAGAACAACAATGGCGGAAACAGGAGAGGATAAGAGTGTAAAGAAAATGAAAGTCAGGTAGGTATTTATACTAGAAAAAGGGGGCACTGAAGGGACGTGCACAATTTCCCAAGATAAATCTACACCGTTGAAAGAAAGATGGCCACGTGGAAGCAGATCGTGGGTCAAAGAACGAAAACCAAGGTCGTAAGTGGCCGACAACCCCAAGACCCAGAATACAAAACTAATTAATGCGGAGTTAAAGAGGCGGCTCGCATTAATTTGACTCGTTACTGTTTGAAGAGTACGTACTTTAAGTATCACACCGTTAGCTTTTCCTAACGCTATGATACTGGGGGGACATGTTCGCGTATGCCTCCGGTCAACGCCCCCGGAGACGTACACTCCCTCGCCTCGTAACCGGAACCATGGAACATTTAATAAGGTCGATATGTGAACAGTAGAGCATTTAATGAACGAGCATTGGGTTGAGGAAAAAGCAAAAGGCACCCATCCTAGTATCCAGGAGGCTTTCGTCCGTCCTTTGGGTAAAGAGAAGCACCGCCGCCCTTGGGACAACAAATCCCTCGATTGTGGGGATTTGACTAACCTAGGTTTTGAGGCCTAGTCTACTGATGTGACTACACATTCAGGTATGCACTATGAAGTAGTATAAATACCCCTGCATTTAACACACAAACGATCTCATTCTCTCAATACCACCATTAATACATATTCTCATCCTTCGGTATTCAATACCGGATATCACTTGTGTGACAGTTACTTACTCTCACGCCCGAGCTTGGTCCCGGGGTCAAACCTTGGACGAGCTAACGTGTGTTGCTCTGTGTATTGTAGATTCAAGGTCAAGAGACAAGCACATCTTCAAGACTGTCGAGGCAAAGTCGCTAGCAATAGCCTAGCCGGAGGATTTTGTTTCAACACTTTGGTTTTTGTTAATGGCTCACCAACAAATAAATTTAAGACTGAAAAAGGTCTTAGCCGAGACCCTCGCTTCCAATTCTTGAAGCAACGAACAAAAATATTTATATTGCTATCAAAGTGGCTAAAGACAAGATTCACATCTCACATCTCTAAGGGGGTGTTTGTTTTAGCTTATGTAATGGGCTTATATAAGCCATTTATGGCTTATATAAGCCTATGTTTAACAAGCTTATAAGCCCATGGCTTATATAAGCTTAAGTTAACATGAGGGTAAAATGGTAAATATGTTATATAAGCCAAAACCTTCATAAAAAAGCCACATTTTTGTGGCTTATCAAAACACCCATATATAAGCTTATAAGCCCACTTATATAAGCTTAACCAAACACTTGGTTTGGGCTTATAAGCTTATATAAGCTAATAAGCTTATAAGCCCATTATATAAGCTAAAACAAACACCCCCTAACTTGATGATGATTCCTTAGTTATGTATGAATGGTATCGCGATAATGCTAAGAACTTTTCTAGAATTTTTACTCGTTTTCATCTCACCTCATGTCTGAAAGTTACTTTCAAGAAAAGTTTTCATCTGAGTTCACTTGTTTCCTCTATTGGTTGCTTTGCATCTCAATATCCCTGCACTTACCTAGGACTTCCAATTGGTTCTAACATGTCAAAGTGTTTCGATTGGAATCCTCTTGTTGAAATATTCATAAATGTCTATCTAAGTGGAAACCCAAGACTTACTCGATTGGTAGACGTCTCACACTTGTTAAATTCGTTCTTTGTAACTTGGGAGTTTATTATGTCTAGTTTCAAGGCTCCTAAAAAGGGAATAAATCAACTTGAATACATTAGGATAAATTTCTTTTAGGTGTATCTTTGGATGACAATAAAACTCTTGGACAACTTAAGAAAAAGTAATCTCTTCTCGTGAGCAAGGTTGTATTGGAATTGATAGTTTGGGAACATGTAATCAAGATATGCCATAAAATGGTGGTGTAGAATCCATACTGGGAACCAAGCAATTTGGCGGAATGTTATTTGTATTATCCAATGATGTTTGGATGGAATTAATGATAACCCAACTACGAGTCATGGTATCATATTGTGAAGATATAAGATGACCTATTTAAAAGCAACATCAATCTAGATAACCGCTTCAAGATAAAACATTGAAATGATCAAAGTAATCGATTTTGGAACGATGTTTGGATTGGTATTACACCTTTGGTTGATTCATTTTATCGCCTTTATCGTTTGGACACAAATCCGATTTGTTTTGTTTGTAATAGAAACCCTACTGACGAATTTTCTCACTATACTTATTGGCAAAACTTACTGATATTGGGCCCATGAGCCTATAATTTCCTTATCTTATCTTATACAGTATCAATGTTTATATATCAATGGATCCTAGGTCTTGACAAAAAGCTAAAGAACTCATAAGCTTGGTTAAAAAAAATTTGTCAATAGTTATTTATCAAATGTTGAAGAAGAATTATAATTTATCATTGATGCTTTAAAACACGTTGTATTCTGGTTAGTAGACTTGGCTTTGCTATAAAAAAAAGGCTATCGGCGCAGCTTGTTGCCCTCTTGCCTTCTCCTACTGTGTAAATTATAACAATGGTAATAAATGAGTATCTGTTTAAAACACTTCTTTATTAAAGGCATGAGATATTTCAGCGCATATATGTCTCAATCTTTATCCTCTCCCGTAACTCGTTGGAACAAAGTAGTGTTATTCAATATAAACATCAACATATAGCGTGCCTTAAATGATATGGGTTGGCGACCCGTGCCAATTTTGATCATAGGGTCGTGGACTTAGATTCTATGAGATGTCGATGCTCGGAAGAAAATTTGTTTATCGATTGCAATATTGCGAGAGACACTTCGATTTAATGTTCCATAACGATGGAGTATACTAAGCATCGTATTTTAAAGGATCTAAGATGTCTTTTAATTGGCGGACCACTTGATGGAGGCCCAAGTATTGAAGAACGGGCTGACTTGTTTCTGGAAGCCAAGATCGTGTGACGAATGAGGCTTTCTTAAAACGGTCATAACTTGAGCATCGTAAGTCCGTTTTCCGCTTGTGACATGTCAAAACGACCAGAAAAACGAGAGAAACGCCGATGTAACTACCTTTAGGTTGGTTAAGGATTTTTCGAGGCCCAAAAAGCTATTTTACTATCATTTATTTGCATTTTTGTGTTATTTATATTTTCTGGTGGACTTTGTCGTTGGGCCACACTCCAGCCTATTGGTGTTTTAGAGTTTTTGTTTGTTTCTTGTCATTATTTAAACATTCTGTTGTACGCCTAGTAAGACAGTTTTCAAGTTAATAAGAGTTAAACCATTGGTCGCTGTTTGCCAAGTTTTTAACCCTAATAATCAATATTCATTAGAATCAATGATTATTGGAATAATTATTTTTGGTATTCATTAGAATAAACAGATCAAGTTATTATTTTTGTTTTTTAGTCTACATCAATACAACAGTGACATCAATATCTTATCTTGTAATTTTTTTGAACAAAGCTAAAGCTAAAATAAAAACAACACTACACAAAATCACTCCTCGCAATCGAGGTAATTTCAACAGGATAATTTGAGTCCCACGTGAAACCAGCAGGTGAATAAAAGGCAACCTTTGCGACATGATGAGCCACATGATTACATAAACGTGCAGTCCATGATAGCTTGAGTTTCATGTGAGACACCCAATAACGGATATCCATAATAAGAGCCGAAAGCGCCTAAGGTGAGACATTTTCTGATGAAGCAAGCGTTATTGCTAATTGGGAGTCAGATTCAATGATCGCGTTAACCAACCTTTGGTAGCAGCAAAAACACAAGTTGATCGAATGGCTTGAAGTTCAGTAGCGATAACAGAACCACATCGCCATTTTTTGCCAAAATAAATAAGCAATGACCCGACTGAGTTACGAGCGACAATACCTGAAGCAGCATTAGGAGTTCTAAAAGAGGCATCACAATTTAGCTTCACTATGTTTGAAGTGGGGGGGTCGATTTTGGTGAACCTTCTTGCGAAACGCCACTCATGTTGGGCTAATCTGTGCGTGCAAAATGATCAAATGAGAATGCACTCTCAAACTGAATGTCACTAATTTAGGCTTTCATCATCAAATTTTATTACTGGCCTTGAGCGGAATCTGGCTCATTGTGCTAAAGATCTTACTTCATGGAGTCGCTCGCATTTTGGAAATAACAAGAAGGCTATTGAAGAGCTTACAAATGAGCTGAGGCGTATTCAGTCACCATCTCCTACGAATTCCAACAACGCTACACAAAGACTTTTGCAAAAAACGTTAGAAGAAATATGACGTAAAGAAGAAATGTTTTGGCACCAACGTTCAAGAGTAAATTGGATTAACTTTAGTGACCAGAATACCCGTTTCTTTCACCTGTCAACAATACACAGGGGCCAACGAAATGCAATCACTATGTTAAAAACTGAAGAGGGTCAGTGGGTTGATGACCCAGTAGCCCTTAACACCTTGATTTAAAATCACTTTACGTCCATTTACACATCCGTTGGTGTTAGGGAATTTGGCGATGTTTTGGATGCAATTGAACCCGTAGTTACCGACCATATGAACTCATCTTTAGAAGATACCGTTGGGGACTATGAAATTATTCGCGCGGTTAAGCAATTAGGAGCGTATAAGTCACCAGGTAAAGACGGGTTTCCAGGTTTGTTTTTTAAGAAATATTGGCCAATCGTTGGAAACTCGGTTTGTAGCGCTGTAAAACAGTTTTTTATAACTGGAATTATGCCACCTTCTCTTAACAAAACTCTTGTTGTGCTTATTCCTAAAATTCCTGCACCCGAAGAGGTTGGTCATTTCTGTCCCATTAGCTTATGCATATTTGTTTACTGTATTATTAGCAAAATCATGGCGAACAGGCTTAAACCTCTTATACATCATCTCATCACCCCACAACAATCAATCTTCATTCTAGGTAGGCTCATCCAGGATAGCATGGTCATTGCTAACGAACTTTTTTATTATATTCGACACAAAAATAAAGGCTACCAACAACTTATGGCGCTTAAACTTGACCTCAATAAAGCTTTTGGCCGAGTTGAAAGGGATTTTCTCATGGCTACTTTAAAGAAGATGGGGGTTTGCAGATTCATGGTGCCAAAGGATTTTAACATGTTTAACTTCATACAAGTTCGAATTCTTGATTAATGGAGAATCCATAGGCAATGTTCGGCCTACTCGTGGTTTTCGACAAGGTGACCCTTTATCGCCATACTTGTTCATTATTATTGCTGATGTATTATCTCGTATGATCTCAAAAGCCGTGGACAACTCGCTTGTATCTGGTATTAAGATGGCACGGAACTTCCCTATAGTTTCTCGTGTTTTCTTTGCGGATGATTCACTATTCTTTTTGAAAGCGGACCCAAGTGAATGTCATAATCTAGTGAATATTCTAACTCGATACTGCAATGCGTCTGGGCAAAACATCAACTTCATAAAATCTTCTGCCCTTTTCTCTCCTAATACTCAAGAAAACCTACAACAACACTTATGTAACTTGTTGAATGTTCATCGCATGGGTCCAAGAGCTCGTTATCTAGGATTACCTTCTGTAATTGGGCGAAACAAGAATGAACTATTCTCTTTTATCCTAGACAAAGTGCTTCATAAAATGCAAGGGTGGAAACACAAACTCCTATCTCAAAGCGGGTCGGTAGATTCTTATCAAATTAGTGATTCAAGTTATTCCATCATATGCGATGTAATGTTACCTCTTGCCGAAAGGTCTTCTTGATAAGCTTCTTACTCACATCCGTAGATTCTTCTGGCATGGAGATGCATACGACAAGCACATTCATTGGTCAAGATGGGAATGTCTCTCAAAACCAAAAGAAGAGGGAGGGCTAGGGTTTAGAGACTTACATTCGTTTAATCTTGCTTTGCTCGCAAAACAAGATTGGAGGCTTATAATCAACCCGGAATCCTTTTGGGCTCGTATCCTTAAAGGTTTATATTTTCCTACCGGAACTTTTAATAGCTCGCAAGGGATCTCACCCATCTTGGTTGTGGCAAAGTCTCCTCCATGGTCGGGAAATCCTCATTCAAGGCGTCCAATGGCAGGTTGGAAACGGCGAAAAAAACCCTTTCTGGACAGGAAAGTGGGTGCCATATAACTCTGACTTTTTCATTCGTGAGCCTCGGGGTCCTTTTACAAATGCTTCTCGAGTTTCTGATTTCATTGTTCACGGGGCATGGAACACTTGCAAATTACAAAGCCACCTTTTCCCCACGGAGGCTGATTTTATATCTCAAATCCCCATTTCCAATACGGGAGCAGAAGACAAGCTTATTTGGCATTATGACGATAAGAGAAATTATTCTGTTCGCTCTGGATATCGACAAGCTTTGTTATTGAAAGAAAAGGAGATAAATCATGCTTCTTCATCTTCTAATCCTACAGGTGAGTTTTGGAATCAAATTTGGCGTCTAAGTGTCATTCCAAAGATTAAACTCTTTTTGTGGAGAGCATGTTCAAACGCCCTTGCTACCTATGATATGTTGTTTCGAAGAAATTGTGTCATTTCACCGCTTTGCCCCATATGCCAAACAACACTAAAGACTATAGAACATTTATTATTTGAATACGAGTGGACAAAGCCCACATGATTTGGTTCACCCTTAGGCCTTCGCCTAGATGAAATTCTAGGTAATGTATCTGATCATATAACCTCGTTATTCTCCCATATAAAAACAGGATCCTCTCGTACGAAATTCTTGTCCACATTTGCCTATGTGGCATGGTCTATATGGAAGGCTCTTAGGGCATCCACAATGGGCTTGCCTAACATACGCACAATAGCCCATTTCAAGTGTGCAATCGATTGTGAGTATTGCCAGCTCATGATATATTGAATAACAATACTTCTCTGAACAACCTCTCATTATACTCTAAA
Source organism: Glebionis coronaria (assembly GCA_025667525.1). NCBI lineage: Eukaryota > Viridiplantae > Streptophyta > Magnoliopsida > Asterales > Asteraceae > Glebionis > Glebionis coronaria. The sequence goes on along the minus strand of JANFOE010000146.1, from coordinate 471,455 downwards.
GGTGCGGTCTTGATGTTTGGCTTCTTTTACAAACTCATTTATTGTCTTTATTTTAGTATTTTAAATATACATGTGTTTGGAGTTTTGCTATCTGATCACAAGTTTGATAATAAGTTAAATGATGTGGCAATCTATTAAATTGTATTATGTTCAATGCATTGTGAAGAGTTTTGTATGGAAGTTGGTATATTGATGTGGCGATGACGTAGATGTGTATTGAATCTTGTATTACACTATGCATTGGATATGCTCTTATAACTTCGCCTAGCCAATTGCTATTTTCTATTTCAATTGTCGTTGATCAAAAACTATATCACATCAGTATATCTTCGCTGATTAAAATGATTAAATCATATTTTATCCATTTTTATTACAAACAAATCTTAAACACTCAAATGGACCAGTTGTAATGGAAGTCTCGATTACTTCCATAATTATTAGGTACTGTACATGCTCTTCGAATGATAATTGAGAGAAATACAAAATACTACCACCGTTCCATAATTATTATCCACTTCTAACTTTTTGAGTTTTTCTTTATTAACATAACCTTAATTTTTTTTTTTTGTTTCTGTTATATAATACTTTATGAAATTTATATCAATAAAAAATACATTCAAAACTCCATTCATTCATGTATTATGCATCAAATATTAATTAACACAAACAAAAATATTTAAATTTAAAATTAATAAAAAAAAACTTAAAAAATCAAAAATAGAAAATAATTATGAGACGGAGGTAGTAACACAATTACTTAAACCTCCGTCACATGTTCAAGGAAACATTACCAACTTATTAATCTTTTGTCACACGTTCAAGAAAAGATTTGAGACGTTCGTTATATGGAAACGGTTTCTCTAACAAAGACAAGTGTCCAGCATCCTTCACCCAATCTAGTGTCGCTTTTTCACCCAATTGGCTACATTGTCACAATCATGTAGTTAGGTTAATAACATTTTCCTAATATTTAAAGGAGTAAAAATGCATGCCAACAATCAAAAGTCAAGTTTAAGGGACAAGGTATTGATGTACCATGAAAACATTAATACATTTTCCTTAAAATGCTGTACGGAACTAGAAATTTTTTATTGCTATTTACTTTTTGGTAGGTTTTTCGCATGGATACATGCATGCCACGGGTGCCAGCTCGGCCTTATTTTAATGTTGCGTGCTCGATTTTATTGTTCAATTTTCTTGTTAGATTTGTCTCAAATAATTGTTCACAACTACAGTATACATACTACTGTAGTTAGAATCGTGTAAATTTACTATATTATCTTAATCAAAATTGTTATTTAAAAAATTATCAAAAAAACATAACTGTTATCGAAATGTTTAATTAGTTGCCTTTTTATCACATTTTATAGGTATTAGTTACCGGAATTTGTACAGTCAATTAGCTTTTCTCGCCATCCCTGTCATCATGGGTTTTGATCAACTTACTTTTTCATGGTCCTGGCAAGGTCTGGAAGAAATACTTTGTCGTCGTCACCCCATAACATGTATATCACCTGCAGAAAAATCATATTAATAAAATATGGATATATAGTTACAAACAAATACACTTCATGTTTTTATAATATACTTCTTTCACATGATAAAAATAGTAATTCTGATAAACTATTTATGGGAACATGTTTATATTAGTAATTAAATATTGCTAACTTGATCGTGATTTTAATGACCAAAAAGTTAATACCTGAGAGTAGTTGGTATCCATAGCTTCTTCATCTGGAACGACCAATTCCTCCAAAAGTTCATTTCTCTCTTTGCGATTGCTGAACATCACCTGAAATTGTAAGTATGAAGGGTTACAGATGTGGGATTAGGGTTCAAATTAGGGTATGAGGATAAATATAAATAATAACATGAGCACTTTGTTTAGGCGAAAAAGTAAGATGCAAGAAAATTATAATATAAATATCGGAAGATCCTAAAAGGTTGTCTTTCCATCATTTTTTGTTTTATAGTTGATACAGTATTTATTTTCTAATCACCTACTTTTAGAAACCAAGAGTAGATTCGTGTCGAGTAATCTATTTGTAGAAAACGGAATCAACTTAATGATCCATGTTAACATTTGACATAGATTTTATACTTTTAAAGTTTTGTTAACTTGATTTTCTTTTTTGTTTATGAACTGAATCTTGATAACTTGATTTTTTAAAGTGTACATGACAATGTTTGACTGACGTGTAGGCGATTATTGTTACTCCTGTTGTTTGCTAAGATAGATGATCGTTCATTCGTTTGTTTCTAGCAGACGCATGTATTCAGATATGCAACATGCAGCTAGCAGATTAGAAGAAATGTGTACCTCAAGAAAATCTTGATAGATAAATTTTGGAACCCATGGGAGTTTATGAAGACCTACGGAAAACATCATCTCCAACCCCTCTGTGGTTGTGGGCATCAAAAGGTCGGACCAACTCGACACACCAAGTCGCTTATACGTATCAATGCTAATATATTCCGTCATCTCTATGACGGTATCAGAAGCTACAAAAGACTTGACCAAATCCGGGTACATCTTAGCCATCTTAAACCCGACCATCCCTCCATAACTTAACCCTACAAGTATCACTTTCTCTACTTGTAACTTCCCCAATCCTTTGGCCACAAACTCGGCCTGGAAACTTGCTGACCTCTCCTTTCTAGTCGTGATTGAACCACCAAAGAACAAAAAGTCAGGCACGTACACTGAGTACTCTCGACTCAATGCCAAAACTTGTAAGAACCATGTGAGTATACCATCCATAGCAAAAGAGTGGAGGAGTACAACTGCAGGTTTTGTGGGAGGTATGTAAACGATATTCCCATCTTTTTTGGTGATGATTTCTTTTGGAACCCATATATTCATTGTCGTGCCGGGCTCTATTTCTATGGTCTGGGGTGTTAATCCGGCCGCTAACTTTACGAGCCCGTGAACCAAAGGGGTTAGCACCACAAATATGTTTCCCATTCTATACTTTTTTCAAATCAATGAGCAGGACCAAAACTGAGATATATGGTAACATGTGTTCATTATTAGTGAGACAAAGTCAATTGAGGCATGTTGCACGTTATATGGATATGGGTATATATTTATGCGTATCAAAATTCTATATCTTTACCCCAAAAAATTCTATATATGCGTATATAAATTGTGATACGCAACTCATTATTTCATTGACTTTGGACAATTTGATTTAACAGATCGTATATTGATTAGAATTACAACTATCAGAAAGTACGGGAGTTGATGTGCACATCCCAAACATGCTTATATTATATTGCATCATTGACATTACAAATGTGATTTTATGATGTTGCATCAATTTTGATAGAATCCATATGATCATCTCCCATTACTTAGACGTGAACGTAACAGACTTTGTTTCTGGCTTTAGGCAAATTACATGTAATTTTGTCATTATATTTCAAAATCTTGTGCAAATTTATCACCGAGTTAACGATTTTTTATTTTTCGTCATTTTCCTCCGTTAACTTTAGCACGTGCCTGATCGACATGTGTTGGTATATTCGTTATTTTCCGTCGTACCAAGGACACTAGCACTCTTCCACCTTTACCTTTGTGCAAAAAACGTCCCCGAAACATTACACACCTTTCGCCCCCATCATTATTACATTGATATCTTTTGTTTCGGGGACGTTATTTGCACGAAGATAAACTTTTCATCTTCTTCATAACCACACTATATTAGCTTGAAACGCACGCACACACACAGAAACGCGTACACACACAAACTTTCCATCTTCTACATATATTACCCTTCTGTTTACTTTTGATATAATGGTTCGACTTGTTGAACTAGTTGGTATGTCTGGGTCATTTTACCTAGGTGAAATGTTGGTAGCCTCGTACCAATCAGAGATTGATGAGGACATATGCCAGGCAAGAGAGTTGATGAATAACTCTCAACGGCTGACCGAACGGGTCATGCGTAGGGGGAGTTGATACTCGAGCTCCAAAATGGCAATCCTTCTAGATGTGATAGGGAAAATCTCACAAATATCAAGGCACTTCAAACTGTCGCCATGCGCAAGACAAGGATGTTGATGAAAATGATCACCCATATTCACAATAAGATTATTGACAAAATTAACTTTCCAACGAGGCATATGGAGACGTGAACTGGTTGGATCATGAAAGGTTTATGTTTGTAGATAGAGGTTGTCTATGACTTGTCTTTTAGGTTGTTTAATGTTAACCGAATATTAATTACTGTTTTTTAGTTATAATTATGGTGTTATGTTTTTAGTTCGAAAATTAATGAAGGTGTTTTGTGTATTGTTAATTGTTAATTTGTGTTAACTGATATTCGTTGTTATGTTTTATTTTGAACTCTAACCGAAAAAGGCCAAGGTTAATAACCAGAAACGATAAACTTTATCGTTTTGGTATGTTTAATAAGCTGTTAAAAAAAGATAACCATTTACCCAATTAATAAGCAAATAAGGTGTTAACAAGTAAGGTTTTAAGTATAAGAGGTATGTAAATATTGATGTAAAACACCCAAGGGCGCAAACGGTAATTGTTATGTGTTGTGAGGGTTATGATGCAGGTTCGAGTCCATAGTTAACCATTCCTTTTTTTATGCAGAGTAACAAAATTTCCTTAACACAATAATAGGCACTATCCCAAATAGGGGAATAAGCAGAATATAAGTTCTAAGTTGTTTTTTTTACAAAAATAGATACCTAACATTCATTAACAATATTCACAGTAACAAAATATTGTTAACACAATAATAATCACTAACAAGACATCAATAAGTAGATTATAAGCTATTTTTTTTAACAAAATCAGATACTTAACAACCCTTAACAATAGAGTTATCTAGTTACAAAGTACTTGGAATAATCATATACACTATCCCAAACACTCCTTGTAGCCGCCATCTTCAGTTCACTGGTTTCCCACATATGTTGGTGCTATAAGACCTAGTACGCAGTTTGTGATCTTAAAATCTGGACACTCGTATAACTTGTTAGGAGCTCTTACACCAAGCACAATAAACCTTTTTATATGACCTTTATTTCCTGCCACATTATCAACAAAATCATAACCCCTCACATTCAACTTATTTTTATACCGACTCCTAACATTCAAAGATTCACCCTCTCTAATGAATATACCAGTAGACCTTCGTATAGCACCAACATTCGGGTAAAACCCGAATCCTCTTCAACTATGATCCTTTTACCCTTTTCGGAAGCTCTATTCTTCTTCAACAATGAAGTCTGAGGATCAGTCTCACTGACACCCTCATTCATATTTTTTTCCCTTTTCTAGTACTCGTTTGTTTCCCCTGTGTATTATTCTCTTTTCCTTTTCCGTCGCTTTTCTTTCTTTTGTTATGACAGGCGCGCTCTTCAATTATTTCTTTTTACCAGCTTGAGTTTGGTTTATATTGTCCCTCTTCCATTTTTGAAAAGGATGTTCAGTCGCAAAAGGAGTTAAACTATAGCAACATAACCTAGGATCATCTTCTACCCATCCTAAATAATCCTTATATGAATCCTATAAATCTAAATCAAGGTTCTTGAAATAATATTGAGCTAGTCTCTGTTTCTTGTGAACAACATACAAATCAATTGAACCATTCATACAAGCCAGTTCCAACATCGTATGCACATCATTGTCGGTGTAAATCAACTTCAAACCTTCTTCTAGTGATTTGTTAGGCAAACAAAAGAAAAAAAACCCATTTTTCTACATCGTCAAGCCTTTCGGAGATATGATTTAGGCCAATTGTAAATATCTTAGTCTCAGAACTAAACCCACAAATTTGGATACGATTGCTATTTACATACCTCAACGGACCATGTACAAGAAACTCATTATTGTGCATTTTGAAAACGACTTCTTTCTGATACGCCATTGGAGCTACTTGACAATCAATTGAATCGAGTTTTGGGTTGGTAGTATGATTTTAAGTTGAACCATTAGAGTATTGATAGTACTTAGGGTATTTAATGTCGAGGTATATTTGAAAATTTCAATGTTGATGTTGCAAATTTAGTCCTTGAAAGTGTTGGCGTGAAGCTATAGTGGAAGGAAAGGTGGGTATAATGTTTCGGGGACGTTGTTTGCACAAGGGTAAAGGTGAAAGAGTGTTATCGTACTTCAACTACGGGAAATGACGAATATACCCACACGTGCCAGGCACGTGCGGGAGTTAACAGAGGAAAACGGCGAAAAGTCAAAAATCGTTAACTCGCTGGAAAATCTGCACGAGATTTTGAAGTATAGTGGCAAAATTGTGCGTAGTTTGCTCCCTTGATGGCATATTTGCCAATTTCACAAAGTATAGAGATGTAATTTCAATTTACCCTTGTTTTAATTTAATTATACTATTTTAACTTGCATATTAAATGAAAAGAATTTTTTTTAACAAACCTCTTGTCTTTATAAAAAGCATTGTTGCAAAAAAGTCTACAAAGCCGAGTAATCGTCGTTTAATGGCTACAAAGCGATCAACCTTGGCGATTTATGTAAAGGCGATTAATGGCGGTCAAGTATGGTCAACAACGGCCAAATGTAAAACCCGCATGCTTTTACCATGAATAGTACCCTTAAGATCGTACGTACTAGATTAAAACTTTCCTTTTATAGTATGATTACGTTCACGTGTTAGAATTTTACGTATTACGTACGTGTTAGAACACGATAAGTATTTATTACGTACGAACACACAATAATTATTTAAACAATAATTAATCACGAACATGCGATCATGAAATCATGAACGTAATTTAATCACGAACTAATATTAATTACGTATATATATTTATTACGAACACGAATAAATATATAAAGTCACGGTTAATATTTAACGAGAATACATAAAACACGAACACGACTAAACACGAACGAACACTAAAATAAATAGACTCGGAAAAGGTACGGGTACCCCATGTGGGGCCCCCTTACCCGCGGCTACACCTAGGAGATGGGCCAAGCCCATCTAATTTTTACTAACAAGGGTTAAGGTAAAATCTTTTGGTCATTTTCACTTTACAGTAAATTAAACAAAAACCCTAAAAAGATTTTTGCTCCTTCTCCTTGCTCTCTCTTTGTCCGCCGCATATAAACACAAGAAAGGGTGTGTTTGTTTGATTTTTGATCGTGAATTTGGTGCAAGTGTTCGTGTGTGTTCATCCTCGTTTGATCCACGCATTCGGTATACCTTTTTAATCCTTTTTCTTTTGTTTTGATTTAATAAATTAAATAAGAACATGATGTTTTTAAAAAGCTAATTAAAAACATTAATTAAACATGTAAATGGTTATGGGGTAAATAAAAAACATGGGATTTAGGGGTGTTTGTTCTAGCCGATGCCTACACCGAACCCCCAAGGGGTCTCGGTTTGGCTTATGGACCACCACCGAGACCTCAAGGTCTCGGTTTGGTGGTGTGGGTCCCACGGCAGCAGCAAACAAGGGAGAACCCCGAAGTGGTTCGGGGTATGGTGTTGATTACGGGTCCGGTTCATGGTTTTTAGTCACGATCCGGTTCATGGTTTATGTTAAGGTTATGTTTTAATAATCATATGTTAAAAATTAAATTAATAAAATATGACATGATTAATTTAATAAAACATGACTTAGGTTATAATTTAATTATTAGATCATGGAATTTTTAACCTAAGTATTTATATTTTTTTAGCGTTTATAATTAATTAATTATTAAAAATCATGGCTACAATTAATTAATTAACATGACTTAGGTTATATTATTAATAATTAATAATACATATTTTAACCTAAGTATTTAACTTTATTTAATTAAAAACATGATATATTTAATTAAATACTTTTAACCTATAGTTTATTTAAATTACATGTAATAATTAATAAACTATACCTTATATCATTATGACTTAGAAAAATAATCAGAAAACACTTAAGCTTATATACTTAGCTTATTTAACTAGCTTATATCTAATTATGGAAACTTTCTATTTTTAGAAACTTATTTAATTAAGGCAGCTAATCTATTTATGGAAACTTTCTATTTTTTTAGAAACTTATCTATTTTAAGCAGTAATTCTATTTTTGGAAACTTTCTATTTTTGGAAACTTTCTATTTTTGGTAACTTTCTATTTTTGGAAACTTTCTATTTTAGGAAACCTGCTATTTTTAGAAAGTTACTTATTATTACACAGTAAGTATAATAATACATGAAATACAAGTAATACTTAATCAGAATAGACAGAATATAAGATAAACACAGTTTAAAGCTTAACACAGTAAAACATGACATGAACGTATAAAATAAGTTAAGACATGACATAAAACTAGTTACGTATTTAGCAATCAGATAGTTATACACGTATGTATTTATGTAGCATTAGTGATACCGAAGTAGGACTCTCCTCAGTTCGTCTTCTTCGTTCACTGGACATAAGGTACGGATTCCCGTCCTTTCAGTATGGACATTCTTTCCTTATTTGGATTCCCCGTATGCAGCTAATTGTTTTCCCGTAGTATAAGTTTATATGTTTGATTTGCTTATGTTTAATTTAGAATACCTATAGCCATATACATGCATGACCAGTTTCACCTAGTTATGGAGGTACCATAACCATAACACTAGAGGCACTGGTGTTATGACTTCCCCACGGCGGAGTGATTGCTCGTGGCGTCCCTTCAGCTTTTGGCCATATTATTATATTTATCATGTGGGACGTATGGGTGCATCCTAGTTACATGTTTTTCAGCAGATTACTCAGTGTGAATGTGGTGTGTGTCTTGCATCCTTCACAAGGAGCTGATCCCTCCTACCCAAACCAGTATATTAAATTAGAGGCAACCCCTCTAATTTGCATGATGAGGTCACCCCTCCAAGTATTCATGCACGGTGGATTTTCATGACCTATATTGGCTAATGGTAGAATATGTTAAACAGTTTTTATAAGATAAACATAAGGCTTTTCAAACTATAAAACCAGTTTTACCAAGACTTAACCGGGTTATTCGGGACTTAGTTTCTTCCGCTGTTATATGCTTATATGCTTGTACTATTCATGCTTTATTGTACATCCGTGCACTGAGCGTATTGCTCAGCCGTTTTCCTTTTCTATGTTCCCAAAACGGCAGGTACTCAGGGACGCTCGTAGACTTTAAGCGTGCGTGCATATGGAATGGAAGCTTTCTAGCCTTTCTTTACTTTATGCATTATCTTTACTTTGATACTCTTGCCATGGACATTGTTTAGTCCTTTCATTTACAGAACTTATGTTTGTGTGTGATGAGCTTTACTTTTGGACTACCGATGTTTGATTCTGGTATTTTCCTTTTATGGTCCTGTAATGTTTAGACATTTATCCTTGTATGCTTTGATGACACGCCATAATTACGCGTGACATCCCATTATCAAAATGGGGTGTTACACCAAACTTGCCAAAAACCTTCAAATAATATTCCCGAAAACTCACTCTATAGTTTTGTTTATCACTTATTGTAACTATTTATATGTATTATAAATAATGTTCCTGAAAATACCTAAAACTCGTTAGTAATACCATAAACTTGCCGAAAATACCCAAAATTTACTAAAAATGCCTGTGGGATTAATCCCGCCTAGAGCGATTACAAGTTACAAGGTGGTTGACTGACCGACTAGCGATTCACGATTTTTGCAACCTTGATCTAAAGTAATACTTTATTTTTCTTAAATTAATCGTTTATTTTTTGTTTTTAGGATTTCATAATTTAATTATCTGTTATTAAAAATATCTACAAAAAAATGGTTATGTTTATTATATTGCTCTTGTTTGTATTGAAAATATAAATGGCTTGTTTATTCATTCGAGAGTTATTACTGTAAAACCCGTATTTAAAGTTCGAATATTAAATACGCAGTCTCGATTTATTATAAACTATATATATAATTATTCAGAAAAATAATTATTAAGTTCAGAAAATATTATATATGTGATTTTAGCACACAGAAAAGATTATTACGTTTCAGAAAAAATAAAACACGAGAAATATAACACGCATACGTAATAATCTACAAATGTCGAAAAAAAAAGGAAAACTATATGTAAAAATGAAAGAGGCGGTTTGTAATAAAAAAAATGAAAAAAGGGAATTTGGGCTTAGGCCCATTCCATACAAAATAAACGGGAGTAAAACCCCTCTTTTGCTCAGACAGTAACGAAAAAAAAAAACTAGGGTTGCTATGTTCTTGGGGGTGGCCGACGGTAGAAGACAAACACAGGGGAAAGGATTCGATCTTTCTTGAAATTGATTCAGCCATATGTTGTAATATGTTCTTAATCACGAGCCAAGGTAACCCAAATCACTTTCCATTCTCCTTCCTGTTTAATGAATCACGAAATAAATCAATAAGGGGGTGTTGTGTTTCTGTTTGAATCATGAAAACCGAGACCATAAGGTCTCGGTGTGTCTGCTGTGACCAACCGTGACCCACACAGGGGCGGTGGCTCTCGTTTTTTTTAGCCGTAGCCAAAACACATCCAGGAGGTGTTTGTTATAGGCGCAGTGCTGTTTTCTTTGAGTCGGCAGTAACCCAACAGCAGTCAGAGGGGGTTGTTTTTGACCAGTCAGGGTGCGTTTGGGATTATCTGGCAATAAGGGGATGTTTGGGTCTGCCAGAAATGAAAGCAGTGGGAACCACTGCATAAGCAGTGGGAACCACTGCACAAGCAGTGGGAAACGTAACCCAACAGTGGGAATTACATGTAAAACCAGTGGAAAAAAAATGGGACTTTAAAATGGTTATGTTGAATAATTTTAGCGACAGTTTTAGCGATAGTTTTCTGTCGCAAAACTGTTATATATATGCAGTTTTTAAAAGGGACAGTTTTAGCGACAGTTTTAGTGACACAAAATTCTGTCACAAATTCTTATTGACAGATTTGTATAGTTGGATTAAATTAGTATATGTTGATTTGTTTAGGGCGACCGAGATGGGATATCTCGGTAAGATCGGGACATTATTATAAATAATAAAATAAATATTCTTATATTATACCTTTTAATTAAATTGTTTTATAAATGTTTAAAATATATTTTAAATGTATTAAACTAAAATAGTTCTTTAATATTTAAAGGGGTATAATTTTAGGAAATGAATTAAATTATTTGAGAACTTTCTAAATTAAGAAACTTTCTAATGTAGCGGGATACTTATTATAGTAATACTATATCGTCAGAAATACGTTGTACCGTAACTAATAGTAGAACGATAATACTTTAAAATGAATTATTATAAGTTCGGATTGATCAGTTGGTATACGTACAAAATTTCAGAATCAAAATAAAATGAATAAATAAGAAGCCAATAAGATCAGTAAAATTAAATAAACGAATGTCAGTTAACTTATTCGCGTCCTTTATTCATGTAGCACGCGTGAAGCCCGAGTGGTATTCGTTCAGTCTTCCATTCAGTCAGTTACTGGACTAGAGGTACGGATTTTCCGTCCTTTCAGTAAGGACTTCCTTTCTATGCATGATTAGGATTCCCCGTCTTCAGCCAAATGTTTTCCCCAGTATATGTTTAAGCTTATTAGTAATCATGTTAATAACTAAATAAATTGCCTGAGCATTATATACAAGCATGACCAGTTTATGTACTAGTTACGGAGGTACCGTAACTATGACACTAGAGGCACCGGTGTCGTGACTCACATGCAGGAGAGTGATATCCTGCATCGTCCCACTCAGCTCAGCTTGGCCATTTTATCAGTATTATTAGTGAGGCGTATGGATGCATCCTAGGCTTATAAGTGTTTCATGTTATCAGGGTGAATGTGGTGTGTGCTCTACATCCTTCACATTGGAGCTGATCCCTCCACCCAGCACAGTTATTTAGAGGTCACCCCTCTACAGCATGACGAGGTCACCCCTCCAGTTATTCATGCACGGTTGTTACAGCACGTGACCTATATAAGCTCTGGAAAATTAAAATACAGTAAATGCATGTTTTCAGATTTATCAGATATTAGTTCAGCTTTATTATTTACGAATCAGACTTTACAGATTATGCACAGATTTCTGCTGCAACTTTACTTATCAGTCTTACAGCTCCAGTATTTTACCATCTGTTTCATTTCAGTAGTTCCTTATCATGCTTTATATCCGTTCACTGAGCGTTATGCTCAGCCGTAGTTCCCTTTCATGTTCTAACGGCAGGTACCCCAGGACGCTCTTAAGATTCTGAGAGCATGTGCATTTGGATGGAAGCTATCCAGACTTCTTACTTGATGTACTTACATTATTCTGCTTATTTGGACATTGTTTAGTCCTTTCCTTCAATATTTTATTTTTCATGTTTTGAGCTTAGGTTGGATTACCGATGTTTGATTCCGGTATTTCCGTTATGGTCATTTAATGATTTAGGACATTTACCTTATGCTTTGATGACACGCCATAAATACATGTAACGGTCCACTTATCCAAGTGGGGTGTTACAATTATGGTATCAGAGAGCAAGGTTCGACCTGTAGGCTCTAAAACTTGACCTGTGACTAGTGGGTAGTCACCAGGAACTTCCCAGATTTTGGCGTTGTTATCTTTCATGTTTCTCATGGATTATTCAGTCAGTTTTCTTCATTTATCAGTCAGTTTTCTTAAAGTTTTGACTAAGTAAACGGTTGGTACATGACTAACCATATTTAGTCGCATGTGCTTTCTGCGAATTTTGTTTTCTTGAACCGACCCATAGGCGTTCACCCTTGTCGTTCAGATTGTTGTATAGATGAACTGATCATAGGCGCTTATCCTTACTCATGTCAGATTCATGTTTTCAGTCGAATATTACTTGGTGAACCGGCCCATATACGTTCACCAATGTTCAGATCAAATTTCATGCTTTTTAGTCAAATGTTATTTTGTGAACCGATCCATAGTTGTTCACATTTGTCATATCATGACGTTCTATAAAATTTGACAAATATGGATTGGACTACAACCATCCATATTTAATACCAGATTATAAATTTCTATACATGACAGTTCTCAGGAAAGTTTGACCAGTATGGATCGAACCAGAATAGCCCATACTTAGTCTCATGTTTTCTTCTTTGAATTCTGTGGATTGAACCATAGCCATCCACACCAGTTGTTGTTAAAACTCAGTTGATCATACTCTTATGTTCTTTATAACAATCCAGTTTCATAATTTCAAGCTGATATCGCCTTTAGGCGGATTCAGTTTCATGTTTCCTTACAAGGATTATGTTTTCAACAGAGTGATAATGTTTTATGCTAAGATACAGAAGGATTAAGTAAAATACTATTCCATGATAAATCATGTTCTAGTCTTTATCAATCATGTCTTTATACTGAACGTTGATGAAGCTCCGTTTAATCATACTTTTAGCCTCTATACAACCAGCATTAAGTCCATGCAGAAATTTTCAGCCCATCATGTTAACCGTTTCAGTTCAGTTTACTACCGTTTAAATCAATTTATTTATTTGATAATGTCAGACAAGCGACACCAATATCGATCATCCCATAAAATTTCCTTATGTACCCCATGTACAGTGTCTCAGTTATACTCTATGTACAGTGATTCATGTGTACTCCACGTACAGTGTCGCAGATATGCTTCGTGTGCAATATTCATTTTGTACTTCATGTATAGTAGTCCAGGTGTACACCAGGTACCCTACTCCATGGATATTGCTAATCGATCCTCAATCATCCTAGGCGTTTCCACTTGTCGATATTCTACCAGGTGCTGATGTTGCTCGTGAGTTGAAGATTTTGCAAGATGCTGATGCCGCTAACACTTTGAAGACCTCACAAATGCTGATGCTGCTAATACTTTGGAGATTTCTCAAGATGCTGATGCTGATGCTGTTATACTATAAAGACACTACAGAGCAAGGACGAACACTATAAATTTGAAATTTCTGACAAGAGTAATTTTTCAACCATCAGACACTACCATTCTATTCCATGCTTTACTTCCTCAGTTAGCTGTCACACGTTACTCAGCTAACCGTTCATTCAGAAGAGTTGGATCGGAACTCAGCCGGCCACTCAGCAGCATAGTTACATAAATCACGGTCATGATAATGACCATCATAAATCGATAGACAAAGCATTAGTGACAACCACCGTGCTTATAATTGATCAGTCAGTAACCATCAGAACTCCGGAACGGACGTGACCAGAAATACAAGAGGTCAGTAGTCTAACCGTTCCGCCAAACCTTAACCGTTACCAGGATCTGTTAACCTTATTTCAGACCCACTTACTAAAACATGTGTCAAGACATCAGTCAAGACACGAGTTCAAGTACCATCTCGAGAGACACATGTCAAGGACACCAGTCAAAGTACACGTCATGCGAATATCTTCTCAAGCACGAGTCAGATTCATAACACCAGTATGCCTGCTAAACTGGGTCCTCAGAAATTGAAATTCAGGGTACCCTCCAAAGGGGTATACCCGTACCGTTATGCTACGCCTAAATCAGACCATTACAAATCAGTTACCATCACGGAAGTATTATTCAGGTTAGACACGCGGTGTTCATCCTGTGGGGTTGCAGACGAACACTTTTAATGAAAAGTCGCCATATTTACTTCACGTGTTCCTATGGCAGCTTTATCTTAAATCAGGTAGTTACCTGCCTCTCAGCACGAAAGGACGCAACAGTATCACTATATTTATTAAATTCTATTTTCAGTTAACGACGAGATCAGTCTTACTAAATCCTAAATATATTCATTATACTTTCTGCCAGAAAAATGAGTATAAATTGTTTCAGCTTTACAAGCACGTGAATTATTATCTCATAGCTACAAAGACTTTTAGCTACCAGTTATACATATTCACTTCTGAGATTCCTTAAAATTCATGATCAGCAGATTATTCCAGAGTTCTCAAATATAATTTCAGAAAATTTCTAGTTAGCATCAAGATTGTCTCAAGAATAGAACCTATTCCCAAACTCTTATTGCGGGGCTTCAGCTAAGTTAAAAGAGTTGCAACATTTGTTGCAAGAATTACCGGCACGAGGTTTTTTTTTTCGCCCTAGCGCACCACCAGAAGGTGGACCGTATTATGTCTATCAAAAAGAAGGTCGGTAACACGAGATCACGTATCGACCACCAATAATTTTACAAGATCACCATTCTTAATCGATGTTCATTCAACGTATAGAGGTTTATCTGATCTCCTATGATGTCTTGAACATTTTTCCAGAACAACTCACAATCATGACACCGTCAGTGGTGGGAGAAAGAACATCATGTTCCAAGACTACTTTTGCACACGTTATGGTCTCTTTAAAATTTTAGCTTATGATTCTGAACTCCCAAATGCTTCAGCTATATTACGAAATTTATGAATAAAACTTTTCCCATGAATTCTAAGACAAATCGTCAGTATATTCATTGAGCACATTCTGATCTACTAAATCCTAAAGAAGAACGTAAGATCGTCTTCTCACGGACATGCAGATTTTCAGATAGGAGAAATTATATGAGCAGCTTTCCAGATGTATATCCCAGATGAACAGAGTAGCCTTTCTGAGTCACCCAAATTCAGTAGAGAGAAATTTCAGACAATCATGCGAAGGTGAAGGCCATCACCTGATGGTCCCGACCGACGCCTGTGAACGTAGTTCAAAATTTTCTAGAACTCAATTGACTGCTACCGCAGAAATTGCCGACAGTTCTCAACCAGATTTCCACCAGAATGTTCCATTAATCCCAGACAAAACTTTGATAGAATTCGCATCACGCATTAATGCAGCTATGTTCATATCTAGATGCCTGACCTACTGCAGGTTCAAGATAGAACGCCGTCATGTCAGTGAGTTACTAAAATCCTTAGAAATTTCTGAGCAGAAATGAGACGAAAATTCCACGGAACTTTTATCAGTTACCACAGACTCAGAAAAAGTATTACTATCTAAGTCATTGTCGACCATGTAATCAACCTACGCGTTTCCTTTCAACCGGAAGGATTACGCAGTAGCGGACATGCAGAAAATTCAGCAGTAAATCATACGATTTCAAGGCATTCCATCGACCGTCATATCAGACATAATTCATGTTCACGATCACGTGTATGTTTACGTCCACTTTACGTTCATGGTTATTTTCACTTTCACGTTTACGTCTCATTCGCAGTATGATGCTGTTTCAGTTCATGTTTTGTGTTATCTCATGATCTAAGCTCACGTTAGCGTTCATAACATTGTTCACGTTCAAGTTCGTGTGCCATTTCACGATACACGTTTCACAGTTTACTACCGAATACGGTTACAGAAAGCTTGAGAAATCAGACTCAAGTTTAGCACAACTACTCAATAACCAGGCAGACGCTTCACATCTCAGACCTTATCGTTTGGCATTCCTTCCTCAGTCAGCATACGTTCATGATATATTCTAGTATCACGTTCACAGTATGATTCACGTATCACATTCATAATATATTCCATTCCAAAGCTCCTCATATAATTATGAACCACGTTCACAATTGCTCACTCAGCACGTTCACAATTGTTCACGTAGTTCGTCCCTATATTTTCAGCAGCTTTCTCAGAGATATAAATATTATCTTTTCAGAATATTTACACGTATCGTTTCATGTATCCTACATGCTATGGCTTTTCATTCTATTAAATTTAAGAAATCCATCTTAAGTATGGAACCAGAAATTTTTCAGCATTCATCAGGACAGGGTCAACAGGACCAAGACATTTTTTAGATCTGTTGAAGGAATCGTTTCGAGCGGGAGGCCACTCGAAACGGAGGAGTCCATCCGGACCTCTCATCCGTTTCCTTCAATAAATCCAGTTAAGTTCTTTTAGTCATGTTACGTTCCATGTCCCCTTCAGCCATGTCACGTTTAATGTTTATTTCAGTCATGTCAAGTTTATACCTATCACCACCATTATGTCTTAATTAAAAGACAAATTATCCTTCAGCTTAATTGCCTTTTTAGTTTACGTGTTCTTTCAGTTATTATAACTTCACCAACGTATTATCTTTAATTCGAGGACGAATTTTCTCCTTTTTAGAGGGGAAGAATTGTAAAACCCAGTATAGTCGTATCTTTAATTCGGGGATGAATTATTCTTTTAGAGGGGAAGAATTGTAAAACCCGTATTTAAAGTTCGAATATTAAATACGCAGTCTCGATTTATTATAAACTATATATATAATTATTCAGAAAACTAATTATTAAGTTCAGAAAATATTATATATGTGATTTTAGCACACAGAAAAGATTATTACGTTTCAGAAAAAATAAAACACGAGAAATATAACACGCATACGTAATAATCTACAAATGTCGAAAAAAAAAAAGGAAAACTATATATAAAAATGAAAGAGGCGGTTTGTAATAAAAAAAAAAGAAAAAAGGGAATTTGGGCTTAGGCCCATTCCATACAAAATAAACGGGAGTAAAACCCCTCTTTTGCTCAGACAGTAACGAAAAAAAAAAACTAGGGTTGCTATGTTCTTGGGGGTGGCCGACGGTAGAAGACAAACACAGGGGAAAGGATTCGATCTTTCTTGAAATTGATTCAGCCATATGTTGTAATATGTTCTTAATCACGAGCCAAGGTAACCCAAATCACTTTCCATTCTCCTTCCTGTTTAATGAATCACGAAATAAATCAATAAGGGGGTGTTGTGTTTCTGTTTGAATCATGAAAACCGAGACCATAAGGTCTCGGTGTGTCTGCTGTGACCAACCGTGACCCACACAGGGGCGGTGGCTCTCGTTTTTTTTTTCAGCCGTAGCCAAAACACATCCAGGAGGTGTTTGTTATAGGTGCAGGGCTGTTTTCTTTGAGTCGGCAGTAACCCAACAGCAGTCAGAGGGGGTTGTTTTTGACCAGTCAGGGTGCGTTTGGGATTATCTGGCAATAAGGGGATGTTTGGGTCTGCCAGAAATGAAAGCAGTGGGAACCACTGCATAAGCAGTGGGAACCACTGCACAAGCAGTGGGAAACGTAACCCAACAGTGGGAATTACATGTAAAACCAGTGGAAAAAAAATGGGACTTTAAAATGGTTATGTTGAATAATTTTAGCGACAGTTTTAGCGATAGTTTTCTGTCGCAAAACTGTTATATATATGCAGTTTTTAAAAGGGACAGTTTTAGCGACAGTTTTAGTGACACAAAATTCTGTCACAAATTCTTATTGACAGATTTGTATAGTTGGATTAAATTAGTATATGTTGATTTGTTTAGGGCGACCGAGATGGGATATCTCGGTAAGATCGGGACATTATTATAAATAATAAAATAAATATTCTTATATTATACCTTTTAATTAAATTGTTTTATAAATGTTTAAAATATATTTTAAATGTATTAAACTAAAATAGTTCTTTAATATTTAAAGGGGTATAATTTTAGGAAATGAATTAAATTATTTGAGAACTTTCTAAATTAAGAAACTTTCTAATGTAGCGGGATACTTATTATAGTAATACTATACCGTCAGAAATACGTTGTACCGTAACTAATAGTAGAACGATAATACTTTAAAATGAATTATTATAAGTTCGGATTGATCAGTTGGTATACGTACAAAATTTCAGAATCAAAATAAAATGAATAAATAAGAAGCCAATAAGATCAGTAAAATTAAATAAACGAATGTCAGTTAACTTATTCGCGTCCTTTATTCATGTAGCACGCGTGAAGCCCGAGTGGTATTCGTTCAGTCTTCCATTCAGTCAGTTACTAGACTAGAGGTACGGATTTTCCGTCCTTTCAGTAAGGACTTCCTTTCTATGCATGATTAGGATTCCCCGTCTTCAGCCAAATGTTTTCCCCAGTATATGTTTAAGCTTATTAGTAATCATGTTAATAACTAAATAAATTGCCTGAGCATTATATACAAGCATGACCAGTTTATGTACTAGTTACGGAGGTACCGTAACCATGACACTAGAGGCACCGGTGTCGTGACTCACATGCAGGAGAGTGATATCCTGCATCGTCCCACTCAGCTCAGCTTGGCCATTTTATCAGTATTATTAGTGGGGCGTATGGATGCATCCTAGGCTTATAAGTGTTTCATGTTATCAGGGTGAATGTGGTGTGTGCTCTACATCCTTCACATTGGAGCTGATCCCTCCACCCAGCACAGTTATTTAGAGGTCACCCCTCTACAGCATGACGAGGTCACCCCTCCAGTTATTCATGCACGGTTGTTACAGCACGTGACCTATATAAGCTCTGGCAAATTAAAATACAGTAAATGCATGTTTTCAGATTTATCAGATATTAGTTCAGCTTTATTATTTACGAATCAGACTTTACAGATTATGCACAGATTTCCGCTGTAACTTTACTTATCAGTCTTACAGCTCCAGTATTTTACCATCTGTTTCATTTCAGTAGTTCCTTATCATGCTTTATATCCGTTCACTGAGCGTTATGCTCAGCCGTAGTTCCATTTCATGTTCTAACGGCAGGTACCCCAGGACGCTCTTAAGATTCTGAGAGCATGTGCATTTGGATGGAAGCTATCCAGACTTCTTACTTGATGTACTTACATTATTCTGCTTATTTGGACATTGTTTAGTCCTTTCCTTCAATATTTTATTTTTCATGTTTTGAGCTTAGGTTGGATTACCGATGTTTGATTCCGGTATTTCCGTTATGGTCATTTAATGTTTTAGGACATTTACCTTATGCTTTGATGACACGCCATAAATACATGTAACGGTCCACTTATCCAAGTGGGGTGTTACAATTACAATATATAATGAGTGAAAGATTATTCTAGAAACTACATAGGTGGGCTAGGCCTAACAAACATAATAAAGCCCATAATAACTAACCAAGTAACGTCTAACACTCTCTCGTAGTTGGAGCGAAAGAGGACCGAGCGCTCAAACTGGAACAAAATTCTTCAAATAAAGCATATAACAACCCTTTGGTGAATATATCAGTATATTGGCAACGGGTTGGCACATGAAGAACATGAACATGACCACGAGCAACTATATCACGAACAAAATACATGTCAATCTCAATGTGTTTTGTCCGTTGATGTTGAACATGATTAGCGGTTAAATAAATAGTAGTGACATTGTCACAATAAACAAGAGTAGCAGATAATAGTGGCATATGAAGTTCAGTAAGAAGATTACGGAGCCATGCAGTTTCAACAACTACATTTGCAAAACCTCGATACTCAGCCTCGACACTTGATCTAGAGAGAGTGTGTTATCGTTTGGATGACCATGAGAGTAGATTATCCCCGAAAAAGAAACAATAACCTGAAGTAGAATGCCTAGTAGTAGGACAACCCTCCTAATCCGCATTAGTATAAGCCACAAGAGATCGAGTGCATGATGCATATAGTTGAAGCCCAAATTCCAATGTACCACGAAGATATAAGAGAATACGCTGAAGATCCGAAAATGAGGCTCACGAGGATAATGCATATAGAGACAATCTTGTTGTACATCATAAGAGACATTAGGACGGGTAAATGTCAGATATCGTAAACCAACGACTACAATATAATGTACGATCAAATAGAGGAACCCCATCAGCACCAAGCTTGGATTATGTATCAACCGGAGTCCAATAAGGCTTGCCAGAAGCCATATGTGCCCGATCCTCCATTTCATACTTATTTTAGGAAAGAAACATGCCTGCAGAGTCACGAGTAACCAAAATACCCAAAAAATAATTAAGAGGCCACAAATCAATCATATCAAACTTCTTATGCAGAGAAGAGGTAATACGCTGAAGTAAATCTGTAGATGAATCTGTCATAACAATATCATCAACGTAGATTAATAAATATGCAAACTCAGAACCATGCTGATATATAAATAATGACGAGTCACATTGACTAGATGAAAACCCGACTCTTAGTGCATATCCTACAAATCGTTGCAACCAAGCATGAGGAGCATGTTTCAAACCATACATAGAGCACTGTAATCAACAAACATGATGTGGAAATCTATGATCCACAAACCCGGGTGGCTGATATATTAACAGTCTAAAAAAGATCTTCATTAAGAAATTCATTCTTAACATCAAGCTGGTGAATAGGCCAATTCTGAGATAATGCAAGAATGAACAGTTTGAATAGTGGTCGGCTTAACAACTGGGCTAACTGTATCATCACGGTCAAAACCATATTGTTGGCTATGTCCATTAGCAATGAGACGGGCCTTATACTTGCTCAAAGAACCATTAACATGATATTTGTGTTGAAATAACCACATTGACCGAGCCACATTAGCATTAGGTAGTTTCGGAATAAGAATCCAAGTAAAATTTCTAATCAATGCATTATATTCATCGTACATAGCATGCCGCCAGCTAGAATCAGATAAAGCAACAGCATGAGATTTAGGGATAGGAGAAATGTGAGAGGTATGACCATGAAAACGAGGATTGGGCTATATAGTATCAGCTTGAGCACGTGTGACCATAGTATGAGTTCAAGTAGGTTGGTGCACGGTATTAGAACGATGGTGGATTGGGTTGAATGAGGAGTAGGTTGGTGCGGAAGTGTGGTTTGGCTAGATTGGTTCGTGTGACCCATAGTGGGAGTCAAATTGGATTGGGCCGAAGGGGGTGTTGGCGATGTAGGTTTGTGTCGGTTCAAAATAGGAGAAACCAATTCTTGTTGGGCCAAAAAGGTGTCTTGTATCACTGCATTTGGGTTCAGGTTAAGTAAGCATATCGAGTAATTAGCAAAGGTTGAGAGTCTAGAAAGGTATATGATGGTGGATTATGAGATGAGATGGAGGCATATGGGAATTGAAGTTCATCAAAGGTTACGTAGTGAGAAAGGATAATTTTGTTAGTGGAAAGGTTAGGCATCGATACCCACGTGATATGCGGAATATCCTAAAAAAACCCATGGGGTGTCACGCGATGCAGACTTGTGTGGGGGGAAAAGGTGTGGGTAACAAATACATCCAAAAGCATGTAAAATAGAGTAATCGGGTTGTTTGTGGAATAGTTTGGTACACGGTATTTTATTTTGAATAGCGGTAGAGAGGATGATGTTTAGCAGGTATGTAGCCATATGTAATGCTTTGACCCAAAATGTTGATGGAAGGTAAGCTTAGAAAATAAGAGTGTGTATCATATTATTAATGGTTCGTATTATTCGTTCTGACTTACCTTTTTGTTGTGAGGTTTTGGGGCAGGAGAATATAAACTGAATACTGTGTTGAGAAAATAATTAAAGGAGGTTGGTGTTGTCAAACTCACCACCATGATCACACTAAAAAGCCATACTATCACATTTGAATTGGTTATATACATAAGAACGAAAATGCAAGATTTTTGATATACTTCAAGTTTGGTACGTAAAGGATAATCCACACATAATAAGGTAATGATCAAGAATAACATATAATATTTAAAACCACCAGAACTAAAACTATGAGAAGTCCAAACATCAGAGTGGACAATCTCAAAAGAACGAGTAACAGTGGAATCAGAACTAAATAACAGAAGTCTCACATGTGTTGCCAAGCTGACAAGTGTAACAAATATGAGGAGACTTCTCTTTATAAGAAGAAATAAACTGGCGAGAAACAAGAGAACGTAACACTTCATCCCCCGGATGCCCGAGGCATTGGTACCGCGTCGAAGGATTAACACACACTATAGCATGGGGGTAGGAGAAGGCTGGGTGACTAGGTAGATATCTCATGAACTGTCACATCTGAGGAGAATATGACGGGTCAAGAAATCTTTTACCGAGAAACCAAAAGCATTGAATTCAAGTGTACAATTGTTATCTCTATTAAATTGACGAACATAATTAAGATTTCTGATGGTATTATGGGTGACTAGAACATTATGCAAGTATAAAGGACGATTAAGGGCATATAAGATGTTATGACAAGTGTTGGTAATAGGTATTGATTTATCATCACCGACACAAACAGATGAATATAAATATTTATTATAAACAATATTTAAATTACTTGTATGTGAATTGAGATGAAATGATATACATGTGTCCATATTTTATGTCAGATCTTGAATAGTCATTACATTAAAAGACCGGAAAAGTATGTACCTAGCTGTGCCTAAATTAGCCGTTGTAGTGTTATACATATTGGTGTGTCATAAAAGAAACAAAAAAATACTTAGTAAATAAGATACGTTTCTTTTGCGATATGATGCGTGAAACCAAACCACAACCACAAACAAACAATTACTTTAGTTATTTTCTCTTTTGTGATATGATGCGTCAAACCAAACCACAAACGAAAAACAAGAATTGCAATTGTCTTCTTCTTTTCACACCTCAACAAAAGGAGACCAGAACCAAGATACGACGGATTGATATCTTTTCGTTTTCTTCTTTTTAATTCTACCATTTTTGTTATCTTACAAAGACTTGCTTTAAGATAAAAAGATAAGGGAAGAGATTTGGAGAAAAACTAAAAAATGGTCGATTTTGCTCTTGATACCATATTGAAAATATAATTGGTTTGTTTATCTAGGAAAAAGTTCTACATAGACCCTTTGTTTAGCATATACTCAATCAACCAATTATAACTATCTATTTTTTTTCATCTAACAACAAAAATATATTTTTTAAAAATTAAATATCTCACAAACCGTTAATCGTTACGCAAAACGAAACATACCATCGTGACGAGAATTAAATCATCTTTCAAACGAGGGGCACATGTATATACTTTCGACAAACTTTTTTTTCGACTTTTTTTCTTAAGTCACGTATGAGAGAATAATATATGATTCGTCACGAAACATATATGATTCGTCACGAAACATATATGATTTTCAGAAAATCATATATGATTCATATCACGAATCATATATGATTTTCTGAAAATCATATATGATTCGTGACGAATCATATATGATTCGTGACGAATCATATATGATTCTCTCAGACGTGACTTAAGAAAAAAAGTCGAAAAAAAGTTCGTCGAAAGTATATACATGTGCCCCTCGATAGAAAGATGATTTAATTTTCATTGCAATGGTGTATTTTTTGTCACTTGACGATTTACCATTTGTGAGTTATTTAATTTTTAAGAAAAAGGTGAAAAGTTAATTTAAATTAATGTGATTGGTTGATATGCTCTATGATAAAAAGAAGGTTTATGTTGATCTCAACTCTGTTTATCTATACTACCTATAAAAAATTTATGAAAAAACCTTAATTGTTGAAAAATATTTTAATTAAGGAATTGTTGAAAAATTAATGACACTTTTAAAATTATACTTCTGAATTGAAAAGTTTATGTTTACACGACTCGAAAAATGGTTTTGCCAAACTTGTTGAAAAAAATAGTTATATAACGAAACTATAAGAATCTTTTTGTATACTCTTACTAAAAAGTCCACTCTTGTTGAAGGAAAACGTGGGGAGTTATTTTCGCAAAATGGCAATTCAATCAAAAGAGTAAATGAAGGTGTTAATTAAAGGATTTCATTGGAGTTTTGTAACAAACAATCAAAGTAATTTGAATTTTAATCTTGCACAAAAGGCTTCTCTCGTCTATTTTAAACCTCTATATAATATTCATAGTGTTTTTTTGTGTCTTTTATAGATTGATATTGATATTAATTCCATTAAATTTTTAAAACCCGCATATTTTACCATGAACAGTACACTACATAAACATACGAACCTATTAAAACTTACTAATTATGTCACGTACACGTATCACGAATATTGAATCCAGAAATTACGTACGTTGGATAACTATTACGTACGATAAGTATTAACTATAATGAATAAATCACGAGTTTATAATCACGAACATTTAACATGATAATCGCGTATATTAATTAGACGCGACGAGTAATTACGTATAATAATTACGTACGGTAAGTCATTACGTATGTTATGATTATTATTAATATACGACATGAATTTACGTATAATAAGTAAGACCACAAAATAATAAATCACGTCATTTAAATCACGCGACACGGATATTTAACACGACTATGATACATATATAATAGTTACGTTTAAACGTATAAAGGTAACCATGGGAAAATTCACGACATTTTAAAACACGATTACGTGTATCATTTAACAAGACACGAATTAATTAAAAAGGGTATAAGTGTTTTGTTTGGGTGTGTAGACAAAGAAGACAAGAAGGAAAAAAACATGGGCTCTAGGCCCAATAGAAAACCCTATGCCCGACTATAATGAAAATATACGGGGGTATATTTTATTTGGACAGAAAATAGATAAAACCCTAAAAACACTATAAACAAACAATCGTCCCTGGGTTTTCTTTCCGTCGCCGTCTCCCACTCCAAGAACAAGAAACAAGAACGTGAGTTTTCGTCTAGGGATCGAGTTTGAGGATTCGTTTGTTTTTTTCTTAAACCCTAATACGCAAACAAGATTAGCATAATCACGTTTTTAATTGTCCTTGTTGATTAATAGATCACGAATCCATGATTTGATTTAAAAACATGTTAAAAACGAGGTGTATTAAGAAAAGGGTTTCGTTTTGGTCAGTTTTCCCACAAACCGAGACCTTACTAGGTCTCGGTGGTAGTTTTCTTCCACCAGCCGCTTGAGCTGGGTGGTTTTTATGCAATCAGTGGCAACCCAAACTACCCACGAGGGGATTTGGTTTTTATGCCACGAGGGGGATTTGGTTTCAAACAGTGGGAACCGAGACCTTTGTGGTCTCGGTGTGAATATTTTGTACGGTAGGGGAAACGAACACAAACAGTGGGTAAATTGGGCAGACAGTGGCATCATAGCCACTGCCGGAGGCAATAGCACCACTGCCAGGGGTTGACTGGCAGTTAAGGGTGTGTTTGGTTCGTAGTGTAAGGGCAGTTAAGGGGCTGTTTGGATAACAGTTTAAGACAAGTTTAGAGGGGTGTTTGGCTAAAGTTTTATACATGCATTTTATTTTATATAATTGGTTTAATTAATACTTAGTTAATTAAGTTGATAAATATTCATGACTTAGGGTGTACTATTTAAAGAAAAATCATGGTTTATGTCTATATATTTTATTTAAATAAAATTTACGATTAAATAATTTATTAAATTTAATTATTCTTGTGCATGAAATTAATTAATACATAGATTAATTAATTTATATCCTTTATAAGGTAAAGTTTATTCAGAAGATCATGGATTATTATTAATTAAGTAATACTAATGATATCATGTAATGTTACCATTAATTATTAATGGTAAGTTAAACCTGAAGTATTTAATTAAATCATGTTTATATTTAATTAAATCATATAACCTATAGTTTATTTAATTAACATGTTATTAGTAATAAACTATAGTATTAATCACATGAATTAGTATATTTAATCAGTAAAACTAAGATTATATTGTTAGCTTATAAATTCAGCTTAATTCTAAATATGGAAACTTTCTATTTCAGGAAACTTACTATTTTTGGAAACTTTCTATTTTTAGAAACTTCCTCTATTTTAAGAAGTAAATCTATTTTTGGAAACTTTCTATTTTAGGAAAACTGCTATTTGTTGGAAGTTACTTATTATTAAACTACAAGTATAATAATACAAGAATATCAGTTAATACTTAATCAGAAGGCTTAAAACACATGATAAAAAGAAGTGTAACATTAAAAATCAGTAAAACAAGACCAAAACATATAAAACGAGTCAACACATACTATAATAAGTTACGTACGCAGTAGACAGTATACTTATACACGTATCCTTCTATGTAGCATTAGTGAGATCGAAGTAGGCCTTTCTTCCGTTCATTTTCTTCGTTCACTGGACTTAAGGTACGGATTTCCTGTCCTTCAGTAAGGACAATCTCTTCCTTCATTAGGATTTCCCGTATGCAGCCAACTGTTTTCCCCAGTAGTTACAGATTAAATGCTGATATTTTATTAGTTACCTTAGCCATATACATGCATGATCAGTTCACCTAGTTATGGAGGTACCATAACCATAACACTAGAGGCACTAGTGTTATGACTTCATCACGGCGGAGTGATAGCTCGTGGCGTCTCTTTCAGTTATTTGGCCATTATATTATTATATTATCATATGGGGCGTATGGGTGCATCCTAGTTACATGTTTCAGTCAGGATTTCATGGTGAATGTGGTGTGTGTCTTGCATCCTTCACAAGGAGCTGATCCCTCCTACCCACTTACCAGTTAATTAGAGGCATCCCCTCTAATTTGCATGACGAGGTCACCCCTCCAAGTATTCATGCACGTTGTTGACCTCATGACCTATATTTGCTAGTGGTACATTAACTAATAAAGATTTTCATAAGTAACATATGCTATGTTTTCAAGGACTTATACATTTCCGCTGCTATTAGTCTTATTTATGTTTCAGCTATTCATACTATGTCGTATATCCGTACACTGAGCGTTATGCTCAGCCGTTACTTTCCTTTCCATGTTCCAAAACGGCAGGTACCCAAGGACAGACTCGAGCATTTGGAGGACGTGCATAGGATGGAAGCTGCCATAGACTTCTTCTCCTTTTGCTTTCATATACTTATGCTTGTGTAGTCTTTCATTCATTTCAATTACTTTATTTATGTTTTGGGCTTATGTTTGGGAACCGATGTTTGATTCCGGTTTTCCCTATGGTCATGTATGTTTTTCTACATATCACCTTGCATGCTTTGATGATACGCCATAATTACGCGTAACGGTCCACTTATGAAAGTGGGGTGTTACAATTATGGTATTAGAGCCAAGGATTCGACATGTAGGCTCTAAAACTTGTCATGCGACTAGTGGGTAGTCATCAGGAGCTTCCTAAACCAGCACTTGTTATTCCATGTATTTATGTTTTCAGCGCCTTGTTGTTTTAACCATGATGTTTTCAGCACCTTGTTGTTTTAACCATGATGTTTTCATCAGTATCGCTTTTACTAATATGGACTGAACAACCGTCATCCATACTTAGTTACGTGTCATTGTTTCATGCACGATCTTCCTTGTGAACTGTGATTAATGTGAACTGAACCCTGGTAGTTCATAATTGGTCACATAAAATTTTTTTTCTGTTAAATTTTGACAGCCGAGTTTCATTTATTTATTCCATGTATCATTGTCGTAGGAATTATGACTAAGTAATGGTTGGTATAGGACTGGCTCTATTTAGTCACATGTGCTTTTATCGAAACTTTTAACTTTGGGACCGACCCATAGGCGTCCCCTCGCCACGTCTTTTGTTTTGGGTAACCATAGGCGTTTACCCTCGTGCATATAAGGTTTTTATAAACTGCATCATGCATTCACACACTATTTTCATGCATAAATTTTTTCTCATGATTTATTGGCATATTTTTTTTCATGTCCCCTCATAAGTTACTATGTTTTTATGTCAAGTATGTTTTCATACTGTCATGGTTAACTTCAGTTTCATGATGATTATGTTGTATACTTCTTCATGTTAAGTTGTTTCATGCCTCTTCATGATGATTTTGTCTTCATGTTGATTATGCTTTCATGCAAGACATTGTTGGATTTCGTTTAATCCTGCTTCCAGGATAGTCATGGTTGGTTTTTAATACAAAGCTTTTCACTAAGTATCAAAGTTTGTTATTCCGATCTTTTCGAATTGATTTCTGGTTAAGAGTGTGACTCAATTGTTCTTGGTGGAAAATAAAAAGGTTTGGTTATCTATTTTAAACTAAAGGTAAATATAAAAATGTGGTTGAGTAAATAAAAACGAAAGCTTGAAAATTTTAAACTAAGAATGAAGACTTTTAAAAATTGAAAAGTAAATGATTAAAACTTATAAAAATGTGAACTTTAAAATTTAAACTAAATAAAAAACAAGTTAAAATAATTCTAAGTAAAAAGGCGAGAAAAGTAGAAATTCAAAAACTGAAAGTAAAGAACCTTATCTGGAATAATATCCGGATTGTTATCCTGAATGAAGAAAAACTCCTTATCCGGATTAATACAACTGGAGCTTATCCTGAATAAACACTGCTGCTAATCCGGAATCAAGGCTGAGTTCTTATCCGGAATAAATGAAGGTACATCTTATCCGGAATACTTCACTGGTGCTTATCCGCAATCTGACTTCACTGGGGCTTATCCGGAATAGATGAAATGGCACTTATCCGGAATAACTTTTCTGCTGCTTATCCTGAATATATTCCGGATAGTTATCCGGAATATCACTTATCCGGAATAATGTATCTGTTGCTTATCCGGAATCTTTGAGGGCACAGTTAATCGGAATAAAGGAAATGAGGTACTATCCGGAATATTTGACCGAGAGCTTATCCGGAAAAACAAACTTGGGAGACTTATCCTGAATAACTGATAATGTGGCTTATCCGGAATAAGAGATTAAAGACCCTTATCCGGAAAAAGAGGGAAGGTTGCTTGTTCGGAATAAAGGGGGAGATGCATATCCGGAATTATTGATGAAGCTCCTTATCCGGAATAAAAGGGTTATCAAAATAATCCGGAACACACAAACTTAGCAATAAGCAAAATTAAGCCAAAAATCAATAAGCACTTTACCAAAAGTTAAACCAAAATGATTTTAGAAAAAAGATGAATAAGCTAGAATTTAAAAACTTTTAAAACATTAAATAAGCTAGAAATCAAAAAGCACTTTTTATAAAAACTTAAACTTATTAAAAACAACTTATTCCTAAAAACTATTAAGCATAAAGATTAAGAAAAATAAGCACTTTTTATATAAAAGCTTTTAATATCACAAATTTTATAAGCACAACCAAATAAGCTAAACAATCAAATCATCAACAAGATTAAGATAAAACTACATGATTATCAAGATTAAGTAAAAGATTAAGAAAGGTAGAATGAGAATTAAGAAAATAAGCTTGATTGATTAAAGATTAATATCAAATGATTACAAGATTAAAGTTGATAAACTTGGAAAACTAGAGAGAAGAAAACTTAAGAAAAACTTGAAAACTAAAAATAAACTACTACTCAAAATTAACCACCTAACCACCCTCCTAATGACACATTAGGAGGATATTTATAGGAGGTGGGGAGATTACATGCTCAAGCTATCTTATTTCTTTCTTCTCGTCTCGACTCGACTTAATTTCTTTGTCTTTCTCGACGTCGTCTCGGGATTAGTCGATATAAATTGAACTTGTCTTATAATTTTCTTCTATAATTAGACTTAAGTTCTTCGACTTCATTAAACTTCCGTCTTTAGACTTTTTCTTCGATAAATATTCAGAATAGGCCTTGGACTTCCGTTCTTTTTGCATTCTCGATCTTTCGACTTCGTCTTTAGTCTTTTTCTTCGATAAAAGCCCGTGATAGCCCATGTTTTCTTCCTTTTGAATCTTTTGGTCCTAAAACACAATAAAAACACAAACCACACATAATTCTGACTTTTACGACATAAAATACACGATTTGGTCTTGTTATTATTGGAAATAAGTGGTAAAAGGATAAGTGTTTTCACACTTATTAAATCCCCTACACTTGACCATTGCAATGTCCTCATGAAATGCACTAATTTCAAAGCACGGTTTACATTTTTCATCATAGATAACCCACCTTGGCCTTTATTAAATACTAAACACTAAGAAAACTAAAAGAACAAAACAAGTAAGAAATCAAAGACTTACATTGGGTTTTTGGTTGTCATGAATGTTCATCATTCTCAAGTTTCATGTTCCCCATACCAAGCTTAAAAACGAGATCATTGTTATTATAAGTTAGCAAACTAACACGAACTCATGTGACCCAATTATTCACTTAGACTCCCTTATTCCTAGGTGTATCTCTTATATTTTATTGTTGTCTTGAATGATCACGAGGATGCATTTTGACTTATTTCGATAGTTATTTAAGCTGAAAACAAAGTGGGACGATTTAATCAATAGTTAGCTAAAGGACAAAATCTTTTAAAACTGCTTCTCGGGACCTCATAAAGTTCATATCTTGGCGTAACTCGCTTCACGATTTGAGACCTGTTGATCCTAATCTTAGATCGATTAGCTTTGTGTATACGAGATTAGACAAGTAATACACGTAGAGAAACCTTTGTATATGCTTTATGAATCTAAGTGTTATGCTGAATTTAACACTTAAACAAGAACACACAAGATGTAAACAAACTTTCACTTTGATTATGAATGTCGAACTTGCTTACAATGAAAGATGTTTACGAATGAAAACTTATATAAAACTTATAACCTAAAGGCCTTCTTTTATAGACATAAGAAGCCTTGTACAATAATCTACGTATCAGCTATTCTAGGAAAAGATAAATATAGAAAATACATTGTCGTTTCTATCCTTACTAGAAGTATTCTAGAATATAATAAACGTGTAGATTATATCTTCCATCAGTGCTTGTCTTCAATGTGTCAACGCTTGACTTTAACTTGTCAACGCTTGAGCTGTCAGCGCTTGTTTTGTTCTTGTCAACGCTTGATTTGTTCTTGTCAGCGTTCAAGTGATCTGGCCTTAATTTATTCCCAACAATCCTCCCCTAAACTTGATATCCACTCTTATGATCAAGTTTCTGAATAAGCATTAAGGACTAGGAGGAGTCTTACAAACCTTCTCATATTGATAATGAATAAATCTGATCAAATCTTTTGCCACGTCACTTGAATAATCTATTTCCAGCTGAGTGTCATTCATCTTTTCCAAAATAGCCGTGGATATGAAATACTGAGCATCCACAAGTAGATACTCAGCAAACTTTGTAGAACTCAAATGGTATACACCAGCAGCTGAATATAACCTCCATTGAAGACCACTGAGGTCATCTTCAAGATCCTTCCAAATTGCAGGATCTTCATCTTTTGGCCCACACATTCTTTTGAATGTGGTCCAAAGTTTTATTCCATTAGCTGAAGTTGGTGCTTCAGCCTCATACTTGGTCTCCAGCAACCTCCAAAGGTCCACCAAGTCTTCTCTATCACAACTTGCAAACAAAGATATGAGAGTGGTAAAAGTGTGTACCTCCTTGCCAAATCTCCCAATCTTCCAGAACCCACATTCATCTTCTTCATAGCTCACAATTGGGTTCCTGGAATCTAATGGTAACACTTGCACCATATCTGAAGCTTCTAATGGGGAGAGCTTGATGCTCTTTCTTATAACTGCTTCACTTGGATATAGTGGATCCATATCTTTTGGAAACTCAAATTTAATTCCCTTCTTCACTGGCCTGGGAACCATCATAGCTTTCTTGATTTCCATTTCTTCTGCAAGTTGTTCCTTTCTTTCATCTGAAAGAAGTCTGAGAGTGTTTGCTTCCTGCACTCTCACCCAAATGGGATAAGCCCTGTTTTCCAACTCATCAAATGTCAAAGCTTTCAACTTCTGATATGTCCATCCAACTCCATGACACCTGAGCAACATAAAGTAGAGCTCCCTTCTATCCCTTTTTAACTCTGAGAGAATATTGCTTGCCTTGTGTTTTAAAATTACCTTACAATCCTTCTGAACTCTAAGAAGAAGCTCCAAACCCCATATTTGATCTGAAATGGTCTTTGTCCATGAGTGTTAGACCTTCTAGAAAAGAATGGGGCAGGTCTAATCACTTGTGGATTTTGCTGCACACAAGATTTAGGTCTGAAAACGTTTGACTTCCTAACAACGTTGACTTTCTTCCTGTCAGCGCTGAAATTGTTCCTGTCAGCGCTGGCTTTGGGAGCGTTGACACACTTGTATGCCAAATGTGAAAAGCTACCACAAGTGTAACAGGCTTTCTTAGACACAACCTTAGGTCCAGAAGAGAAGAAACCTATTCCATGATTGCTAACTTGGCTCTTGGGTGACCTATTATTCCTATACATCTCTGCATATTTAATGGTAGGTCTTCTAACAGTGTTTGAGCCTAGGTCAACAGCTTTACCAGTGATTGGGTTAGTAACCTTAATGGGTGGTGATTCATTGGGACATTCACATAGCAAACCTCCCTTAACAAATAAAGTAGGGTTAGCTTTCTTCCACTCATTTAGGTCAGTCAATTTTTGTTGATACTCTTCCACTGGAGTGACAACTCTTGGTGGAGGAATGAATTCCTCCTCTTGGAGATCTGGTAAACCAGTCCAAGATAAGTCCCTTCGTTGGACACCATAGAAGTCACCAGCTGGTGGTGGAACCAAAGAGTAATCATTCATCCCAATCCCAGTCATGTCCTTAGGATCCCTTTGTCTAGCTACACAGTCTCCTAGGGTTTGGGTGGCTTTATCAAATCTTTGAATTTTGAGGCTAACATTATCTTTATTCTTAATGGCCTCATCTAACTTAGCCTGTAATTCACCATTAACCTTTTTCATGATGTTTCTAATATCCATACTACCCTCTAACTCATGTTTTAAGATATTGATCTTATCTTTTAAGTCAAATTCCATTTTCTTGTATTCAGAAACGGTTTTCTCAGTTTCAGTAAGAGCTAGTTGGTAATTAGACAATTTACATCTTTCAGTACTCATGTCATCTTTTAGTTTTAACACCTCTTTGTTAAGTCTTTCAGTATTTAACCTACAACCTTTACTACAAAAAGTATCATCATATACCTCATTATCAGATGAAGAGGAGGAGTGTGCCATGAGAGCATATTCAACATGCTCTTCTTCTTCAATATCAGCAACCAAAGCTTTATCCTCTTCAACATTCTTAGCCAGATAGCTCCAATCCCATCCTGTACCATCAATTCCTTGAACTGCAACCATAGCTTTGGAATCCTGAGCTTTAACAACCTGACTTGAGGGTTTACCAGCATCAGATCTTCTAGGAGATCTGCATTCCCTCATGAAGTGCCCCATACGATGACAATTGTAGCATTCAACTTTGGATTTATCAAATCCAGCTGTGTCTTTAGCATTGAAGGTCATCTTTTTTTAAACCTTCTGTTCCACCTATTTGCTCTTATACTAGCAAGAGCCATGTTCCACTTGATGTCCATCTCTTCCAAGTGCTCATCACTTATCTGCTCAAGATCCTCATATGTAATCACTGAACCATTGGGCAAAGAAGCAATGTAAGCACAAACAGTATCCAAATCCAAACCAGCAGGTTTAACTCTTGGGGAGTCATTCTTGAATGTGTCAGCGTCTGAAAAGGAGACGTTGACAGGACTTGTTCCAGCGCTGACATATGATGATCCAGTAACTGGATGCATATAAGAGTCCTTCTGATTGAATTGACCTTCACTATGAGAGAAGAAGGCCATGTTGCTGGTGGTAGATTTGCTTCCATGCTCTGAAAGAGTTTCATCTTCCAGCAGTCTTAGTTTGTTGTAGATGTCATCAAACGAGGAGCTCTTGTAAGTATTGTTGGCAAGAATAGATCTTGCCTCAATCTTCCATGCCTCACCAAGACTTTTAAGAAAGGTAGCATTGGTGTCAACATCACCAACTTGTGTCCCCATGAAGGACAACTTACTTGTGATGTCAAGCAATCTGTTTCTCACACTACTCAGTTTCTCATTGGGTTGAGCTTTGAAGACAGCACAATCATGCAGAAGTTGCTTTTTCTTTTCTTCCTTAGTGTCTGCATTTCCACCATATGCAACTTCAAGAGCTTCCCAAAGATCCTTAGCAGATTCATAGCCTCTATATTTATGCTGGTTTTCTTGTCCCAAAGAGACTTTCAGAATATTTAGGGCTTTCATGTCAACTCTTTTCTTTGCAATATCATCAGCAGCTACAGTTCTACCATCTCCAGGTTTTTCTTTCTTATCCTCTTCAGGGCATCCTTCAACAGCTGTTCTTTGAGTAATGGCATCAAGAATCTTCTGAGCTTTATTGAAAGTGTTTCCATATTTAATAATCTCCCAGAGTGTGTAGTCATAGATCCCCAGATATTGTTCAAAGTTGAACTTCCATAAGTCAAAGTTGGTTGCATCAAGCATGGGAATCTTGATGTTTGGTAAGGCTGAGGAGGAGGAGGTTATTGC
Organism: Glebionis coronaria; assembly: GCA_025667525.1. Taxonomy (NCBI): domain Eukaryota; kingdom Viridiplantae; phylum Streptophyta; class Magnoliopsida; order Asterales; family Asteraceae; genus Glebionis; species Glebionis coronaria. The sequence goes on along the minus strand of JANFOE010000146.1, from coordinate 436,589 downwards.
TTCAGACATGATGTTGTTAGGGTTTCTGAGAAAATTAGGGTTTTGGTGATTTTAGGGTTCTGGTGTTCTTTAAGATCAAAAGTTCCTCAACAAGCTCTGATACCACTTGTTGATCCCAAACTTAGATCGATTAGCTTTGTGTATACGAGATTAGATCAAGTAATACACGTAGAGAAACCTTTGTATATGCTTTATGAATCTAAGTGTTATGCGGAATTTAACACTTAAACAAGAACACACAAGATGTAAACAAACTTTCACTTTGATTATGAATGTCGAACTTGCTTACAATGAAAGATGTTTACGAATGAAAACTTATATAAAACTTATAACCTAAAGGCCTTCTTTTATAGACATAAGAAGCCTTGTACAATAATCTACGTATCAGCTATTCTAGGTAAAGATAAATATAGAAAATACATTGTCGTTTCTATCCTTACTAGAAGTATTCTAGAATATAATAAACGTGTAGATTATATCTTCCATCAGTGCTTGTCTTCAATGTGTCAACGCTTGACTTTAACTTGTCAACGCTTGAGCTGTCAGCGCTTGTTTGTTCTTGTCAACGCTTGATTTGTTCTTGTCAGCGTTCAAGTGATCTGGCCTTAATTTATTCCCAACAAGACCTTTCTCGGACCGATATTTGGCAGCGACTTCATACTTCAAATCTTTGAGAGACGTTCTTGAAATTATGGTCTTCTCTTCATAATAGGAATTTCTTCACTTGAAGTTTTGAGAGATTCTTCATATTTGGACCACGACTTCTTCATTTTTCTCCAATCTTTATTTTGGACTTTGATATACAACGATCCGCCTCCTTTTAGGACTTGGATCTATTTATCCTGATACCTTGCTAGGGTCTTTTCGGATAGACTTCTCCATGATCTTTAGGGGAGTTTTTTTCTTTTCGTCGTGTGTCTCGATCCTTCATATTGATTTTCGATAAATGATTCTTCACATCACTTTTGGATCTTTAGCAACAAAATGTAGCCCTCATGCCTTGTTAGGGCCTTTTCGGACTCGCCAATCTTCGTATCCCGCTTCAATAAGTTATGCCTTAGCTATGAACTCTAATTAATACCGATCAACTTTTAAACGATCTTGTGCTAGAAGCTAAGTAACTTTTCAAATCGTAAAACCTTATTTATTGCAGATAAATTTATTAGCAAGCGATGGGAGAATAGGCTTATAATCAACTCACATAAATTCACGAAAGAATACCAAACTTATAATTGACTCTATCATCTCTTGTTCTCCACAATTTAAAATCTCAAGGAATGAGACTCGTGGATACTTAGCCAAATAAATCAAAGTTTTGGGTTTTCGAGTCATCTATAGGATCTTGCAAACTCTTAGACTTTTTCAAGTTTAGAATTCGCATTTTAAAGTCCCCTTGATAAACAACTCTCTAGGATCAATTATAGGAACTTGCGAAAAGTTCTTGTTCTTAACCCGTGAGAGTTAAGACCTTCGCGTTTTAAAGTTCCCTATATAAAAGCCTAGCAAAACTTGACTTAAACACGTTAAGGATACTAGCTAGAGTAAACTTAGATAAGTAAACTCGGGTTGAGTCAAAATATTCACGACTTTGAAAAATTTTAAAACCACTTTATTAAAAATTTTATTTTAGCAAAGAAAGAAAATAACGAAAACAAAGGAAAATACTACTATACAACTAGGCCAAAATAGATTAAAAATTTTGAAAAATGTCGAAAAATCAAATTTTCCGGTTAAAATGAGGACAACTTCATGGAAAAGACCACTTACTTCGATAGAAGTCCCCCTACACTTGATATAAACATTGTCCTCAATGTTTAAGCATGTGGGAGTAAACTCCCCTACACTTGGGACATTGTGCACTTTGTTTAAATCTTGCTAAGGGAAGGACAACTATAGTGATTTCAATGTGAACATATCAGATATGAAATATTGAATCACGACAGTTTAGGATAAAACCGGGAAGACGGGTACACGGGATCACGGTTCGTCAAAAGTCATCGAGAATGGATCTTTGAAGCTTTAATCCCTGCACAGAAGAAGAAACAAGACAACAAACACATACGGGGCTCCCCCTAAACTTATTATGAAAACGGTAAAGGATAGATCAACGGGTTGCCTCCCGAGAAGCGCTTGTTTTTGATAACCGAGTCACGAGCCTGACTCGACCCAAAAATAGTTCATGAGAAACGTGGTGAGGGATGGAATCATCTCATGAGAGATGTCCTCACCAAAGTACAACTTCACGCGCTGGCCATTCACCTTAAAATTTGGCCCATGTTGTTGAGAAAGCTCAATGATGCCACAGGGAAAGACTTTGGCGACGATGAATAGACCAGACCAGCGGCTCTTCAACTTGCCCGGGAAGATCTTCAACCAAGAGTTAAAAAGTAAGACTTGATCACCAACATGGAACTCTCGGTTCTTAATTCTTGCATCATGGATGATCTTGGTCTTCTCCTTGTAGATCAGTGAGTTCTCGTAAGCTTCATTCCTCAGTTCATTAAGCTCGTTGAGTTGAATCTTCTGAAGATCACCGGCTTTGTTGATGTCGAAGTTAGCCCACTTCAAGGCCCAGTATGCCTTATGTTCCAGCTCAATAGGGAGGTGGCATGCTTTCCCGTACACAAGACGATAAGGTGTACAACCGATCGGCGTCTTATAGGCGGTACGGAAAGCCCACAAAGCATCATCTAACTTATCGGCCCACGAGGCACGATGCTCTCCCACAGTACGCTCCAGAATTCGCTTTAATCCGTGGTTAGATATCTCGGCTTGCCCATTAGTTTGGGGATGATAAGCGGTGGAAAGACGATGATTAACACCGTACTTAGCCATGACTCTTGCGAATTGATCATTGCAAAAATGAGTCCCGCGATCACTGATTATAGCACGAGGAACACCAAATCGAGCAAAAAGTTGCTTCAAAAAGTTCACAACCACCCTCGCTTCGTTTGTAGGGAGAGCCTTGGCTTCAACCCATTTAGAAACGTAGTCAACGGCTACGAGCATGTACTTGTTCCCTTTAGATGATGGAAATGGCCCCATAAAGTCGATACCCCATACATCAAAGATTTCACATTCTTGTATGAAATTTTGAGGCATCTCATCTCTATGTGTGATCTTGCCTTGTCTTTGGCAAGCATCACAATGTTTAACCATGTCGTGAGCGTCATGATAAATGGTGGGCCAATAAAATCCAGAGTCGAATACTTTCTTCGCGGTGTAATTGGGACCAAAGTGACCACCGGTGGGTCCTTTATGGCAAGCGTCAAGGATTTGTACCGCTGCCGGCCCATCAACACATCGACGAATGACAAGATTCACAAATTGTTTGAAGAGGTAAGTGTCGTCCCAGAAATAGTGTTCAATGTATTTAAAGAACTTTTTCTTTTGTTGGGACGTTAACCCTTCCTTGAGAATTCCACCCGCTAAGTAGTTTGCAATGTTCGCAAACCACGGGGTGTCATCAAGATTGGAGTTGACAGACATTAAGGCCTCAAGGGGGAAAGAGTCATTGATCTCTTGATTCGGATGATCCCCTTGATAAGGATCCTCAGGTCTACTTAGATGATCCACGGCTAGGTTTTCGGCTCCCTTCTTGTCACGAATTTCAGTGTTGAATTCTTGAAGGAGCAAAACCCAACGAAGAAGTCTTGGCTTAGAATCTTGCTTAGTCAACAAGTACTTCAACGCGGAATGATCAGTGTACACGATGGTGGTAGAAAGGACAAGATAGGGGTGGAATTTTTCAAAAGCATACACTACAGCTAAAAGCTCTTTTTCGGTAGTGGTATAATGCAATTGAGCCCCCGTCATTGTCTTGCTAGCATAGTGGATTGGTTGGAAGTGTTTGTTCACTCTTTGGCCCAAAACCGCTCCAATAGCAAAGTCGCTAGCATCACACATCAACTCAAAAGGTAGCTCCCAATTAGGGGTAACCAAGATCGGTGCCTTAGTTAGCTTATCCTTAAGAAGATTGAAGGATTCAAGACACTCTTTGGAAAAGATGAAAGGAGTATCTTTTTCCAAGAGGTGGGTCATCGGGCGAGCGATTTTAGAAAAATCTTGGATGAATCAATGATAGAAGCCCGCATGACCAAGGAAACTTCTCACACCCTTCACGGTTGAAGGTGGAGGTAATTTAGCTATGACATCCACTTTAGCACGATCCACTTCAAGACCGGCTTTTGAGATTTTATGTCCAAGCACAATGCCTTCTTTTACCATGAAGTGGCATTTTTCCCAATTTAGAACAAGGCGAGTGTCTTCACACCGCTTAAGCATGCGTTCCAAATTGGCAAGGCAATGAGAGAAAGAATCACCATAAACCGAGAAATCATCCATGAAGACTTCCATAGTTTCTTCAACCATGTCATGGAAGATAGCCATCATACACCTTTGAAATGTCCCAGGAGCATTGCATAAGCTGAAAGGCATTCTTTTATAAGCAAATGTTCCGTAAAGACAAGTGAATGTGGTTTTCTCTTGGTCTTTGGGATCGATGGGAATTTGAAAATACCCGGAGAAACCGTCTAAAAAGCAGTAATAGCCATTACCCGCTAGACGCTCAAGCATTTGGTCCATGAAAGGGAGGGGAAAATGATCCTTTCTCGTAGCATCATTGAGTTTACGATAGTCTATACAAACTCTCCACCTTGTAACGAGACGAGTAGGAATCAACTCGTTGTTTTCATTGGGCACAACGGTGATTCCGCCTTTCTTAGGCACACAATGGACGGGACTAACCCATGGTGAATCCGAGACAGGGTAGATCATTCCCGCATCAAGAAGTTTGATAACCTCTTTTTTGATAACGTCATAGATCTTAGGATTCACCCTTCTTTGGCTTTGAATAGTGGGTTTAAAGTCGTCCTCCATGAGAATTTTATGTGTGCAAAAGTGAGGATCAATTCCACGAATATCGGAGATTTTCCAAGCAATCGCTTTCTTATGATTCTTCAGCACGGCGATAAGTCGAGATTTTTCTTCCTCTTTCAAGTCCTTTGCGATGATGACGGGTGACTTCTTGTTGTCTTCAAGGAAAACGTACTCGAGATGAGACAGTAGGTCCTTAAGCTCTAAATCTAGAGGATTTTCGATGGAAGGCGTAGTCAAATTCGGCTCATCGATAGAGATATCCTTAGGAGATGGTGGAGAAATATGGTCTTCATTGAGAAGTTTCTCAATGGTACGAATGTCTTCATCCCAATTAGTGGGAGAATCGTCATATTTTAAGTCCACATCTCCCAAAGTTGCTTCAAATTCTTTCAAGATGAAATCACTTTCTCCAAATAGAGTTAGTGATGGAGCAATAGAGGCAACGATCTCAACAATGGGAAGAGAAGAAGAACCACTTTTACAAGCGTCTTTGAAATGTTCTTCACAAGCCTCATAAAGAACGTCAATGAAATTAACACTCTAGTCTTCAGAAGGTTGCTTAGAAAGTTTTCCCATGTTGAAGACGATTTTATCGTCACCAACTCTCATGATTAATTTGCCTGCGGCTACATCATTGAGAGTGCGACCGGTCCTCAGGAATGGACGTCCAACGATTAATGGAACATGGGGGTCCATCTCGTATTCAACGACAACAAAATCCGCCGAAAAGGTGAATTTGTCGACACCAACGAAGACATCTTCGGCTATCCCCACTGGATAAGCAACCGTACGGTTAGCTAATTCTAAAGTCATTCGTGTGGGGACTAGCTCGGGTAGAGACAATTGTTTCCAAACGCTTAAAGGCATTAAGTTTATACTAGCACCTAGATCGGCTAGGGCCATACAATTCTCTACCCCGAGGAAGTTGCAAGGAATCAAGAAACGACCCGGATCACCAAGTTTGGTTGGTAATTTCCTTAAGAGCACTGCAGAGTAATTCTCATTAAGTTGGGTCTGAGCAATATCGAGAAGTTTCTACTCATCACTAAGAATATCTTTAAACATTTTAGCATATTTCAGCATGTGAGCGAGAGCCTCAGCAAAGGAGATATTGAAATTCAGTTGTTTAAACATTTTAAGAAAGTTAGAAACCTGAATATCATCCTTGTTCTTCAATTTCTCTTTCCTCAACCTTGAGGGATAAGGTATATTGGGTTGAGATGAAGGCTTTGGAATGGAATTCTCACTCACATCCTTGGGTGGTGGAGGGGTAGAAGTAGAAGGTGGAGGAATTGGAGAAATAGAAGGTGGAGGAGTAGAAGTTGGAGGAATTGGAGAAGGAGACTCGTTTTCCTTTGTCACAATCACCGGTGTAGGTGTAGGAAGCTCGGGTTCCTTTAAATCTTTTCCACTGAGAGTGGTGATTGCTTTCATCTCCCCTCTGGGATTAGCAACGGTGTTACTCGGAAGAGAACCCGAACCAGAGGCTTGATTACTTGGGAAGAAACTAGCTATCATGTTCCTTATGTCATTCGTTTGACTAGCCAAAGTGTTTCGCATATCGGCTCGAAGATCGTTTCCTTGTTTCACCATATCTGCTTTCAAGTTGAGCATTTCCCGGTGAAGATTTTGCACTATCGCATCATTAGTCCTCATGTAAGTTTCAACGTCTTGGTGTAATGCTGTGGGTTGGTTGGGAGGAGGAGCATGGTAGGCAGGTGGTTGATAAGCAGGTTGTTGGTAAACTTGGTTGTTTCTTTGAGGTGGATATGAGGTTCTTTGGTTTTAATATTGATTTGGAGCACGAGGTTGGTTTTGATTGTTGCGATTGAGGTTGTTTGGGTTTTATGGGGGAAAACCAGGGGGTGAAAGAAAGTTGTTTGAGCGATAGCTGAGAAAATTGCGGTCACCTTGAGGACGTGCTTGATAGCCTCTTGTAGAATAGGTACCGTTGGCGGCATACACATTTTCCGGATTGTCATGAGTTGAAGGACAATCGATGTATGAGTGAGATCCCCCGCATATTTCACATGATTGAATCAAAGCACTAGCTTGGGCAGTGATAGCTTTGGTATTGTTGGCGGCTTGGAGAGCAAGTGATTCAACAAGCGAAGTAAGCTTATCAATTCTCTTGTCGCTCTCATTAGTGCTAGCACTAGCCACATTGGTCCGAACACTCTTGGTTTGCACTCTAGACTTGTTCTCAATAATATCCCAAGCGGCATTAGCAGACTTAACCAAAATGTTACCCCCCGAGGCACTATTTAGTGAATCTTGGTCTTTCATGCTTAAACCATTGTAAAAAGTATTGATTTGATGTACTTTTGTTAAACCATGTTGTGGACACTTTCTTAAAAGTTCCTTAAAACGGTCCCAAGATTCACTAAATGTCTCACCGTACTTTTGTTCAAAAGTAATGATTTCATTCCGCAAAGCGGTAGTACGTGAGGGTGGGAAAAAGTAGTTGATGAATTTGGTCTCTAAATCCGTCCACGTAAGAATACTTTGTGGCGGTTCCTTATCAAGCCAATGCCGTGCTTGTCCCTTTAAGGAGAAAGGAAAAAGTTGCAAGGGAATTACCTCTTGTGAAACCCCATTATACTTAACCGTATTAGTGAGTTGAAGAAACCTTTTAATATGGTTATGAGGATCATCAATTGAACGCCCCAAGAAGGGTTGAGCAGAGACCATTTGAATGAAGCCGGATTTAAGCTCAAAGTTGTTGGCTCCAATCTCGGGTATGACAATAGCATCGGTGTTGCCCTCTACGTGCGATTGCAAAAGCTCGATCATTGGTTGATTGTCCATGGTGACAATAGGTGGAGTAATGACTTCGGCTTGAGCTACTTTCTTCTTACGAGCACGAGTACGCATACACACCTACAAAAGGAAAAGCAAAATAGACAAGAAATATTTTTGGTTTTTTATGTTTTTCTATTTTTTTTTAATTTTTTGAAATTTTTTTAATTTTTATGGATTTTTGAAAATTTTAAAGCAAGAAAAATAACGTTCAAAGATGAACAGATCCCAAAATCCAACGCGTCTCTCACTAAAAACCGTTAATCTTAACGAAAAGAGCCGGCAACGGCGCCATTTAATACAAAGCTTTTCACTAAGTATCAAAGTTCGTTATTCCGATCTTTTTGAATTGATTACTGGTTAAAAGTGTGACTCAATTGTTCTTGGTGGAAAATAAAAAGGTTTGGTTATCTATTTTAAACTAAAGGTAAATATGAAAATGTCGTTGAGTAAATAAAAACGAAAGCTTGAAAATTTTAAACTAAGAATGAAGACTTTTAAAAATTGAAAAGTAAATGATTAAAACTTATAAAAATGTGAACTTTAAAATTTAATCTAAATAAAAAACAAGTTAAAATAATTCTAAGTAAAAAGGCGAAAAAGTAGAAATTCAAAAACTGAAAGTAAAGAACCGTATCCGGAATACTATCCGGAATCAAGGCTGAGTTCTTATCCGGAATAAATGAAGCTACATCTTATCCGGAATACTTCACTGGTGCTTATCCGCAATCCGACTTCACTGGGGCTTATCCGGAATAGATGAAATGGCACTTATCCGGAATAACTTTTCTGCTGCTTATCCTGAATATATTCCGGATAGTTATCCGGAATATCACTTATCCGGAATAATGTATCTGTTGCTTATCCGGAATCTTTGAGGGCACAGTTAATCAGAATAAAGGAAATAAGGTACTATCCGGAATATTTGACCGAGAGCTTATCCGGAAAAACAAACTTGGGAGACTTATCCTGAATAACTGATAATGTGGCTTATCCGGAATAAGGGATTAAAGACCCATATCTGGAAAAAGAGGGAAGGTTGCTTGTTCGGAATAAAGGGGGAGATGCATATCCGGAATATTAATGAAGCTCCTTATCCAGAATAAAAGGGTTATCAAAATAATCCGGAACACACAAACTTAGCAATAAGCAAAATTAAGCCAAAAATCAATAAGCACTTTACCAAAAGTTAAACCAAAATGATTTTAGAAAAAAGATGAATAAGCTAGAATTTAAAAACTTTTAAAACATTAAATAAGCTAGAAATCAAAAAGCACTTTTTATAAAAACTTAAACTTATTAAAAACAACTTATTCCTAAAAACTATTAAGCATAAAGATTAAGAAAAATAAGCACTTTTTATATAAAAGCTTTTAATATCACCAATTTTATAAGCACAACCAAATAAGCTAAACAATCAAATCATCAATAAGATTAAGATAAAACTACATGATTATCAAGATTAAGTAAAAGATTAAGAAAGGTAGAATGAGAATTAAGGAAATAAGCTTGATTGATTAAAGATTAATATCAAATGATTACAAGATTAAAGTTGATAAACTTGGAAAACTAGAGAGAAGAAAACTTAAGAAAAACTTGAAAACTAAAAATAAACTACTACTCAAAATTAACCACCTAACCATCCTCCTAATGACACATTAGGATGGTATTTAAAGGAGGTGGGGAGATTACATGCTTAAGCTATCTTATTTCTTTCTTCTCGTCTCGACTCGACTTAATTTCTTTGTCTTTCTCGACGTCGTCTCGGGATTAGTCGATATAAATTGAACTTGTCTTATAATTTTCTTCTATAATTAGACTTAAGTTCTTCGACTTCATTAAACTTCCGTCTTTAGACTTTTTCTTCGATAAATCTTCAGAATAGGCCTTGGACTTCCGTTTTTTTTGCATTCTCGATCTTTCGACTTCGTCTTTAGTCTTTTTCTTCGATAAAAGCCCGTGATAGCCCATGTTTTCTTCCTTTTGCATCTTTTGGTCCTTAAACACAATAAAAACATAAACCACGCATAATTCCGACTTTTACGACATAAAATACACGATTTGGTCTTGTTATTATTGGAAATAAGTGGTAAAAGGATAAGTGTTTTCATACTTATTAGTTTTCATTAATCATGCTTTAAGGCAAATCATCGTTGAATTTCGGTTAACCACACGTTAGCGTTTCTCTATGCAACCAGAATGAGGTATATACTAGCATTGCTAGGTTATCATGATGGTCTTTCTAACCGTTTAACCAATTATTCCCTGTAAAATCATGTCAGATGATCGACCCATATCGATCATTTCATGTGCATTCCATGTGTACTCCACGTACCGTATTCCATGTGTATTACACGTACCATAATCTATGTGTACTTCACTTACAATACTCCATGAGTATTCACTAGTCAATTCTAAATCATCTCATGCGTATTCCACTTGTTGATGTTTTACAAGATGCTGATGCCGCCCATAACTTGGAGTTGTTACTAAAGGTTGATGTTGCCGATTAGTTGGAGACGCTACGAGAGGTTGATGACGTTTACTACCTGGAGATCCTACAAGACGAAGACAAAGGCGTTACGGCAAAGCAATTGGACGAGAAGATGCTTCACCATCAGACGATTTCCATCAATCATTGTCCCTAATTCTTAGTTACATGTCACACATCATTAAGTTGTCGTTTCAGTCATATGAGTGAGAACCGGTACCAGCCGGCCACTCAGCTAAGTAGTTACATGAATCACAGTCATGAGAATGACCGTCATGGAACTGACAGACAAGACGATAGTAACCACTACTGTGACAGCAACTATCCTAGCAATCGCAACAGAAGTTCCGGCCACGGACGTGATCATAAATACAAAGGATTAGTAGTCCAACCGATCTGCCAACTCTGGCATAATAACCTAATATTTGTAGTTCTATTTGTTTCACACCTCGAGACACATGTCAAGACAGCAGTCGAGACACATGTCTCATGTATACTTTCCGAAGACACATATCAAGACACCAGTCAAAGACACATGTCATGCTTATATTTCTAAAACACGAGTCAAGACACATGACTCACGTCAAATTCTGGAACATCCTTAAGAAATTCAGGGTACCCTCCAAAGGGTATATCCATTTTGTTGTGCCATGTATTAATCAGGTCACAAGAATTTCAGTACCATCACCGGTGTATCAGTGAGATCTTTCACGTTTTCTCGATGACACTTTCAATTCTTGCACCCATATTTCATATATTCATGACCATAAAGCCATTCATATTCCCCATGTATACAAAGGTTTTTCCTTCAGCCTAATGATGAGATCCAAGTTGCTAACACACTACCTAGGACAGACACGAGTTGAACTTAATTCTAATTATGGGCTACGAACAACACACCCTGCTACGATTCATGATTTGGTATAGTAGTGTTCAGGCTCCTGAATACATTCAGCATGGTTTTCCATCAGGAAAATCTGTACAAATTATCTATGCTTTACAAGCATGTGCGTTGTTAGCTATGACTGCTAAAACCTTCTAGCTGTCAGTTAAGACACGACTACGGAAGTTCCTTTTTTTGCATAACCAGCCAATTATTCCAAAATCTTCCCATACAGTTCAGAAGAACCTTCAAGGAGAAGGATGGTAACATGAGATTATGTGTCGACTACCGTCGATTTAAAACAAATCACCATCCATAACCGTAATTCTACTTCACGTATTGACAACATGTCCAATCAACTTTAGGGTGTTAATCACCTTTCCAAGATCGGACTCATGATCATGCCGCCAACAGTGTCGAGTGAAAGAGCAGACCATTTCCATGACTGCTATTCGTACACGACTCGGACATGCTAGATTCGTGATTTTGTATTAGTCTTATAAATGCTCCAACAGCATTATAGACTTAATAAATTGAGTTTCCATGAACTCTTAAACAAATTCATCAGTATTTTCATCGAGAACAACCTGATTTTTTTTCTAGGTCTAGAGAAGAGCAGGAAGACCATATTTGCACTATGTTGCAAATTCTACGACAAGAGAAATTTCACCTTGAAATTTTCCAATATAAATTCTGGTTAATTACAGTGACACGCTGAATCACATGGATTCACACGGTTAATCTTACCATGACTCAGCTTATGCGTAAAGGTGAGAACCCTACACTACATTTGGCGTTCCAGAAAATCGTACGCTATGAGAGGTCTAATTTCGGAGACTTATAGTTCCGCAAATTTCTATGTATCAAGTTTCTACGAAGCAAGATATATTTACGTTCATATCTAAGTACCTGACATACCAACAATGAAGGTCTACGATTTCTTAAGATTTGGTAAATTATAGATTAGATCTATTGATAAGATGGTGGAGATGGGGAAGATGAAGATGGGGTGTAGAGAGAGAAAAGAGAGAAAAGAAAAGTAGAGAGAGAAAATAGATTTTATTAAAATGAAAAGATTGAAATGAGAAGAACCACCCCTCCTAACATGCTAGGAGGGGTATATATAGCCCAACCTACATGTGGGCTATATGGGCTATACTGATTACAAATGGATCACGAGCCCAATACTAAAATATATCTTTGGAGTGACCGATCCTTTCTAAATACGTAAAAACGTATTTCCAACAATCTCCCCCTAAGGGAGGTCACTCCAAGTTACAATATCCTAAATAGTCTATAGCTCGTGATCTATGCTAATAATGATGTGACCGAGACTTTCTTTGGGAAAACGTATTTCCAACAATCTCCCCCTAAGGGAGGTCACACAATTTTACAAAATCTTAAACCTAGCATCTATGCTTGAGTCTTCGATCTTGTTCTTGTGAATATGCTTGATGTGATCTTTGAATTTAGTCTTGAGCATGTTTCCTTGCCTTGACCTTGTGCATTCATCACTTGTGATATTCGCCTCTTCGTGACGTCATGTTCCACATACTTATACCTTTAAATTCTTGAAAGCTTCAGAGTTTGATACAGCGGAAGACTTGACCTTCAGACTTTCTTGAATTTGTTGAAGTACTAATTGTATGTAGTATAAGCATGTGGTGACGACTTCTTTTGGATTGTACACCGCAATGCCACCTTTTTGTTACGCTGCATAAGACAGTTAGCAACAAACAATATACACGGATGAAATGGCCTTGAACATTTCATTCTAATTCGGTAGCATTTTACCTCCGGTCGGTGAAGACCGTTGGACGATATTAAATATCGTACTTGTGGCAGGTAGTTTCAATAAAGAACCTCCTTGACAAGATTTCGCGGGTAAACCCGTTCTCTTTACTCGACCGTCCAAAGCTGACTGCGAACGTAAAGAGTGAATCATTTGGATAATATTATCCGCATGATTTGAAGCCGTCAATTCATGTTCCTGGAACAAGTGAAGTTCAATTAAGAACCGCACCATCGTTGCTTTCCAGTTGTCACGAGCTTGATTCGTATAGAATCTTGCAAGTTACCTACCAAGTGCTGTTTGATGTTAACACTAGAAGGATTTCCATTCGTCACTGTAAATACTTAATAGTATTACTCTGAATGTTCTGGCAAGATCACTAAGATATTGCGTAGAGGCTTGGAACGTGTTTAAATTCATTTAAGAGTTTAAACCACTGTTGCTTTCCAGTTATCACAAGTTTGATTCATAAAGAATCGCACAAGTCACCTACCATGAGCTTTTTGATATTCGCTCAAGAAGGATTTCCATCTTCATTGTAAATACTTTCGTATTACTCGGATGTTCAGGCAAGATCATGAAGATTTTGCGTAGGACTCTTAAGATCTTTCTTACTTTTCACAGTGTGTGAAGAAGCAAGGAAATATGAAAGTGTGTCCTAATGAGATATTTGATGATCTCAAATGGCTCTAGACTCGATCGTGCAATTTGGATTTTAGTGATCGGAGGCTGGAGAGGAGTGCCACCTTTACAATACCAATTTATTTGGAGTGAATAAACCAATAGATAATGTGTTGATCTCCGTGTGATTAAAACAAATACCTTTTGAGAGATATTTGAGTTAGCTGGGAAGGGTTATGCATTGCATCACTGGGTCCATGATGTCTTTCTTCAATATCAAGAATCATTAAAAATGATCTCAATAGCATATGAATTGACCCGGTTTCTGCCTAAGGTTGTAAGGAGGGCTTCTTTCTTTACACCCTTTATCTTTACAATTCTTTTTCATTCTTCAACCCCTTCAATGCTTACCAATACGTCATAACTAGCACCTTGTTGTGATTGTTCCAGTGCTAACTTAAGTACTTGGTCGGCATTCAGCTACGTTCACAATCTTTCTCCATCTTTCCTAAGGACTACTATTTCTAGCTATGGAATGTCCTTGGGAAGATTCCTCCGGTTCTAGAGAAATCATTGGACTTTAACCTATCCTACCATCCTTATGTCACCACAATCTTCACCGTCGTGAATAGAGATGTTTTGGTAAGTGTATGTCACCATGAAATCCATTTTGAAGTGCAAATCCATTTTGCTCCCCCTTAACATATGCCACGATATCCGAAAACATTTCGCACATGTCGGGATGAGCTAACACGTTAAGTCAAACCATTTATGATTAATCATTTCCCATATTAAATCACATTTTCTCCCCCATATTAAAAATATTAACGCAATCGATGTTTTTAATATCAATTGATTTAATAGCATTTTAAGAAAATTTGGGAAGAAAAATGCAAATCTAGTTATCTTCATGATTTTAACAAGCTCCCCCTCAAATTAATGAGGGTGGACTTGAAACGTAAATTAAATACCTTTTAAACACAAGTGTAAGGTATTTATCACGTGCAAGGATCATATATGATAATGTATTCACAAGATTAGCAATTTACGAGGTTGGACCTGAATGATGGAGAACATCATATGAAAGATTCACATGGTTCTTGTTCACGAATGTTGGTCACCTCGTCACGTCTGAAGTTATCTCTTGACTCCATGTGTATGATTGATATCGTTGTCTTGACACCAATATGTGAACTTGGCACTCTCGGCATCAAGGATTCTGAATGCTGGACAATTGCTCCCCCTCAATTGTTGACCCGTGTTCTATTGAAAGAGCTGTAGTCATCGTTTGAGTAGGCGCATCGTCGAGTATGTAGATATCAATTGCAACGAACTTTGGATTGAGGAGTTGATAACTTCGGATTCTGAAGTCAAAGCTTTACGATGAAATGCTTGACTTCAATGTGAAAAGCGGGTTACTATTGGAAATAATAGCAAACCATATGGAGCATGTTTTAAATCGTTTAAACTTCTGCTCGAACTTTATTTACAACCCCGTGTCATTATTGAATGACATTTCTAGGTTCGTAAATATTATCGATTCCAGAAGACATGCTCGTTTTATCAAAACGTTTTTGAACACACAATTTTGAAAGATTTAGAAAAACCTTTTGAAAAATTCTTGAAAAATTGTGTTCAAAGTTTTGAAAACCAATTACTTGAGCTTAAGATGTTAAATATCTTAAAAGCGGGCTCAAGTCCGAGAAGTTGTGAACTTCCCGTTGTTAAGGATAAGTTACCATCGGCGATAAACTTTCCTTTTATCTGAAGGACGAGTCCTAAGCTGACATTTACTTAGAAGTCGTTTTCATGAGCTTGAAAACTTTGTCTGTTTTAACGGAAAGCTCATGACCGAGAAAGGTTAATTTCTCGTTATGAGGAAAAGTTCTCTTATTTAAAAGATACACTTTCCTTTCTGAGCTTAAAACTTCGAATGTTTTAATACAAGCTCATGACTAAGAAAGGTGAATTTCTCGTTAAGAGGATAAGTTATCATAAAAAATAAACTTTCCTTTATTTTAAGTTCGAGTTACAGTCTGACATTTAACTGTAAGTCATTGTGCATGAGCTTAAAAAGTTCGAATGTTTTTAATATTAGCTCATTCCCGAGAAAAATTAATTTCTCTTTGTAAGGATAAGTTTATCATCGGCGATAAACTTTCCTGCCTTTGAAGAACGGGTTACAGACTGTCATTTATCTATAAGCCTTAATGCATGATGTAACACCCCCAAATTTATACAACTCAATACAGCGGAAGACTCGTTGGTGTTACGGGATAACACATTACTCACATCATAGACAACGCATAAAAATCGCGTCGTTTAATAATAAATCATTTCCATTCATAAACATTAAAGTTACATCGGTCCCAAGTCATTACATTTCATACAAAAGTTTTACAAAGTGTTTGAATGGAAAATATTGTTTAAGTGCGGGCCATGAATTCTTGTCGTCTTCCCGAGAATTACCTTCAAGTACCTGAGATAAAACATGTTAAAAGAAAAGGTCAGCGATAACGCCGAGTGAATTCATAGAGTTTAATAAATTCCATCAATATAACTTTGGTATAAAATTAGTACCAAAAATCAATTCATACAAATCATGGTAATAGGCCGTAAAATAGCCAAAAGCATTTTATACAAATCTTTGTAATAGGCCATAAAATAGCCAAAGTCATTTTATACAAACCTTTATCAAAATCATCATATAGGCATCTGCCTAAAAAAATCATTATACGAGCCAATGTCATAAAAACATCATACAATACGTCTTATGACGTCGTATAAAATCAAATAAAAACCGTTATATGAATATGGTTATGAAAACCAAAACACAAACATAATATCAATAGTATGACCCCGTATTGCTAGTCAGGCAATACTTCGTAATTCGGTGCGTCTAATAGTATTTCGTTAGTTTTGGATTATTATAAGCCGCATGACATTGTTACCTTACTAAACCAACAACGGGTAGCTAACCCGATACCAATTTTGCCCATCTAAAGTAGCGTGTCGTCACAAAGGTCACGCTATGGAAATCTTCTCATACATAAATTCGCTTACCAATCAATGTGGCACGACGGGGATCAACCGTCAAGGCGCGAATTGGGGTGATCGTCCCCAAATAGTACTATTAAATGCATAAGCGTCTACCAAATCCCGGTAGTTCACAATTCATGCTAATGGGACTTTTAGTGACATAACCTAACTTTAATAATCCATATAATTTCATCTATCGGGTCCTTTAATCATTTATCGGGTCATACAATCGGGACATTCAATCATTCGGGTCCAAATCAATAAACAAACAATCGGGACAAATGGTGTCCTAATTTATAAAAATACTAACATGTTATCTCCCTCGCGGGTTTATAAAACATTTATAAAAACATTAAAAGAGTGCGAGGCTATGAACTCACGTTGATGTGGGAAGACGATTATCGGCGATTTGGATGTACGGTACGTGCTTCAATCACGGAAACCTAAACAAATAATACTCGTCTTAGACTCATGTCCAATGACTTATAAAAATAACAATTATGTATACATATGATGATTATATATATATGATGATCAAGTGGGTTTACATATTTTCGTTTACTCATTTTAGTGTTATATGTCGATAACTTTGATACTAGTTTACTAGTTTTACCTTTTTACGTGTTTTAGGTCCAATAAGCCTATTATAAGTTTATTAACTTGTATTAATCCATTTCATACTTATATTATCAGTATTTAAACTTTCAAGTTGGGCCCAAATGGGTTAAGCCCAATAATAAGTTTATAAGTGTTTTAGTCCATTTTTGTTGTATTGTTAGTCCAATAACGTTAATTTAGTCGGTTAACGTCCGTATGTCCTATAGTTCGGGTTTTATCGGTTTTTACTTGTTATACATGTTTATATATCAGTATATAAGTTTTATAAAGTTTACATTAGACGGGTCCAACCATCTAAGTTTTATTTAACAAAAACGTTAATTTTACGGCGATAGCCGAAAAAGTCGTAAAAATCAAGTTTATAGTTTTATAACTTATAAGTGTTATTCCACTACCATTTTTATAATTTATATACTTATTCCACCTTTTACATATTTATATAAATAGAATCCAAGAGTTAGTGGGTTTTAACTTTACATTTTATACAATATAATTTTTGAGTGCTTATATAATAGTATTATACTTTATTTTCCAAAATCTGATTTTTATCTTCACTTTCACCAAAACTGCCATATCTTGAGTTCTATATGGAGATAGAAGCTCAAATTTTTATCACATAAACTACATGATATGTGCTACATTTAACTCTGCTATAGCTACTGTTGAATCATCTTCTAAGTATTTTCTAAAAATCGTTCAAAACAGTAACCTCAGATTTATACCCTAAACTTGTTTTGATCATATCTCACTCATTATTTTGATTCCATTGCATGGCCAACTCTCACATGTGTACAAGACCCATAGATTACTGTAAATACATTCTACTTCATCATTTTATCAGTCCATGACCTGTTTCTTTACTGTTTTATACAGCCATGTAAATTAATCAAGATTTTAACCTTGTTTCTTATAGTTTTTCACCTTTTTAATCATATTTATCAACACCAAATCCCCACATAACATTTTTATCATCATATAACCATCATATACATATACAATAGGAAATAAAATACATGTTTACATAATCAAAATAATAAGAAGATGAGGAGGACAATCTTTATACCACCATGATGATGTAGGTTGTGATCAAAACATGGATTTTGATGGAGATACTTGTGATGCACCAAGACCATCTTCATGATCACCAATCTTCATAAAATCCTTGTGGAAAATCAGCCTCAAGACTCCATGGAAACTCCTCCTTGGATGTTATAACTTGCACCAATCAATAGGGCTTCAAAAGGGCATCAACATGTATATGAATAACATGAGATTTTGTGGTTAATTTTGATCAAATTAGGGTGTTTAGGGTGAGCTATGGACGAACTAAGAGAGAGATATGAGAGGATTTTGAGGTGGTTTGCATGAATGAGAAATGGTTTTGTTTGTGCAAGTGGTTTTGATGGAAAGTTGCCTTAAAAATTAGGCTAAGCTTACAAGTGTAAGCTAGTAGTTTACAAGGGTGCCACATCTTTGATGTGGTGTCCCTTTTGGCCATCCCATGCTAGTGGGGTGGGGCAAGATTTATCTTGTCTCATCCCACTAATTTACGGGTATTCCTCGATTCTAGTTTCCTCGATTTGCGTGCCCTCGGGTCGTTTTACGAAAAACATTTTTATAAATTATGAATCAACGGCACAAAACGAATCCAATAAAAATTGTCTCATCAAAAACGGAGTTCAAAAACGTAAATACGTAATCCTAAGGTTTCCGGTTTAGTCGTAAAGGACGTTAAAATAAAATCGAAAGTCCTAATCTCTTCTCGTAAATTTGTGAGTTTATGAACCAACACAAATTTAAAACTCCAAAATAATATTCATGGACAAATTTATTTTCTGAAATGTCGGACTGTCTCCAAAGACGGTGTATGTAAACGTAAGCACGTAACGTTGAATCCGGTTTAGACGTAGTCGATGCTACTCTAAGACGTAAATCCAAATTTCTTCCAAAAATATGTGAGTTCATATTGTAAATTGTTTTTAAATAATATTGAGAATAAAATATCAACCATAAATTGACGGATTGTCACAGCATTTACCCCTAAACAGGATCTTTATCCTCAAAGATCATCTTACCTTACTACTCGCTTCTTATAGAGTTAAAGCCATGTGGGTATTTCCTCTACATTCGGTTTTTTCTCACAAGTGCAATTCGTTACAATACGCGAGTTTCATCAAACATAACTACGGGAATAAGATCAGGCTAAATGTTGACTTACTTTCTCTATCCATGATTTTCACGGGTTTCTGATGAATGCAACTTTTCGCCGATCTAAGCTCTACTAAGAATAATCAGATTCTCACTTGATAGATATTCCATCAAGTTCGATATACGAAACATAATTCACGCAGTCTTTGAAGTCCTGGGGTAGATCCAACTTATATGCCTTTCAAACCAATCTTTTATATCATCTCAATGGTCCCATACAACGGGGACTTATATCCCATGATTTGTCAGATCATGTGTAGAAATTGATAACCTATGAATCTATGAAGTGGGTTGATGTTTTTCTAGTGAGAGAAACTAGAGAGAGAAAGTGAGAGAATAAATGGAAGGTTTTATTAATATGAAATGTTTAGAATGACAACAACCAACCCCTTTCCTTAGTGGAAAGGGGTATTTATACTCCAAGTCATAAGTGGACTTGGGCCGGTCCATGACAAGCCCATGGACCGGTTCTTACTTAAGTTAATAAGCAAATGATAACTAATATCTAACTACGAGCTATTACAACATGAATATTATTGTGGAGTGACCGATACTTTTAATATACGTAAAAACGTATTTCTAACAATCTCCCCCTAAGGGAGGTCACTCCACGTTACAAAGTTCTAAACCTAGCATACTATACTAAGTCTTCGTTCTTTAGCTCGTAGTCTTTTCTTCTTTTCTTTCTTTTGTTGTGAATATGTTGATTTGATCTTTTTGGCTTTGACTTGAGAGCATTGTTCTTTGGCCTTTCACGTGCGATCTTTGCCTTTCTTGTGAGCTTTGCCTCCTCGTGACTTCATGTTCCACACACTTACGTCTTTTTGTTGAATTCTTGAAAGCTTCAGAGTTTGGTACAGCGGAAGACTTCATCTTTTACTTTCTTGAATTTTTGCTAAACTTTGTTGCAAAAGACATAAGCATGTGGGAACGACTTTTACCGGTACACCGCAACACCACCGTCTTTACTGGTACTCAGCAACGCCACCGTCTTCAACAGGTACACAGCAACGCCACCGTCTTTAGCAGGTACACAGCAACGACACGAATAAAATGGCTTTGAACATTTTATTCTAATTCGGTAGCATTTTACCTCCGGTCGGTGAAGACCGTTGGACGATATTAGATATCGTACCCGTGACGGATAGTTTCAATTAAGTAACTTCCTGACAGGATTTCGCGGGTAAACCCGTTCTCTTTATTCGACCGTCCAAAGCTGACTGCGAACATAAAGAGTGAATCACTTGGATAAATTATCCTTGTGATTAAAAGCCGTCAATTCATGAAACCTGGAACAAGTGAATTTCAATTAAGATTTTCACCATCGTTGCTTTCCAGTTGTCACGAGCTCAATTCATAAAGAATCTTGCGCGTTACCTACCAAGTGCTGTTTGATGTTGACACTAGAAGGATTTCCACTCGTCACTGTGGTCAATAAAGAGTCACTCTGAGTGTTCTGGCAAGATCATATGATAATGCGAAGAGGCCTGGAACGAGTTTAAGTTCAATTTAAGAATTAAACCACTGTTACCTTCCAGTTTTTCACAAGATTGGTTCTAAAAGAACCGCACGTGTAACCTACCATGAGCTTGTTTGATGTTGGCTCAAGCAGGATTTCCATCTTCATTGTAATACTTGCGTATCACTCGGATGTTCTGGCAATATTACAAGAATACTGCGTAGGACTCATGAAAATCTCTTACTTTTCACAGTGTGTGAGAAAGCAAGGAATAAATGGAAAGTGTCCTAATGAGACTTTTGATGATCTCTTGGCTCTAGACTCGATTGTGCGTTTTGATTTAGTGAGCGATGGCTGGAGAGGAGTGCCACCTTTTCAATACCAGTCTATTCGGAGTGAATAAACCAATAGATAACGTGTTGATCTCCGTGTGATTAAAACAAATACCTTTTGAGAGATATTTGAGTTAGCTGGGGAAGGGTTGTGCATTGCATCACTGGGTCCATGATGTCTTTCTTCAATACCGAGAATCATTAGCAAAAATGACCTCAATAGCATATGTATTGACCCGGTTTCTGCCTAAAGTTGTAAGGAGGGCTTCTTTCTTTACACCCTTTATCTTTACATTTCTTTTTCATTCTTCAACCCCTTCAATGCTTACCAATACGTCATCACTAGCACCTTGTTGTGATTGTTCCAGTGCTAGCTTAAGTACTTGGTCGGCATTCAGCTACGTTCACATTCTTTCTCCATCTTTCCTAGGACTTCTAATTCTAACTAGGGAATTGTCCTTGGGAAGATTCCATCGGCTCTGATGAATCATTGGACTAAACCTATTCCTACCACCCTTTTGTCACCACATCCGTCGTGAATTAAGCGTGTTTTGGGAAGGAATTGCCACCATGAAAAATCATTGAAAATCACCTAAAGTACTTGTGATATTGAAATCAAAAGTTTTGTACCTTAGGTGTTTTGTTCATCAAAAACGCTCCCCCTTAACACGTGCTTAACACATATTAAGTTGGATAATCTTTAAGTCTTTTTCATCTTTTAGCCAAGTATCACTTACGTCTCCTTAATCCCATTTTCTCCCCTTATCCAAAATGTTAACCATTAATATTTGGGATATTGAATGGATTAACCGGTCTTTGGGTAAAAATGAAATTGTTGTTTGGCCATGGAACAACTGATTGCTCCCCCTTAAGTTAATAAGGGGTAGTTGTAGTGCTTTAATATGATATATTTTGAAAGATTTAGAATCTCGTGAGAAATTCTTGAAAAATTATCATACTTTAACACTACAACAAGCCATTAACGCACATTATTCACAAATATACATATTCACAAATAATACCAATATAGAGTGACCTGAAATGTACGACCCTTCAGATGGATCGTTGCAGTGTCCTGTAGTGCACTCCATATGGTCTACCACCCACAAATCTTTCCAAGCTCCTCATCAATCTACGTTCACGGAGCTTCTGATCGATCTTCTTGATGACATACTTCGCCATCTGCCGGTAACCTGGATGCCAATCCTCCGTCATTTCTGGCAAAGTTCCACCCGAGTTCAGATGCTCCAACTTGTCCCTGACTTGTATAAGAGTGCCATCACTATACTTGTGGAGCTCCCCCATCCTCATAAACTTCATCAAACCTCGACTGTTTAAGTAGAAAATGCCGTAATTCGGGACCGAAATGCCGGTATAAGGACATCTTGCTACATGTTGAGGTAACACTTTGTTCACAGGACGGGTTAAATTGAGCTTCCTCTGATAGCTTTCGACTCCCAACTGAAGGTCTTCAACTCTTGACTTAATGACAACGCTTCGTGTGAACATACGAAGTGCTGTATTCAACGCAATCAGGTCTTCACGAGGAATATGTGTCAGTTGATCTCTGGTCATCAGAAGCAGCATATCTTCGATATCCTCAAGGCGAATGATGGAAAAATCTCCCTGCTGGATTTTGTATTCCCTGTCATCCTCCCTTTTCAAGCGAATCTCCGTCACATGATAGTAGCCATTCTTGGCTTCTGTTTTCATCCCTAAAATGCTGGAGATGCGGATATCGGATCTAACTGAGCTTCCAGAATTGACTAAGCAGCAACACCTGTACGCCCTTCTGACTCGTTCGTCCCAATGAGATGCACCT
Organism: Glebionis coronaria; assembly: GCA_025667525.1. NCBI lineage: Eukaryota > Viridiplantae > Streptophyta > Magnoliopsida > Asterales > Asteraceae > Glebionis > Glebionis coronaria. Next base: position 413,647 of record JANFOE010000146.1, on the reverse strand, counting down.
ATGACAGCATACATATCATAATTACGATTCATTTTTGGGACCCAGAGTCGGTTTACCTTTTCCTCGATGAAGGGTATTGTCCCCCAGTTGGCAGCTTTCAGCAATGTCAGGGATGTTGCGTACTTTGATGACCCCTTCAGTAGATACACCAGATCATTGGTGACAAAGAAGTCAAGAGCAATCTGATTATCTTGATCCATTGGAGGTGGAGCTCTTTCTGATTCATGAAGACCTGGCCGTTGAACGGTATTCAGAGCCTTCAGGATCTCCTCGGCATAGTATTCGAACTCCATTTGGGGCAACCGGGTTTTGGCGCGAAGTCTTTTATCCTTCAGTATTTTCTTCACCAATGATGGAGTAACCGAAGTCTTATACTCATGAGCAAGAAATGCACATAAGTCAATCAGACTTCGGATACGAAGGTACAAGACTTCTTTGTCGGCGTCGGTGATCGGATCATACTGCGCCGCTGCCATGATCCAAGCCTGTGGTGGAGCAGTCTCGTCGATTTCCAACGTGTCCTCCCAGTTCCTTGTGCTTGGTTCGGGAACAGTGGATTGTGGGTTTTGTTGCAGAGGAGTCGAGATGTGAACATCTGCTTCAGATTCAGGCATTTCAGCAGTGTCATGGATGGGTGAGTGTTGAGCAGCTTCTGGTTCTGTAACCGATTCTGCAATCACAGGAGTAACAACACAAGAACTAACGGGGTTAGTGGTAACAGGTATTGATTTATGGATAAATGTACCAGAAATAGATGACCCTGTAGTGGCATTCACGTCATGGCGCCACTTCGATCGTCTGGATTCCGTGGATGTAGACTTCTCCTTTGGTGCTGCATCCTTCTTTGACTTGGTGCCAGACTTAACCACTTTCTTTGAGCTGGCGCCTTTATCCCCTTTCTCACTCTGTTCACCTTTATCCGCATTGCTCCCCTTAACACTCTCCTGGTGACCATCACCACCATCGTTACCATCATTATCATCATCATCCTCATCATCACCATCCTCATCCTCATCATCACCACCCTCATCATCATCCTCATCTTCATCATCATTATCACTATCGTCCTCATCATCCTTATCATTCTCATCCTCATCCTCCTCCTCATTCTTATCTTCTTCTTCTTCTTCTTCCTCCTCTCCACCAGTACCCTCGTCTTCCTCACTCTCTTCCCGTTCTTCTTCAGGGAGAATGTGGTAGGGTACCACACTTCCAAACGTCTTGAACAACCTATCATCCTCCATGATAGCGTCATTCAGGGATTTGAAGAGAGCTCGTTGTTTCCTCGATTTATCAAACGAACCAAGTTCCTTCATTCGAGCCTTAAGGATCTTCTTCAGTTCAAAATCCGTCAAGTCATATGCGATCTTGTAGGCGGCTTCTGAAGGATTGGATGACTTGATCATCAAGTTATCAGCAGCAAGCGTCTTCAAGTCATCACGCAGTTTAGGCATTAAGGATTCAACTGAGTCTTTTACTTTCTGCTCAATAGTAGCTTCAAGAGCGTCGTTTTGCTCTTTAAGGTCATCCTTAATAGCTTTAAGTCTTGCAATTCGTGCTTTATGCCTATTAGCTTCATCCCTTTTTACCTGAGCAAGTTCCTCTGCATGAGCTTTACGTGTAGCTTCCATGTCTGCAGCGAACTTGGCAATCAACTCTTCTTGAGCTTTCCTTGATGCTTCTTCACTTTGAGCTCTTTTATTTAACTCTTGGCGAAGTTCATTCATTTCTCTCTTGTGAGCATCCACATGTTTATCCAACATCTCGCCCAACACTATTGCTGCCATTGCAGATGTTGCAGATGTTGTAGATGTTGATGGAATAGGCTCGGTTGTGACTGCGGTGCTAAGGATGGGCTTTGGTGGTGGTGGAGGAAGTGGTGTAGAAACCTGTTTGGTTGGTAAGGGTTGAGTTGGTGGAGGTTGAGTTGTTAAAGGTTGAGTAGGTGGAGGAGGTGGTGTAGAAACAGGGATTGATTGCTCCTTCGAAGTGGAATAATTTTCAGGTGACCCAAACTCATCAACATCATGAGGTTCAATATACTCATCCTCAACGTCTATTCTTACACCTGAACCACTACCACCAGTATCTTTTCTGCTCCTTTTAATGGCTGTTTTCATCATTTGTTTCTCGGTTTTCTCAAGATCAGGATCAGCAATATCTGCTTCATCACGTAGACGCATCAAATCCTTACCCTTTCCCTTTTTACCCTCTGTCTTCTTCTTCTTGGTTTTGGGCTCAGGTAAATCTGCTTGTTTCCTTTTACCTTTGCTTTTAACCGTGGTAGATGAGTCTTCACCTGCTAGAAGGCTTGCTCGTTGTTTCTCAATTTCCGCGAGCAAGTTCGTGTAGTCATCGGATGCAATAATCTCATCGGTCAGAAGATGACTGGGAATGGGACCAGGAATAACCGTATTCGAATGAGTCTCCTGCCTTAAGTCTACCAAATCATCATCATCTATCATGTGGTGACGACTACCTGCAAGCTTGTTAATGGATGCATCGTTTTCCATAAAGTAATGTATGATCAACTTAATAAACCTAGGATACTGATAAGTTTTAACTTTACCCTTGGTGTTAGTGAAGAGTTGAAAAGTAAACTCCTCCCACAACAGTGATGCATAATCAACACCCATACCTTTGAACATACCATAAAACATTTTGATGATCGGTGGACGAACAGCATCATACCCAGTTGTCTTGGGTGTCAAGCATCGGCTAAGGATCCCAAAGATAGCTTTCCATGGTTGACCAATTTTGGCAGTAGTAAACTCAGACGGGGTTCGAATGTCAAGACATCCAATAGCAGTGAACATCTCCATCATCTGGTCCTTGGTTGGGTTGGGAGAGTATGCTGCTAGACCTTTGAGAATCGGTCGAAAGCCAAAGATCTTCCTGAAGTCTGACACAGTAAGCGTCTGCTGCTTGTTGTCCAAGGAAAAAGTGATCTTGTTCGACGTCCTCTCTTTGGTAGCCCAGAACTCATAAAGGTAGTCATAGGGCACCGAAGCACTTCTCCTTAGCGCATACTTGAAGTGAGATTTATCAAGCATGGCTGTAGCTACCTTAAAGCCATTATGGGTCGAGTGAGATACCTCCTTCAGACGGTAGTTGTTTGGAACAAACTTAAGAGTCATGGCTTCTGAGCAACACAGCTCTGAACCCGCGCTTCATGAGATGGGACCCGGTGCTATAAGTTCCGGATTAGTTCCCAACAATCCTACTTCTACATCATTTTTACCACCAACTAGGCCTGAGTGGGATAAATTGTTTCAACCGTTGTTTGATGAATTCTTCGATCCCCCGACTGATGAAGTTCCAATACCTGTAGTGATTGCTCCAATACCTGAAGTGGTTGCTCAAGTTAATGAACCTTTATCTAATGCATCTACAATTCACAATGAACCGGATGCACCTTCACCAAGTGATTCTCAAACTTCACCTGAATCATCACCCCTACTTGTGCCTAATGATGTAGAAGAGGATACTACTGATCACGACCTGGAATATGCTCACTTGCAAGAGCTTCCTTTCTTTGGTGTAGCGATCCCTGAAAACCCTTCAGCCGCCTCTACCTCAGAAGAAGCTCCATCTATTGTTCACTCCAGACCACCTAGGATTGAAAACCATAGCACTAAATGGACAAAAGATCACCCAATTAGGAATGTTATTGGAGATCTAGATCGACCAGTCTCTACACGCCATCAACTACAAGAGAGTGCACTATATTGTTACTTTGATGCATTTCTCTCTGAAGTTGAACCCAAAAATTGGCAGCAGGCTATGACCCAATCATCTTGGATTGAAGCTATGCAGGAGGAACTTAATGAATTCAAACGACTAGAAGTATGGGAATTGGTTCCTCGCCCTGACAAGGTTAACATCCTTACTTTGTTATGGGTTTATAAGGTTAAACTTGATGAGATGGGTTCGGTATTGAAGAATAAAGCAAGATTGGTCGCTAGAGGATATAAACAAGCCTTGGGTATAGACTTTGAGGAATCTTTTGCTCCTGTGGCTAGATTGGAGGCGATTAGACTATTCCTTGCGTTTGCTGCTCATATGAACATGATCGTCTATCAAATGGATGTGAAGACGGCATTTTTGAACGGTGAACTAAGGGAAGAGGTTTATGTTAGTCAACCGGATGGGTTCGTGAGTACGGAGTCTCCTAACCATGTGTACAAGCTTAAGAAGGCTCTCTATGGGTTGAAACAAGCTCCACGCGCGTGGTATGATCTCCTGTCAACATATCTCATGTCGGAAGGCTTCTCCAAAGGCAAAGTGGACCCCACTCTATTCACTCTCAAGGACGGCAACGACATGCTTCTGGTACAAATTTATGTTGATGATATAATTTTTGCTGCCACTAACATAGAATTGTCTAAACAATTTGAGAAGATAATGTCCACACGCTTTCAGATGTCGATGATGGGAAAAATTTCATTTTTCTTAGGATTACAGATTTCTCAGAATCCCAGAGGCATCTTTATAAATCAATCCAAATATGCTCTAGAATCACTTAAGAAATATAATTTTGAGAATTGTGACCCCGTAGACACTCCAATGGTTGAGAAAACCAAGTTAGATGAAGATAGGGATGGGATTATTGTCGATCCGAAACTTTACCGTGGAATGATCGGCACCCTTCTCTATCTGACTGCTAGCAGGCCTGATTTGCAATTTGCTGTATGCATGTGTGCCCGGTATCAGGCTCGGCCTACCGAAAAGCACTTACATGTAGTTAAAAGGATCTTTCGGTATCTAAAAGGAACACTTCATCGTGGTCTATGGTATCCGAAAGATTCCTCGATTGCTTTAATATCATACGCAGATGCCGATCATGCTGGATGTCAAGATACGAGGCGTAGCACTTCTGGATCTGTGCAACTCCTTGGAGATAGATTGATCAGTTGGTCTTCAAAAAGGCAGAAAAGCGCTGCAATATCAAGCACGGAGGCTGAATACATCGCCATGTCCGGTTGTTGTGCTCAAGTCCTTTGGATGAGATCACAATTAACTGACTACGGTCTTGGATTTAACAAAATCCCGATGTATTGTGACAACAAGAGCGCCATTGCCCTTTGCTGCAACTATGTTCAACACTCCCGGGCCAAGCACATAGACATTCGCTACCATTTCATCAAGGAGCAGGTGGAGAACGGAGTGATCGAGCTGTATTTTGTCACTACTGAGTACCAGCTGGCGGATATGTTCACCAAAGCCTTAGATCGAGGACGAATCGAGTTTTTGATCGACAAGCTTGGCATGAAATCATTCACTCCAGCGACACTCAAAGAGTTGGCAGAAGAATCAGCTGAATAGTCGTGGTAAACTATTCAGAGTATCCTTTGGTTGTGATCATGTATATTATCGTAAATATATAAACCACAAAAAGAAAATACAAAAATATAAAACCAAGAAAAACCATAAAAAATATAAAACATAGAAAAACCATAAAAAGTATAAAATCAAGAAAAACCAAAAATATTTTTTGTTTTAAATCGGGCATGTCTTTTAGTACGGTAATATTTACGGCCTTAGAAATGTCGATCAATATTGACACGGTGCCATAAATAGAGTCCGTATAAAAGTTGTACATTTTTTAAAACATGCCCATTATGGCTTGTAGTTATTTCAGACTGCAACCCGGTTTTCATATTAAAGTCACGTATTTCCTTGGAAAACGTTGGCTCAGAACGGGAATTAATTTTCTCGGGCGTGATTTACAAGCCAAATCATGCAAAGGGATCAAGTTTACTTTATAACTTGGTCTGACACGAATTTGTGTACGTCTCAGTGCATTAATTTGTTAAAATAAGAGAAATCTTATTAACACCACGAATCAAACTTTTTCAAGAAATCAATTGGGAAATGTTTTTCATCATCATATGCCTCGTTAAACAATGACTACAGCTCTTTAAATAGAAAACGGGTCATCGTTTAAGGGGGAGAAAATGTTTCGTCATCTTTCACATCAAAAAGATCTTCAAAAAGTTTTCAAGGAAATTCATAAAGCTTAAAATGTTAATGGTTGGATTGCTTTGACATTTGTAGTGTTGTTGCTTATAAGCTTGTCGTGGAGAGTTTTGTGCTTGTGTTAAGTTAAGCTAATCACTAAGATTCGAATAGTTAACATAAGATAGGGTAAAAATGGCAAGTGTTAAAACTTAGTAACCAAAAGAATGAGTGAATGAAGCAAAAAGAAAATTCAGGGGGCAAAGTTGACATTAGGTCTAACTTGTGGAAATCTTGACCTAGTCAAAACCTTCCCCCCCGTTTCTATTATTGCCTCACTGTTTACATAACTCTTTGCCGCCATTAACAAAGCTTACAAACACTCACACAAATCAAACTCGAATCAAATCATTCACCTTCTAAGATCAAGATCTTCACAAAAACAAAGGTATTAATCGGATTAATCTCTCATATACATCTAGTTAATTAACTGCTTAAATGAAAAACAAACGAATTCAATTACTGCTTAATTAGGGTTAACTAAATTGGGGGTTTTGCTTGGGTTGTATTCGGAACACATATAATTGCACTAATCTGGCCTGAGAACACTTAAATCAAACAGATTGCATGCTCAATTAGAAAATATAAGTGTTGGAAAATGTTCCGAATAGGAGTTTTTGTTCGAATAGAAAAATGTTCCGAATAGAGCATTGTTCCGAATAGGGAAAAAAGTTCCGAATAAGGCAATTGTTCCGAATAGGAAAAAAGTTCCGAATAGGTCAAAAGTTCCGAGTAGGGCAAATATTCCGAGTAGGACAAATATTCCGAATAGGGCAATATTCCGAGTAGAACAATTATTCCGAATAGGAATGTTCCGAATAAGGCAAAAATTCCGAATAGGTCAAATGTTCCGAGTAGGGCCAATATTCCGAGTAGGACAAATATTCCGAATGGGGCAAATGTTCCGAATAGGGATAAAAGTTCCGAATAGGGATAAAAGTTCCGAATAGGGATAAAAGTTCCGAATAGGGATAAAGTTCCGAATAGGGATAAAGTTCCGAATAGGGATATGTTCCGAATAGGAAAATGTTCCGAATAGGAAAATGTTCCGAATAGGATAATGTTCCGAATAGGATAATGTTCCGAATAAGGATTTTTTTCCGCATGACCCAAATGTTCCGAATGGAGGAATTTATTCCGCATAGCCCAAATGTTCCGCATAGGGAATTTATTCAGCATAGGTTAAAAGTTCCGAATAGCCTTTTTATTCAGAATAGGGAAGTTTTTCCGCATAGGCCTATTATTCCGAATGGTGTGATTATTCCGAATAGAAGATGTTTGATTGATTTCAAAGCTTAAGGGATTATGTCATATGTACAATGCTTAGGTTTAAAGTCATAATGATATTCATACTTGTTTGTATCAACCCTTGTGTTTTATCTTAAGCAGAGACGATGACTAACCCTACCGTACAACAACTACAAGACGACAGAGCTGCCGCCATTGCTGAAGCCAAGACTCTTAAGTTTGTTCCAAACAACTACCGTCTGAAGGAGGTATCTCACTCGACCCATAATGGCTTTAAGGTAGCTACAGCCATGCTTGATAAATCTCACTTCAAGTATGCGCTAAGGAGAAGTGCTTCGGTGCCCTATGACTACCTTTATGAGTTCTGGGCTACCAAAGAGAGGACGTCGAACAAGATCACTTTTTCCTTGGACAACAAGCAGCAGACGCTTACTGTGTCAGACTTCAGGAAGATCTTTGGCTTTCGACCGATTCTCAAAGGTCTAGCAGCATACTCTCCCAACCCAACCAAGGACCAGATGATGGAGATGTTCACTGCTATTGGATGTCTTGACATTCGAACCCCGTCTGAGATTACTACTGCCAAAATTGGTCAACCATGGAAAGCTATCTTTGGGATCCTTAGCCGATGCTTGACACCCAAGACAACTGGGTATGATGCTGTTCGTCCACCGATCATCAAAATGTTTTATGGTATGTTCAAAGGTATGGGTGTTGATTATGCATCACTGTTGTGGGAGGAGTTTACTTTTCAACTCTTCACTAACACCAAGGGTAAAGTTAAAACTTATCAGTATCCTAGGTTTATTAAGTTGATCATACATTACTTTATGGAAAACGATGCATCCATTAACAAGCTTGCAGGTAGTCGTCACCACATGATAGATGATGATGATTTGGTAGACTTAAGGCAGGAGACTCATTCGAATACGGTTATTCCTGGTCCCATTCCCAGTCATCTTCTGACCGATGAGATTATTGCATCCGATGACTACACGAACTTGCTCGCGGAAATTGAGAAACAACGAGCAAGCCTTCTAGCAGGTGAAGACTCATCTACCACGGTTAAAAGCAAAGGTAAAAGGAAACAAGCAGATTTACCTGAGCCCAAAACCAAGAAGAAGAAGACAGAGGGTAAAAAGGGAAAGGGTAAGGATTTGATGCGTCTACGTGATGAAGCAGATATTGCTGATCCTGATCTTGAGAATTCATTTTTCCAAGGTTAAAAATTGTGGCATAACTTCGCTACCCATTTGGCACTTCAAGATCTACATTTCACATTCACATAACCTCTTGCCCACTACCGACTGTCAATAATCAGATCCTAATTTCAACAATCATTTCAGATTTCGCGGGTCGGGTATTTTGTAAGGTTAGGTTTGCCATCATAGGAAACCTTAAACCTAAAAGACATGTCCAACTCACAATGGGTGTATGTCGGGTGTCTTCATCTCAACTCTGGCTTACAGATGCTCTAACATTTAGATTCTAACAAGATTCGATCTCAATCCTAATACGATGATTATCAAGGATAATCTCTCCAAAGGAAAACGATTATACGGTCTATTGCCAAAGGTCAATCATTCAAACATAGAACAATGCTTATAGTATTTTGTATTGTTACTTAACCTCGCCCCTTCGATTTGGGGTGGTACATAGTACTCTCATCAAGGTTCGTTCTCAATGATTTCTGAGCAAATCTCTAGAAATTAGTTGCGAAGCGAGGATCTTGATAAAGATGTTTGATACAAGCACACTATGTTTACATAACTCTTTTGCATTTATCATTAACGGGAATGATATTAGCAGATTTGGTCAGTCTGTCGACGATGACCCAAATCGAATCAAATTCAGATGATGACCTTTGCAATAGCTAGGCGTTTACTAATGTATGAGGCGATGTCTGCCTTCATAATTTGCCATTAGTACAACTTCTTCAGACAAAGATACTTTTAGTCATAAATGACATAAATAGAATACTTATACTTACAAAGTTCCAATATAACTATATCTCACAATCCTTCATATTTAGGAAATCATAAGTGGTCTTTAAAACATTTAACGCTATCGGCTTCTCAATTTTAATGGTTCACAGTATCCGCGAACCCCTTTTTTTTTAACTATATTATCCCTTTTATAAGCATCGGTTATATTTTAAATTGTTCGGCAATTTATATTGCACCTTCATTATTAAGAAATATATCTTAATGGAATCTTTATACTTTCTATATAATATGTCGGTATCTATATTCACCTCTCATGATGATATAATTATCATGTTCACAATTCACTTAAATATTCTTTCTATATTATGCGTCAGTAATTATGTTCACTTTCTCCTGATGAAATAAATATCATAACTGTATTTATTCAATAATCATTTCTTCACATTTTCTATGTTTTAGTTTCGTTTCATCTATCATTTTTATCAGTTTTTCTCAATTCGACGTTTTAAGCGTCGATAAGTATTACAAGTAATTAAAGGTTAGATATTTAAATTTTTATGAAACGTAAACGTAAAATTTTAAATTTCCTAGTTCGACAAATTATAAAATGTTCAAAATAAATTTGAATTTAATTAACAAGATTTTTGTTGATTTATCGAAAATATTTAATAAGATTCGTAAATGTTCGAAAAACCTTTATTTATACTTTGGTCAAAGTTTTCTTAGTTGAAAAGCAGAAATTTTCGTTTTAAGTTTTCAGGTTATGGTATAAATGGTTTTACTCAATCCTTCTTAAGTTATCTTGAGGTATACACAAACATTTACCCCTAAACAGAAGTTTAGTTAAATGGTTTGTGTATAAGGGAGTAATCCCTTTAAACATCCTTTGTTAATACATTTGTCAGAACATATTTCCATTTTCTTTTTAGCAATACTCAAAGTCTTAAAAGGGCTATTAATTTGTAAAGAGTCAATATATTCCATCATCTATTAATCACATGGTTAAATCATGTAAAATATTAAGTCTTAAGTCATATGTTAAATATTTAAGATACAGGTTTTCATTGTTCGGCCAATTCAGGGCAATCTATAATTAATTATTAACCCATTCTTATTCTTATAAACAAATAAATGGTCCTTAATGATCACGAGCATGAATTTATCAAATTACAACCTACACACATGATTCACCAAATTTATGAATACTACATGTGCGTTAGTCAATCCAAACGGCATCACGTGAAACTCATAACGTTCATTACAAGTATCGGATGTAGTGATTGGAATAGATAATCTTTTCCGCAGATGCGAAGTTGATGATAACCATGCCGTGAATCAAATCTTTAAAACATACGCTAAAACCTTGTAAATGATCGAACAAATCTTCCATTTCGAGTTATGGATATCATTTTCGATTGTCAATTTACTCAGTTCACAGTAATTTATAAATATAAGGAATGATAACACCATAGCTCTTCATGATGACAGGCTTGATATAATGAAATATTTCTCCGACAACTCTCAGTTGTACGGTAATTCCTTTAATTTAGATGGTGCTGACGTATAGTGCACACGCCACAAGTGCAGCACCGGGAATATAATCAATACTAATTTCAACTTGCCTTAATGGCAAAAGTCTAGGTAATTCACCAACAAATACCTCCTAAAGTTTCAGATAACAGAAATATCTTTTAATAAATTCATATTATGTTCTTTCTATATTATAATATCTATGACTAATTCACAACTATTCACGTTATAATTTTAAGTCTAAATACAGGATATCGTCATCCACCAAGAATTATTTAGATCACTTTTGATAATCAGCATCTTATCATTTAGGGGAATTCTACTCGAGTTCCCATCAATTAAGACAATATCGTCATGTCATAATCAATCAATCTATTCTACTGGCATTACCAACTTTCCAGTTTTATTGCTGTTGATAAGATGTGAACTTCTCAAAAGACTAATAATAACTCATAATCCTTCACAAATTAAAGGATACATGGAGACACAACTACCATTAAAAGAGTAAGGTCAACGCATAATCTATGCGAGAGAATTTCAAATCAGATACAGATGAAAACATCTAACGAATATAAATATATCCCATGTTTTTATTAATTTGAGTACGCATTCGAAAGCTCCTCGGATCGTTACCCAGTTCATTCAAATGAAATCAAATCATAAGAAATGATAAGAACGTCAATACATCCAGTCGGGTATCAACACTCGGTAATCAGATACTTTTCCTAAGAATCTCACTACGGGAGAATTGGTCAAGAAAGAATTGTCAATTGTCAAATAAGACAATTTCCACAGATGAGTAAATTCGACTCAGAAGAATAGATGCTACAGGCACATATGTAGGTGTCCCTAACACTATGTCCTTATTTTTCACTTCTTGCAGATCTCATAAAATTTATTCTTTCACAATCTTCAAAAAAAATGTAGTGTTTATTCATTAGTTTTATGGTGACTACTAATCAGCCTTACATGGTCCATTCCAAATTGTATGTAGGCGCGCAACTATATACAATTTCAAGATTAACGATGCAATACTCAGTTCGTCAAAATTTTATCATTATGTTTAAAATAAAAACATTTTCATGCTTAATTCTTAAATAAGGATCAAGAATAAATTTACAAAGATTTTCTTTGTTATGGAAACAGTTAAGTTTTCCAAAGCGTCTCATAAACAACTTCATTTCAATAACAATCACTTATAAATGTCACTTTTAAATAATCCATATAGTGATGAAAATTCAAATTTTCTCAAGGGATACTGTTTTAACTTTATAAAAACAATGTGTGATCTGCAAAAGAGTGATGGAAAGATGTTCACCAAGAACTAACTTCAATATATATCAGGAAATGAGCTTAGCCAAATAATCATGAGGTTCATGATCTCGATGGCACTCAGGAATACAAAGAGAATAATCTACAACGTAACTCAATTCGAGATGAGTACTTGTTCAATGGTTGCATCACTAATGCGAGCATTAGGATGAAGCAATAAAGGATAGATAACATCGATACGTGTAGAATTTAGCGATCAAAGGTAGTCTTTTCATTAATCACAAACAAGTCAAAATTGTACCGTAGCACATTACGCGTCACTATGTCATACAATTTTCAGAACTCATCCTACCAACTGATATCTCAGTTAAGTTAGGGATTTTTAAAAGATACCACAATGAATACTAATCTACAAGAGTCATTAGGTGTTCCACATGTCCCAGAAGATCCATCGGTCTCAATTCAGAAGAAGATTTCTTAAATTCATTTCTTGGACACTGGGCATCCTCGTTAGTGGACCATGGCCTAGGAACAACCTTTAACACAAACCTACAATCAATTAAAACCTTATAATTCAATCACAGAACTTAACAACTTCTATTAAAATCTCACATTCCATACGGGTTAAATTTTACTTTATTCAAATTTCAACCAATTTTATACTCAATTCAATATCCTACCTCATATTCCAATACTTTCAATCTTATTCTTTGGCCTTGTAAAGGCAATACAATCTCAATATAAATCAACACTTAATTTCCAATCCTATATCTCTTACAACAACAATTATCAAATGAGTCACTAGTATGAAATGACTCGATCATTCAACTAGACTTCTCGGAAAGGTATTAGTGGCATGAGGCTTTTGGGTAATGGTTCCAATAACAGCCTCAAGTGCAACATTCACCCTTTCGATTTCAATTTAAGAATTGGATGACAACGAATCAGATGACATCTTTCTAGGTGGTAACGTTTTGTCAAACTCCACTCTATAAGGAAAGATCGTCATGACATCGATATCAGTTTTAATCTCGCCAATTCTTTTTCAATATCACAATCAACTAATATCTACATTTCTACGAATATCAACCATTTGTTGGGATCATAAATATCCGCAACTTGGTTTAGATCTAGGATAGCTAGAATTCCTACGAGAATAGCTTCGATTAATTTACTAGGGGATTTAGGGTTTCTTGTGACAATCGACGTCGTATAAATACCTCGTATAAATATTAAAATAATTATCAAACAATCATGTAATCAAATTATATCATATATATATAATCCAAGTTATATATATATATATATATTAAAATAACACTTCTCAGTCTGGCCTTGTCGGTAACTCGGGAATTCTTCGGCACCGTTATAGTCAAAAGATTTTTAGACATTTTTAGAAAAATGTTTATAGTTAAAAGATTTTGAAAAGTTTTATTCAAAACCTTGGTTTTAAAAATCTTTCGTTCTCTATAACGAGAGCTCTGGTACCAAACTGTAACACCCCCAAATTTATACAACTCAATACAGCGGAAGACTCGTTGGTGTTACGGGATAGCACATTACTCACATCATAAACAACGCATAAAAATCGCGTCGTTTAATAATAAATCATTTCCATTCATAAACATTAAAGTTACATCGGTCCCAAGTCATTACATTTCATACAAAAGTTTTACAAAGTGTTTGAATGGAAAATATTGTTTAAGTGCGGGCCATGAATTCTTGTCGTCTTCCCGAGAATTACCTTCAAGTACCTGAGATAAAACATGTTAAAAGAAAAGGTCAGCGATAACGCCGAGTGAATTCATAGAGTTTAATAAATTCCATCAATATAACTTTGGTATAAAATTAGTACCAAAAATCAATTCGTACAAATCATGGTAATAGGCCGTAAAATAGCCAAAAGCATTTTATACAAATCTTTGTAATAGGCCATAAAATAGCCAAAGTCATTTTATACAAACCTTTATCAAAATCATCATATAGGCATCTGCCTAAAAAAATCATTATACGAGCCAATGTCGTAAAAACATCATACAATACGTCTTATGACGTCGTATAAAATCAAATAAAAACCGTTATATGAATATGGTTATGAAAACCAAAACACAAACATAATATCAATAGTATGACCCCGTATTGCTAGTCAGGCAATACTTCGTAATTCGGTGCGTCTAATAGTATTTCGTTAGTTTTGGATTATTATAAGCCGCATGACATTGTTACCTTACTAAACCAACAACGGGTAGCTAACCCGATACCAATTTTGCCCATCTAAAGTAGCGTGTCGTCACAAAGGTCACGCTATGGAAATCTTCTCATACATAAATTCGCTTACCAATCAATGTGGCACGACGGGGATCAACCGTCAAGGCGCGAACCTGGGTGATCGTCCCCAAATAGTACTATTAAATGCATAAGCGTCTACCAAATCCCGGTAGTTCACAATTCATGCTAATGGGACTTTTAGTGACATAACCTAACTTTAATAATCCATATAATTTCATCTATCGGGTCCTTTAATCATTTATCGGGTCATACAATCGGGTCATTCAATCATTCGGGTCCAAATCAATAAATAAACAATCGGGACAAATGGTGTCCTAATTTATAAAAATACTAACATGTTATCTCCCTCACGGGTTTATAAAACATTTATAAAAACATTTAAAAGAGTGCGAGGCTATGAACTCACGTTGATGTGGGAAGACGATTATCGGCGATTTGGATGTACGGTACGTGCTTCAATCACGGAAACCTAAACAAATAATACTCGTCTTAGACTCATGTCCAATGACTTATAAAAATAATAATTATGTATACATATGATGATTATATATATATGATGATCAAGTGGGTTTACATATTTTCGTTTACTCATTTTAGTGTTATATGTCGATAACTTTGATACTAGTTTACTAGTTTTACCTTTTTACGTGTTTTAGGTCCAATAAGCCTATTATAAGTTTATTAACTTGTATTAATCCATTTCATACTTATATTATCAGTATTTAAACTTTCAATTTGGGCCCAAATGGGTTAAGCCCAATAATAAGTTTATAAGTGTTTTAGTCCATTTTTGTTGTATTGTTAGTCCAATAACGTTAATTTAGTCCGTTAACGTCCGTATGTCCTATAGTTCGGGTTTTATCGGTTTTTACTTGTTATACATGTTTATATATCAGTATATAAGTTTTATAAAGTTTACATTAGACGGGTCCAACCATCTAAGTTTTATTTAACAAAAACGTTAATTTTACGGCGATAGCCGAAAAAGTCGTAAAAATCAAGTTTATAGTTTTATAACTTATAAGTGTTATTCCACTACAATTTTTATAATTTATATACTTATTCCACCTTTTACATATTTATATAAATAGAATCCAAGAGTTATTGGGTTTTAACTTTAAATTTTATAGAATATAATTTTGAGTGCTTATATAATAGTATTATACTTTATTTTCCAAAATCTGATTTTTATCTTCACTTTTGCCAAAACTGCCATATCTTAAGTTCTATATGGAGATAGAAGCTCAAATTTTTATCACATAAACTACATGATATGTGCTACATTTAACTCTGCTATAGCTACTGTTGAATCATCTTCTAAGTATTTTCTAAAAATCGTTCAAAACAGTAACCTCAAATTTATACCCTAAACTTGTTTTGATCATATCTCACTCATTATTTTGATTCCATTGCATGGCCAACTCTCACATGTGTACAAGACCCATAGCTTACTGTAAATACATTCTACTTCATCATTTTATCAGACCATGACCTGTTTCTTTACTGTTTTATACAGCCATGTAAATTAAACGAGATTTTAACCTTGTTTCTTATAGTTTTTCACCTTTTTAATCATATTTATCAACACCAAATCCCCACATAACATTTTTATCATCATATAATCATCATATACATATACAATAAGAAATAAAATACATGTTTACATAATCAAAATAATAAGAAGATGAGGAGGACAATCTTTATACCACCATGATGATGTAGGTTGTGATCAAAATATGGATTTTGATGGAGATACTTGTGATGCACCAAGACCATCTTCATGATCACCAATCTTCATAAACTCCTTGTGGAAAATCAGCCTCAAGACTCCATGGAAACTCCTCCTTGGATGTTATAACTTGCACCAATCAATAGGGCTTCAAAAGGGCATCAACATGTATATGAATAACATGAGATTTTGTGGTTAATTTTGATCAAATTAGGGTGTTTACGGTGAGCTATGGACGAACTATGAGAGAGATATGAGAGGATTTTGAGGTGGTTTGCATGAATGAGAAATGGTTTTGTTTGTGCAAGTGGTTTTGATGGAAAGTTGCCTTAAAAATTAGGCTAAGCTTACAAGTGTAAGCTAGTAGTTTACAAGGGTGCCACATCTTTGATGTGGTGTCCCTTTTGGCCATCCCATGCTAGTGGGGTGGGGCAAGATTTATCTTGTCTCATCCCACTAATTTACGGGTATTCCTCGATTCTAGTTTCCTCGATTTGCGTGCCCCCGGGTCGTTTTACGAAAAACGTTTTTATAAATTATGAATCAACGGCACAAAACGAATCCAATAAAAATTGTCTCATAAAAAACGGAGTTCGAAAACGTAAATACGTAATCCTAAGGTTTCCGGTTTAGTCGTAAAGGACGTTAAAATAAAATCGAAAGTCCTAATCTCTTCTCGTAAA
Source organism: Glebionis coronaria (assembly GCA_025667525.1). Lineage (NCBI taxonomy): Eukaryota > Viridiplantae > Streptophyta > Magnoliopsida > Asterales > Asteraceae > Glebionis > Glebionis coronaria. The sequence continues at coordinate 396,932 of JANFOE010000146.1, read as the reverse complement.
TTTGTGAGTTTATGAACCAACACAAATTTAAAACTCCAAAATAATATTCATGGACAAATTTATTTTCTGAAATGTCGGACTGTCTCCAAAGACGGTGTATGTAAACGTAAGCACGTAACGTTGAATCCTCCGGTTTAGACGTAGTCGATGCTACTCCAAGACGTAAATCCAAATTTCTTCCCAAAAATATGTGAGTTCATATTGTAAATTGTTTTTAAATAATATTGAGAATAAAATATCAACCATAAATTGACGGATTGTCACACATGAGCTTAAAAACTTGGAATGTTTTTGATATAAGCTCATGCCCGAGAAAAATGAATTTCTCGTTTTTAGGATAAGTTTATCATCGGCGATAAACTTTTCTTTCTTTGATGAGCGAGTTACAGTCTGTGATATGACTATAAGTCCTTGTATTGCAGCTTAACCATGAATCCCCTGAGACATTTTTTTCTCTGATATCTGCTTCTTCAACAACCAAACTCTAAGAGTGTCCTTAGTTGAACGGTATACAATGATTGGACCGCTTCGTTCTTTTGGAACATCAAATTTGGGACCTGCATTCTCATTAGGAATTTGCATGCTTTGACATGGGTTAGCAATATCAATTATAGAAGCACGTGGGGGTTCACGGTTTTCTTTTCTTGTGTCAGAGGTGGCCTGAGGGGATGATTCACTTGTCTTAGTTGGTAAACGTTTCCTTTTATAGAAAACCTTAAGTTTAGGCTTAAGTGAAGTATCATCTTTATCAATTTCCTCCCTAGCAGTCTTAGTAGAATCAGAGATTATCCTAGTTAAAGGGCACTCGTTTCCTTCAAGAGTGAAAGTTCTACCAGTGGGGCGCCACATTTTACCAACGGGTTTGATTTTAGCAACCCACTGGGATTTAAGTCTAGCACGGGAGTTCACCTCATTAAGCAATTTCTTGATACAAGAATCATGATTTGCCGTAAAGACACATTTTCTACATGTTTTACAAGTAGCATATTTAATGTCCGAGTAAGATCTAGAATTCCTAGATGATTGATTGATGCTCCTAGGATGTGACATGCTACGGTTAGCAGTTTTGGGTAAACTAGAAGGCATCTGACTAGGTTTGAAATTCCTATCTCTTACTTGTGTCTTTTGCTTAGCTTCCCTTAGATCAAATGTATGGCGAACGTCATTTGAACTAGTTCGAGATGTGTTCTTTAGACTATGTCTAGGGAAACTAGAGGCAATCATGTGATTAGGTCTTGCAAAAGCTGTTTTAGTCACATTGAGCCTAGATAGTGGAGTGACTGTTCTAGAAAGATGAACCATATCAACTTGGGAGGCAAACCGCGGTCTCGAGGATTGAGATCGCTCAGATCTAAATGCAGTCGGTTGTCGAATGAACTGATTTGTAGGCGGTTTCCCCAAGATTGATGGTTTTTCAAGCTTAGTGTCCACACTAGTTCCTTTGGTTTTCCTTAATTCGTTTTTCAAAGCAGCTATAGCAAAAACCTTTTCTTGTACTTGAGCCTTTAAAGTCTCATTCTCTTTGAGCAATTCATCTTGGGATGCCAACTTAGATTCAAGCAACTTAATTTGTTTCAAAAGATTATCCTTTTCAGCTTTAGAATCTAGAACTGTTTGATCCAATTTTCGTTCAAGAACAACGTTTGACTTTTCAAGTTTTTCAAAACATGCTTCAAATTTGTCCGTTTTCTTTGAAAATTCAATTTTGGCATCCTCAAGCTCTTTGGATTGCTGAGCTAAAATGGTTTCAAGCTCTTCAGTCCTAGGCACAGAATTGGTTAAAGAAGCAGTCGTACAACGATTAGCAGGATTGTTAATTAGGGCATTCATTTCAGACAACATATGAAGAATATTATCTGTACCTGACATGCTACTTGGTTCATGTTTTCCTCCTGATTCTATTCTCTTGTGACTGCCTCTTGTAGCGTCTTGCAATATATGCAATTCGCCCTCTTGAAATTTCTAATTCAACGAATCCATTGAATATTTGATAACAAGTGATTGTGGATATGACAACACCAACAAAAAAATCCGGTAAAAAAAAAAAATCTTAAAATCCTCGTTTAATAATGTATATCTCTTTACACGGCTCAAAAATCGTTGTCGGCTCAAACGATGAAAAATTAAAATAAACCCGATCACAATATTTTACCACTTAGACTCTTTCAAAATACCCGCCTCAACACGATGTACCAAATTCAGATATATCAATGGACAAACAATATAAAATTAACTTAACTAAAAAAATAATTTTTAAAATATAGAAAAATGTTACCTTAATTTTAAAAATCTTACTCAACTAAAATAAAAAGGAAAATAAAATAATAATAACACGAAATCTGATAAAGATGTGATCTTCAAAAAAAAAAATATTTCCAATGCGAGATTAAATATTTCTAATGCGAGATTAAATATTTCCAAGGCAAGGAAAGAAACGTGTGGCTATGTAATGGCCTTGTTTCCTCCGCCTTACACCACGTGGAAACCAAAACAACCTTGAAACTTCCGCCCTAAATATATATACTCCCTCTTTGACTCTGCCGCCCCTCTCACTTCTTTACACAGATCTTAAACCATGGCCTCTCTCTCACTTCACAAACCAAATAATACACCTCCGTCTCTTTTCTTCCCTCAACCCAAAAATTTCTCTCAAATCCACATCTTGTTACCTCAGCCCCCTCTCTTCATCTATCTCCTTTCACCAAATCCCAAACTTAATTCTGCTCAAAAAGATGAATCTTCAAGGTCTCTTGATTGAGGTCTCGGGTAGGTATTATAACTTTGTTGCATGCGTGTGTTGATAAAACGAATCAAAGAAAGAACATAACAGATTTGTTATAGATCTTTCTTTACCTTCGTGAAATTGATTTAATACAAAAAATGATCAATGATGATGAGATTTTCTTTCGTGATATTTAGTTATAAAAAAACTATACCACACGAAAATTTAAAGTTCTGAGATCTTGATTAGTTGTGTTTTTGTTTTGAATCTAGGCTGGGTTTGAGTCGAATGTCGATGAGTCGAGGGTGTGAGGGTGTATTGTCGAAAAGATTGTGTTTGGTTTGTGGTGTCAGTTTAAAGAGTCCTGAGATTGGTTTGTAAAAGAGTTGTGAAAACGAGGGTGGCAGTTTAATGAGTCGTGAGTTTGTAAATGAGTCGTGAGTTTGTAAACGAGGGTGTTGGTTTTTCGAGTCTTAAGTCGAGTCGTGAGGGTAAGGGTCGAGTCGAGTGAGAGTTTGGTTTGATTCGAGAAATGGCTATGCGGAATAATTCCTATACGGAATAAAATTCCTATACGGAATAAAATTCCTATACGGAATAAAATTCCTATAAGGAATAAAACCTTACTCGGAATAATCCTACTATTCGGAATGATCTTTCTATTCGGAATGTATGGCTATTATGAATATTTGACTACTCGGAATGTTTTGGCAATTCGAATGATCTGAAAAAAATTGACTTCGAGCCCAGGAAATAGCTTTTTACACGAATCAAAACTCGATTTTTGATGTTACTGATTAAAAATGAAGAAGAAAACTGATTAAAAAAATGACTGATTAAAAAATGATTAAAAAAATGACTGAATAAAAAATGACTGATTAAAAAATGATTAGACAAAGTTGTACCAGAAAAAAAAACGGATAAACGAAAAAACAAATAAAAATTAAAAAAAACTGATCTAAAAACGGATTGGACAAAGATTTAAAACAAAATACGTAAAGGCTAAAAAAAAAATTTAGAAAGAAGGGATTTTTAAATCAAATCAATAGATAAAAATAAACGCAAATCCTAAGATTTAACCATGGATCTGATACCAATTGAAGGTCTACGATTTCTTAAGATTTGGTAAATTATAGATTGGATCTATTGATAAGATGGTGGAGATGGGGAAGATGAAGATGGGGTGTAGAGAGAGAAAAGAGAGAAAAGAAAAGTAGAGAGAGAAAATAGATTTTATTAAAATGAAAAGATTGAAATGAGAAGAACCACCCCTCCTAACATGCTAGGAGGGGTATATATAGCCCACCCTACATGTGGGCTATATGGGCTATACTGATTACAAATGGATCACGAGCCCAATACTAAAATATATCTTTGGAGTGACCGATCCTTTCTAAATACGTAAAAACGTATTTCCAACAAACAAGCTAAGATAGAACACCAACTGACTAGGACGTTCTCCATCATCGGGAAAAGGTGAACAGAAATGGGACAAGATCTCCATGGATTTTGGTTACCAGATTAACGCAAACTCAGAAGAAGCAAGATGCTATCTGGGTTATTGCCAACAGTTTGATCAAGTCTGCAGAATCCTTACATCTGCAAGGATTTCAAGAACCAACAGATAGATCAGACATGTTCCAGCCAAGGCGCATCCAATCACTTGGTAATCCCTTAGCTATCGGAAAAGACAAAGGTTCGCATTTGTGCTCCTTATTTACGTTCATGTCCTTGTTCTAATTTCACGACTTGCCTTCACACTCACGTTCATGACACTATTCACGTTAATGATCGTATCCTGGCTTACGATTTTACGTTCATTTTCGTTCTGGGAAGTTTTACAAGAACTTGAGAGACCAGACTCAAGTTTAAAATAACTCTCTATCCTCAGATAGACGTTTCACGTCACATTCCACGTCTCACCTTATAGCGTTTGGCGTTACCGCAGCCGTATTCCATGTTCATGATATGTGTCACATGTCATGTTCATTCCACGTTCCTCATATCATGTTCACGATATGTTACACGTATCATTGATCACCATATGTTTTCTCTTATTACACTCACCATATCTCCACGTATCACGTTCAAAATTGTTCACGTATCACGTTCACAATTTTTCACGTACTACGTTTCAGTATGTCTCGCGTATCATTGCTAAGACAGTACTATTATCAGTTAGTTGGGATATTTCGAATTATAACGTTTCAGTTACCCTTGCACGTTAATTCTTATTCACTCGATCAACTTCAGGGGATCTATCTTACGTTGATAACCATGAACTCTTCGTGTTTTCAAGTCAAGGTCAGGAGGACCAAGATTTATCATTGTGTCAAGATCTTGTGGAGGAACCGTTCTGAGAGGGAAGCCACTTGGAAACGGACAAGTCCATCCAGATTTTATCCTCTCATCCTTCCATAATTCAGTGATTTTCTTTTCAAGCCCGTCACGTTCCACGTCCATATTCTTTCTGTTTACGTTATCTATAATTTGGGGACGAATTATTCTTTTTAGGGGGGAAGAGTTGTAAAACCCGCATACTTTTACCATGAACAATACACTACATAAACATATGAACCTATTAAAACTTACTAATTATGTCACGTACACGTATCACGAATATTGAATCCAGAAATTACGTACGTGTTATTACATGATAACTATTACGTACGAGAAGTATTAACTATAATGAATAAATCACGAGTTTATAATCACGAACATTTAACATGATAATCGCGTATATTAATTAGACGCGACGAGTAATTATGTATATTAATTACATACGGTAAGTCATCATGTATGTTATGATTATTATTAATATACGACATGAATTTACGTATAATAAGTAAGACAACAAAATAATAAATCACGTCATTTAAATCACGCGGCACGAATATTTAACACGACTATGATTACGTGTATAATAGTTACGTTTAAACGTACAAAGGTAACCATGGGAAAATTCACGACATTTTAAAACACGATTACGTGTATCATTTAACAAGACGCGAATTAATTAAAAAGGGTATAAGTGTTTTGTTTGGCTGTGTAGACAAAGAAGACAAGAAGGAAAAAAAACATGGGCTCTAGGCCCAATAGAAAACCCTATGCCCGACTATAATGAAAATATATGGGGGGTATATTTTATTTGGACAGAAAACAGATAAAACCCTAAAAACACTATAAACAAACAATCGTCCCTGGGTTTTCTTTCTGCCGCCGTCTCCCACTCCAAGAACAAGAAACAAGAACGTGAGTTTTCGTCTAGGGATCGAGTTTGAGGATTCGATTGTTTTTTCTGAAACCCTAATACGCAAACAAGGTTAGTATAATCATGTTTTTATTGTCCTTGTTGATTAATAGATCACGAATCCATGATTTGATTTAAAAACATGTTAAAATGGAGGTGTATTAAGAAAAGGGTTTTGTTTTGGTCAGTTTTCCCACAAACCGAGACCTTACTAGGTCTCGGTGGTAGTTTTCTTCCACCAGCAGCTTGAGCTGGGTGGGTTTTGTGCAATCAGTGGCAACCCAAACTACCCACGAGGGGGATTGGTTTCAAAGAGTGGGAACCGAGACCTTTGTGGTCTCGGTGGGAATATTTTGTACGACAGGGGGAAACGAACACAAACAGTGGGTAAATTGGGCAGACAGTGGCATCATAGCCACTGCCGGGGGCAATAGCACCACTGCCAGGGGTTGACTGGCAGTTAAGGGTGTGTTTGGTTCGCCGTGTAAGGGCAGTTAAGGGGCTGTTTGGATAACAGTTTAAGACAAGTTTAAAGGGGTGTTTAGCTAAAGTTTTATACATGCATTTTATTTTATATAATTGGTTTAATTAATACTTAGTTAATTAAATTGATAAATATTCATGACTTAGGGTGTAATATTTAAAGAAAAACCATGTTTTATGTTTATACATTTTATTTAAATAAAATTTATGATTAAATAATTATTTAATTTAATTATTCTTGTGCATGAAATTAATTAATACATAGATTAATTAATTTATATCCTTTTTAAGGTAAAGTTTATTCAGAAGATCATGGATTATTATAAATTAAGTAATACTAATGATATCATGTAATGTTACCATTATGTATTAATGGTAAGTTAAACCTAAGTATTTAATTAAATCATGTTTATATTTAATTAAATCATATAACCTATAGTTTATTTAATTAACATGTTATCAGTAATAAACTATAGTATTAATCACATGACTTAGTATATTTAATCAGTAAAACTAAGCTTATATTGTTAGCTTATAAATTCAGCTTAATTCAAAATATGAAAACTTTCTATTTCAAGAAACTTACTATTTTTGGAAACTTTCTATTTTAAGAAGTAAATCTATTTTTGGAAACTTTCTATTTTAGGAACCCTGCTATTTTTAGGAAGTTACTTATTATTACACTACAAGTATAATAATACAAGAATATCAGTTAATACTTAATCAGAAGGCTTAAAACACATGATAAAAGCAGTGTAACATTAAAAATCAGTAAAACAAGACCATAACATATAAAACGAGTCAAGACATACTATAGTCAGTTATATACGCAGTAGACAGTATATTTATACACGTATCCTTCTATGTAGCATTAGTGAGATCGAAGTAGAACTCTCTCCCGTTTGTTTTCTTCGTTCACTTGACTTAAGGTACGGATTTCCCGTCCTTCAGTAAGGACAATCTCTTCCTTCATTAGGATTTCCCGTATGCAGCCAACTGTTTTCCCCAGTAGTTACAGATTAAATGCTTATGTTTTATCAGTTACCTTAGCCATATACATGCATGATCAGTTCACCTAGTTATGGAGGTACCATAACCATAACACTAGAGGCACTAGTGTTATGACTTCACCACGGCACTAAGCGTTATGCTCAGCCGTTACTTTCCTTTCTATGTCCCAAAACGGCAGGTACCCAAGGACAGACTCGAGCATTTGGAGGACGTGCATAGGATGGAAGCTGCCATAGACTTCTTCTCTTTTTTCTTTCATATACTTATGCTTGTGTAGTCTTTCATTCATTTCAATTACTTTATTTATGTTTTGGGCTAATGTTTGGGAACCGATGTTTGATTCCGGTTTTCCCTATGGTCATGTATGTTTTACTACATATCACCTTGTATGCTTTGATGACACACCATAATTACGTATAACGGTCCACTTATCAAAGTGGGATGTTACAAAACTTATGTGAAAGATGTTGCCTTCTTTTGTAGGATGTTAAGCATGAAGTGGAATTTTAATCGATGAAGAAAGATGGCTCTGTTTTTTTTTAACGGCAATTTATTAAATAACTAACAATGAGCTAGAACTTACAAAGACATAAGATGTGGGTTTTTAAGCCACTTGTTCCAACATTACGAGGCTTTATATCTAACCCGACACCAATAAAAAGATTTGGTAATAACATCGTCAAAAAACCTATCCTTTCTAAGAACGTTTCCGTCGAACACATTTTTATTTCTATACCACCAAAGGAGCCACCACGCCACGTAATAAACCCCTTCGAACACTGTCTTCAGCTTCGAACATAAAGAAACAATCCCAACCAAACTAACCACGTATCATAATTTTCAAAACCACAATCTGAGACATCCCACCATCTATTGATTAACTTCCGAACTTGTCTAGCCATACCACAAGTAAAAGCCAAATGACTAACCGTCTCTACCCCGACATTGCAGTTTAGCCATAAAATGGAATCAATATAAATACCTCGTCTCGATAATTTGAATTTCGTAGCCATCGACCCTATCATAACCTTCCAGGCGTGAATGTTTACTTTAATAGGAACATATGAAACCCATATAGTACTATGAACAACATCTGCACTCAACTTATTGTCGAAAATACGCCTGATCGACGCCACCGAGAATTCTCCTAATTTATTTTTTGTCCACATCCATCTGTCCATACACTCGCCAATCCTGACCTGCTGTATTGTTGTCCCTAATATATGATTGTTATAATCACACGAATTAAAGAAAGAAAGGTAGATATGAGAAGAATTCTAGAGAGAGAAAGTAGTGAGAGAAAGTAGAGAGAAAATGGTTGGTGAAACTTGTGGAATATTAGATTAGAGAGAAAATGAAATGACCAACACCCTTCCTAACATGCTAGGAAGGGTTTATATAGCCTTTGCTTACATGTAGCTTAATGGGCTATATGATCATGGGCTGGGCTTTCCTTTTGGGCTTTGGTTACTTATTAATGAACCTTAGCTTAAAGTTAAGCCTGTAATAACACGACTAATATACTACCTATTACAACGTTCTAAAATACGATACATAATAAACATTTGACCGAGCATTCTTGTTTGGCTCAATATTTTGAGGCTAACAATCTCCCCCAATGAGAGGTCATAAACCTTGGTCATTTAGGAAATTTGTAGAGATTACTAATCTCGCCATAAAGGAGTCTTGAACGTGTAATAGTAGTCCTGTTCCTTCATGCTGTGATCTTTGAGCCTTTGTCGTTGTCTTTCGACTTTGTCTTTAAGCTTGAGATCTTCAAATCATCCTTGACTTGTCTTTGACATCTTGCGATCTTGTGCCTTCATCCACATGCTCACACTATTAATTGTTGAATATGTCTTTAGGCATGAGTATGTGGTTTTGAATCTTTGACTTTGCTGTGTACACCGTGACGCCACCTTCTCGAGAAAAAACATAGACACGGACTGAATGGCTTTGACATTCGTCCTAAATCGGTAGCGTTTTACCTCCGGTCGGTGAAGACCGTTATACGATATTAAATATCGTACCTGTGATCAGGTAGCTTCAATTAAGAATCTCCTTGGCAGGGTTTCGCGGCTGTACTAGCCGTTCTCTTTACTCGACCGTCTCAAAGCAAGACTGCAAACATAAAGAGTGAATCAATTGGATAAACATCCGCTTGATTAAAGTCGTCAATTCAAATTCCTGGAACAAGTTTGATTCTTAAAGAATCTTACCATTGTTGCTTTCCAGTTGACACAAGTTTGATTCATAAGAATCTCACAAGTCACCTACCGTAGCGCTGTTTGATGTTGACGCTAGAAGGATTTCCATTCGTCACTGTGGATATTAATGAATATCACTCTGAATGTTCTAGCAAGACCATAAAGATATTGCGTAGAAACCTGAAACGAGTTTGAATCAATTCAGAATCAAACCACTGTTGCTTTTCAGTTTTGCACATGTTCAATTCATAAAGAATCTTGCATATGACCTACCGCAGTGCTGTTTGATGTTAACACTGAAAGGATTTCCACTCATCATTGTGAATACTAAGTAGTATCACTCTGAGTGTTCTAGCAATATCACAAGGATATAGCGTTGGACTCTCTTGATCTTCATCCGTGTGTCCTAACGAGATTTGATTGATCTCTTGGCTCTAGACTCGATTTGTGCACTTTTAGTGGTCGGAGGCTGGAGCAGATGCCACCTATTCAAATAGAAGTCGTGTTGATATCCGTGACAATAAAACAAACTTCTTTTGAGAGAAGCCTGAGTAGCTAGGAAAGGGTTGTGCTTCACATCACTGGGTCCATGATGAGTTTGTCTTCATGATGAGTTGACCCGGTTTCTGCCTAAGTTGTATGGAGGGCTTCTTTCTTTACACCCTTTATCCTTACATTTCTTTTTCATTCTTCAACCCCTTCAATGCTTACCAAGACATCATTACTAGCACCTTGTTGTGATTGTTCCAGTGCTAGCATCAGTACTTAGTCGGCATTCAGCTACGTTCACATTCTACTCCATCTTTCCTAAGGACTTCTAATAATCTATTGGATTGTCCATGGGAAGATCCCTCCGGTTCTGGTTGGATCATAGGACTTAAACCTAACCACCCTTTTGACACCAATAACGTCGTGAATTAAAGATGTTGTGGGTATTTGATCGTAACCATGAAAACCACTTTAAATTCTAACAAAGTGTTTGAAAAACATTTAACACCTTGCTAGTTTTGTCGTTTCAGAAATGCTCCCCCTTCACATGTGCATCGATTATCGAAAGTGTTTCGCACATGTAGGTAAGAGTTAAAGTGCTTGAGTCTTATATTAGATCACATTTTAATCACATTTTCTCCCTCTATCTCTAATATATAAAATCTTTTGATATTAGAGATACCAAATTTGATTAAAATATATTTTGAAAAAATAGTCTTGAAATCTCTGGGAGAAAGATGTGTTAATCTTTTGCATGAAGTTAAAATGCTCCCCCTCAAAAATTGATCCAATTGAATTGTCATTGTGAGGATATGATCCACATTTCGCTTTTTGAGGATGGGAGTTGTTGAACACACAATTTTTGAAAGATTTTGAATAATCATTGAGAAATTCTTGAAAAAATTGTGTTCAACGCTTTTTGAAAAATCCTATTTCTTTTTGTCGAAGAGGTTTTTCTTAAGCATAAACTTGAGTTCATAGACTTTGAATGTCTTGACGAATCCACTCAAGTGTAAGAAGATTTCTCTTCTTTTGCTGAGGGTAAGAGCACGAAATCGTACACTCCCCCGTGAATATAGTTCCGGGTTGCAATCTGAAAGTGATTACAAGCCATTGTGTTGAGCTCAAAACGTTGAATGTTTTGTGACAAGCTCAACCCGTGATAGATTGCTCTACCCGTTGTTTGGAAATATTGTCCAAAATAGACAATTTCCTTTATTAAAAGAAGAAATGACATGTTTTGAAAAATATTTACAACTTTCATTCGAGCTTTATGTACACACCCGTGTCGTTATTGAGCGACATTTCTAGGCACGTCCATATTATCGATACTGAAAGACATGTCGAGAAGAATATTTTTGGATTTTGAAAGATTTTTAATTTTGTGTTTTGCTTTTATGTGTTTTATATTTTTGTATTTTGCTTTTTCAAAGATATATACAAGTTGATGTTTGATAGATAAATCAAGCAGGCACCTTTGCCAGAATCTCCAGGTCTGCTGCAGTCAAACATCTCATACCAATTTGCCTAACAAGGTACTCAAACCTATCTTTTGACAGAGCTTTCGTAAACAAGTCGGCTAATTGGTAATCCGTTCCAACAAAGTATAATTCAACGATACCTCTTTCAACTTGTTCCTTTATGAAGTGATATCGGACATCAATGTGCTTCGTGCGGGAATGCTGTACTGGATTGCAGGAGATGGCTATGGCCGACTTTGAGTCACAGTACATAGGTACTTTATCAAAGTGGAAGCCATAATCCGTGAGTTGTGTTCTCATCCATAGAACTTGAGCACAACACGCAGATAGAGACACATACTCCGCTTCTACTGATGAGAGTGACGTGCAATCCTGCTTCTTGGAAGACCATCCCACAAGCTTATCTTGACCTAGAAATTGTGCACCACCAGAAGTACTTTTTCGTGTATCAAGACACCCTGCATGATCAGAATCTGAATAGGCCGTTAGAAAAAAACTGGTTTCCCTCGGATACCAGAGTCCCAAATGAATGGTATTCTTGAGGTACCGAAAGATCCGTTTAACCTCCTTGAGGTGCTTTTCAGTGGGTCGTGCTTGATAACGTGCACAATAACACGTAGCATGTGAAATATCAGGTCTGCTTGCTGTCAAGTACATGAGGGACCCGATCATGGAACGATATCTCGTTTGATCTATGGGTAATCCCTCCAAGTCAGCATCTAGGGATGTGGTTGATAATGGTGTCCCAACGGGGTCACATGAGGTCATACCATGCTTTTTGATTATCTCTTGACAATACTTAGCTTGGTTTATAAGGATACCACTTGGGGATTGGTGAACTTGAATTCCTAGAAAGAATTTTAGTTCGCCCATCATTGACATTTCAAATTTGCTATGCATTACTTTTTCAAACCATTTTGAAAGTTTTGGGTTTGTAGACCCGAAAATAATGTCATCAACATAAATTTGCACAAGCAAAATGTCATCCCCATATTTATAAGTGAACAAAGTTAGATCAATGGAACCTTTTGAGAAACCTTTGGATACCAGAAATTTTGAGAGCTCGTCGTACCACGCCCTTGGAGCTTGCTTGAGTCCATAAAGTGCTTTGTGGAGACGATACACTTTGTCAGGATAATGAAGATTGACGAATCCTTCCGGCTGCATGACATAGACTTCTTCCTTCAAAGGACCGTTAAGAAATGCCGTCTTTACGTCCATTTGATAGACAGTGAATCCCTTATGTGCAGCATAAGCAAGAAAAATCCTGACTGCTTCCATGTGAGCAACTGGTGCAAATGATTCATCAAAATCAATTCCCTCTATCTGGCCATACCCCTTAGCCACTAGCCTAGCTTTGTTCTTGATGATCGTGTTTTCTTCATCCATCTTGTTTTTCCAGATCCAACGAAGATTTAAAGGAGTCACATCGTATGGTCTGTCAACAAGTTCCCAGACTTTAAGTCTTTCAAATTGTTGAAGTTCATCCGTCATCGATTCAATCCAAGCATGATCAGCCATGGCTTCTTTGATGTTTTTCGGTTCAGTTGTACTCACGGCGAGTGCGAACATACAAACATCGCCATCGGTTGCTAGTTGTCGTCTTGTACGAACAGGCTGTGAAGGGTTTCCAATTACGTGAACCAAAGGATGATCTCGGGTCCAATGATGTGTTGAAGGATGTCGTTGATAGAACGTATGCATATTTGACGAATCAACATGGCGAGTAGAAGACTCTCCAGTTTCGTGTACCGGTGTACCGAATGGGTTGTGAAAATCGTCATCGTCAGATAATGCATCGTCTGCTTGATTTGTGTTCTCTGGAGCAATGACAGTAGTTGTGGATGTTGTAGGATCGATTGTTGAAGTGATATTCTGAGGAGGTAAATCTGCAACAACCCGTGTTGAAGTAGATGAAGTTGTATCCTTTTGTTGATGATGATCGGTATCATCATTCGTATCATGAGTGACAGCGGAAGACTTCGATGCAACTTGTTTCTCCCCCGTGAAATATTCATCATACATTGGTCCATATAACATTTCAAACTCTTCAAGTGTCGTGTCCACTGTCATATCTGCTCTAGGAACATGTTCAGGAACCAGCTTTGAACTTGACGGTTCATTGCTGTGGTCTTGAGTTCCGAGTTCCGTGCGGTTGTGAACGGAAGTCCTTTGTCGTTGTGGATCGGGACTTAAACTGCTTTGTTCAAGTGCCATTTCTTGTAATTCATCGAATCTGATATGAATAGTCTCGACTATCAATTTTGTTCTCTTGTTGTACACTCTGTATCCCTTAGACTGAGTTGCATATCCCACTAAAATGCATGCATCACCTTTCTCTTTCATCTTGTCTAGATTTTCACCATCTCGAATAATGTAACACGTACATCCAAAAACGTGAAGGTGTTTGAGTGAAGGTTTGCGATCATTAATTATGTGATATGGTGTCTTTTCGTGTCTTGGGATAACTAAGGAGCGGTTTTGTGTGTAGCATGCGGTTGACACGGCTTCGGCCCAAAAGTATAGTGGAAGTTTTGAAGCGGATAACAATGTTCGAGCAGCCTCAACTAAAGTACGGTTTCGTCTTTCAACAACGCCGTTTTGTTCGGGTGTTCGAGCAATAGATGTTTCATGTTCAATTCCTTCAGCTTCAAAATAGTTTCTCAGTTTTAAATTCAAAAATTCAGTACCTCTGTCAGTACGAACCACTTTAACTTGAGCTTGAAGACCACGTTGTATCACTTTAAGGAAGCTGATGAGAACATCGGGTGTTTCATCCTTGGACCTCAAGAAGTGAGTCCATGTGTACCTTGAGTAGTCATCGACAATTACCATAGCTTATTTCTTCCCATTGATACTTTGAACACGCATGGGACCACACAAATCTATATGAAGAAGATCTAACCGTCCTTTAGAGCTTGGTGTAGTCTTTGTCTTGAAACTACTCCGTTTAGCTTTACAAAGCTCACAAGAAGAACAAAGATGATCTTTGATGAATTTCAAGTTAGGAAGGCCTCGCACAATATCTTTCTTAGAAAGCAAGTTGATGGTATCGAAGTTAAGATGAGATAAACGTTGATGCCATAACCAAGCTTGAGTCGTTGAAGCTTTATCCATGAAACAGATTGGAGTTGAAGATGTGGAGTCTTGTAGTGAAATAGTGTAGAGATCAGTACCCCGTGTTCCGGTAAGTAAGTCATTCCCATCATAATCACGAACAAAACATGTCTTCTTTCTAAAAGCAACCTCCAAATCCGCATCACAGAATTGACCAACCGAGAAAAGATTATGATTGAGCCCTTCGACGTAGTAAACCCTTTTGATAGTGATATTCCCCTGAACCAAGTCTCCATATCCTAGGATCGGTGCAAATTAATCATTTCCGAATCGGACCGTACCCAGGAACTTCTCCACGAAGTTAATTAGAAGCTTGAGATTCCCCGTCATGTGCTTCGTGCATCCGGAGTCCATTATGAAGAGAATTACTTCGATCACCTGCAGAAGAATTAGAACACGATGGAGCATTTGCTAAATTGGATTCCATGTTAGTTGTGATTTCCGATTCATTAGTTTCCCTAGTTTCGTCACTTAGAGGCACACTAACGCTCGTAGTCACATTTTCTGTCCTAACCTTAGGCATCCATTTATATCCTGGAGGACATTGATTAGCAAACCACCATTTCCAAGGCTTGCTAGCAGACTCATATAATTCCCTAATTTTGCTTCTAGGGTTCTTAGTGGTGGAGTCTGATGCAATGCTTTTCTTAGGGGGGGGTTGCACCAGAATGGTTCACTTTGCGTTTGGGTTTTCTAGCACTAATAGGCATCACAGTTTGCTTCTTAGTTCTAGTTTATACGCCTTTGACATTATTCGAAACACACATAGCATGATTAGCATTAGCACACTTTCCACATTTCACACAAACAAACTTAACTTTCATAGCATTCAAAGTCGAATCATTCAAATCGTCATTACACGCGATTACAGACGTTTTATTCTTAGAAACATTGAAAATCCTAGGGTGGTCTTCTACTTCCTTCATCTTCCCTTGACTTTTGTTTTGCCAGACCTTTTCATTCATGCGAGTGCTCTTAAGCTGGGGCCGGCTAACACTAGCAGTGGGGACTACTCCTGTAGTAAAAGACACACGTCTATTAGTGTTTCTAGAAGTGTGAGGTGATTGACTTTCTTTGTTTTGTGTGGGTTTATTGGTCAATCTATACATCCCTGGTTTAACCACATTTGTGTTCTTAATGCTTTGTGATCGAATATTTGTTTTGGGAGTGTATTGTGGTAACCTATCCTTCGCATCCGTCTTGGGGGCAAACGCAGGTTTTGCAAATGCAGAATTAGAGAAAACCGATGGTTTTCCCAAGACAGAGGGTCTAGTCACTTTTTGAGCATTGGGTTGTCTTACAACAGGTTTCTTAACACTAGGTTCCACAATCTTCCCACCCATCTTAGCAATGAGTTTCTGCAACTCTGCTATCGCTCTGTCCCTGTCTTGTAACTGAGCTTTCAACCCTTTAGTTTCCAAATTCTGTTCGTTCATTTCTCGAAACGTTTGGGAAAGTTTTTCTTGCAATTTATTTTTATGTGGAAAACTACCAACGTCTTTTTGCAAAGCAAGTTCAAGAGAATGACAATGTTTTTGAAGGAAATCAGTTTTGTGTTGAAGTAACTCAAAGGCCTTTTTATCAACATTTTCTTTATGTTTCGAAAGCTCAAGTTCAAGACGCTCACACTCTTTGATTTTATCAAGATATTTGCATGCAACATCAGAATATTCATCGATATCAGCACAAGATTGAAGAGTAACACACAAAATATCTTTGGAGAGACATTCTTCTAAGAGAAGATCATATTCGTTTGAAAATTCTAATTTGTCATTTTGAAGGTCATCAATTTCTTTTTCAAGAGACTCAACATATTTCAAATCATCAAACATTTCAGACTGAATTAAATTTTCAAACTCAAGAACATGTTCTTTTATTATCTTCGTATTTGGTATTAAAAGTTCTTTCACAAGCACAGTTATGTCGTGAGGAATTTCGGTTTTCCACTTATCCTTTTGACGTTTCTCCCAACCGCTTTCAACAATTGATTGAACATTATTAACGTGGTGTTTAAGAAAACCAAGTATTTTTCTACTTTTGCTTTTAGAAGCATCTAGAGGCAAATAATTAATATATTTAAAAACATTAGTTTTCCTCTTAGTGGCAAAAGCTTTTTTCCATTGAATTCTTTTTTGTTTGCATTCTAAAAATAATTCCTTACGAGACTTCTGTTTTTGTGGTGTGAAAAGACCATAAAGACTGTTTTCATAAGCATAGTTATATGGTTTCACAAAATCTTTATTGACCGGTGATCTACTCTCCTCATCCCAAAGGGACGTCTCTTCACTATCGAAGTTAGCTACAGGGCAATCATGATTGGTCCATTCGGACTCGTCAAGATATAAATGGGGGTTTGCAGCTTGAGCTTGTTCGAGGTACTTGGGGGTGGCAAAGCTAGGTTGACCCTTGAAAAACGACCGAGGTGCTATCATTCTTACGGTTTGAATAGAGTCATGTGTATTATAAACAACTTTTTTCAAAAAATCGACTTGTTCTTCGAGATCCTTTACTTTTTCAGTATCTTTGCTTTGTCTATTTTTGAAATCTTGTTTTAATGTTTCAACCTCTTGTTTCTTCTCGTCAAGAATTTTAGCAGAATCGGTGGTGTTCATAGAAAGCCTCTGTTCAAGTTCATTAACTTTTGTTGTGGCAAGGTACGTTTTTTGATGTTCATCACTTAATAAAACATTAAATTGCCGTTTTTCTTTAGTTAACAAAGCAAGAGCTTCATTGTATTTATTTTCAAAATCGTCCTTTTTAACGTTGATGACACGACTTTTGTACCCCTCAAGCTCGTTGGTCTTTTGAAGAAGCTCAGCCCTATAACTATCAATAGTCTCACTAGATTTTATAAGAGCGGCTTTGCATTCTTCAAAGTTTTGAGTGAGCGTTGCGTTTGCCTTCTTTAATTGCTTTTGATTCTTTCTATTTTTATTGACATCTTTTTGTAAACTAGCAATTAAATTAGCAAGCGCGACACGCTCCTCGTCATCATACTCATTTGCATGTTGATCATCCTCAAACTCATTATTGCACATGTCTGATGAATCGGGTGTGGTATTGCTATCAACCGTTTCCATCATACACGTGTCAGTAATTGTTGTTGGTAGATCACTATGCTCATGTGTATCACAAAACACATTATATTAAGCATCATCTTGTACCTTATCAATTAGCTCGGTATCAAAGATAGGACCATTGTCATCTTCAGTGACGTTAAGGACCTCATGAATCTTTGCCATGTATGAATAATGTGCCTCGAGTTCTTGGTCGGAGATTTCATCATCTGTGTCGTCAAGCATTTCTCCTTCCTCAGCTGATAACTTGATTCCAGCTTCCATTTTCTTGCATAACAACATCTTTTCCTTATGATAACCATAATCTTTAACCCTCTTAGGCTGCCTGCATTCCTTGGCCAAATGCCCAAAACCTCTGCAGTTAAAACACTGAATCCCACTTTGTTGCACAACTTGAGTCCCAACAGTTTCCCTATTTCCAACAACAGTAGCCACCCTCTGATTATCATACTTAGGTTGTCGATCATACCTTGGAGGACTCTCAACACGTCTTCGTGTGTCATACCTTGGAGGACTCTGTGCATGGGTGTTCCTCGAGTTTGAAGATGTTCGAAGGTTGTTGTTGGTGGGTTTGTAGATTTTCTTATATTGCTTCATAACGAAAGCCATTTGTTGCTTGAATTCCCTATCCTTTTGAGCTATTTCTTCATCACTGTCTTCTTCGGATGATTGCTCAGGTATGGGTGATGGTGCTCTTGCAACTTCTTTGCCTCGGGATCGTGTTGGAACATTTGACTTGGAGACAATGGATGATCGTGGTGATGATGATTGAGTAGAGTAGGTCTTTGAAGTACGGGAGTGATATTCTGGGTAATGTTGAGTGGTAGACACCAAAGCAAGTGGATTGGACATCTTTGCAACTCGTTCAGCTTGAAGTTCATTTGCCTCATTTTGAAATTGTTTCAGGATGTCAAAGAGCTTGTGATATGAAACTTCGTCTAACTTTTGTTGTTGTTTCACCAAGGTGACAAACCGTGTCCACTCTGGTTGAAGTTGCTGTAGAAATTGGACATTGACTTGCATGGTGGAAACTTGCAAGTTGTTTCGGGTCATATCATTCATCATCTTGTAGAATCGGGAGTAATAAGAATCAATTGATTCCCCATCCTTTTATGTAAACTTGCCAAAGTTCCAAAACATCTTGGTTTTCACATCTTGTTTGTTAAGTGATTCCCCTTGTTGCAATCTTTCAATGGCCGTCCACATTTCTTGAGCAGTAGGACATGCGTCAACCGTAGAGTAAATTTCATCTCCAATGCCACTGAGAATTAAGTAGATTGCTTCCTTCTCTGCATCAAACCACGCACGATTCTCTGGGGTGAGGTCGGTCCTCTTCTGATCACGTTCATATGCGGGTTGTGCATCACTCGTGTCTGTGGCTGGTACTGCAGGAACTTGAATCCTTGAGATTTTATAGGGTCCTTCCAAAATACATTGCCTTAAAGCATCACCGTTAGGTTTTGTGTCAAGGTAACGTATAAAACGGGATTGCCATTGATCATATCGACCCGACACAAGCATTGGTGGTCTTTCCTTGTTACCTGCCACCATTATGTTGTTGTTCGTCACACGGTATTCGGCAGTAGAATCCATCTCAATATTCTCTGAAATGATGAATTGAATGTGGATCTTAAGTAGTTGAGTTGTGATTTGTTTGGTTGTTGAAATTCTGAAAATTGCGATTTTTTCTCAGCCCGACAATAAATTCCTCAGTCCGACAAAACGGTAGACCTAAAAAATTTGTAATCACCAAATTTTGAAATTGAGCTAGAAATGTCCTAAAACTAGTATGGAAAAAATTTGATTTTACTTGACCTAAAAATTTTAACTCTTTTTTTTTAATCTTCGTGTAAACTACGTTCCGAAACTAGTCAAGATGGTGGCTAAGTCTAAAAAATACTCAAACAAAAATTTAGCTAAACATGTCATCGTAATGTCCATCGGAATGTGCCATCGTAATGCCCATCGGAATGTTGCTTAGATCGGAATGTCCTTTAGATCGCAATGTGCAACTGTCGAAATCCCAGATCGAAATATTCAGATCGCAATGTGGCTGTCGCAATGTGGCTGTCGCAATGTGGGCAGAGTAACGTTTCAAGATTGCCTTAAATCCGTCGCAATCCAGATCGCAATAACGATCGGAATGTCCAGATCGGAATAAGGAGGCTATCGCAATACTGATCGCAAAGTAAAACCCTAGGGTTATTGCGATCAAAACCGTACTTACCTTTTCCGAAATTGTAGCTGTCGCAATAAGGGACCTTTTTTCCAACTTTTTAGGCAACGAGATTTAGCAACTTTTAGGCAACAAATTTAGCAACTTTTAGGCAACAAGATCGTGTTTTTAACCAAACCAAAACAACCAAATCTCTACAACAAGTATATAGAAGATTTGTAGCAAGAGATAGAACACGAAAAACACAAAAAAAATTCGAATTCGAGATGATTTATGGATTAAATCACACGTATCATATGAAAACACAACAACCAATCACAAAACTACCCCATGGCGATTGATACCAATTGTTGTCCCTAATATATGATCGTTATAATCACACGAATTAAAGAAAGAAAGGTAGATATGAGAAGAATTCTAGAGAGAGAAAGTAGTGAGAGAAAGTAGAGAGAAAATGGTTGGTGAAACTTGTGGAATATTAGATTAGAGAGAAAATGAAATGACCAACACCCTTCCTAACATGCTAGGAAGGGTTTATATAGCCTTTGCTTACATGTAGCTTAATGGGCTATATGATCATGGGCCGGGCTTTCCTTTTGGGCTTTGGTTACTTATTAATGAACCTTAGCTTAAAGTTAAGCCTGTAATAACACGACTAATATACTACCTATTACAACGTTCTAAAATACGATACATAATAAACATTTGACCGAGCATTCTTGTTTGGCTCAATATTTTGAGGCTAACATGTATCAACTCAACCACCTCGTTGTACTGTACCAGCTCTGCTCCACCTCTCGGATCCCTTCGAAAAGAAGATGATACATTCTAATTTCTCAATTTATTTCCTATAGTATTTGATTTACATAATTCAAGTGCAAACACGCTGGGAAAACATTCCTTCAGCATACCCCATGCATGCAAGAATCCTCCCAAAATCGGGTAAAATTCCCATCACCCAGCTTAATACGCATATGACTCATAATGTTAATACCTTTATTGGCCAAAAAATTCATCTCTTTAATGATGCTACTCCAGCATGAATCGTAACCTCTATACCTATTAATTCCAATCTTGCCATCGTTTCCATGGATCGCTTTGAGCCTTTGACCACTCTCACCCATAACGCTTCACCTTGAGCCAAGAACCTCCATACCCATTTGAATAACAAAACCCTCTTATTTTACCGGGGTGAATAACCCTTTTACCCAAAAAAATAACAAATCCCTGTTTAAAGCATATAAGCTCGAAACGCCAAGCTCGCCTTTATCTTTTGGAGCGACCACTTTTTTTCCAATTAACCCACGACATTTTCTTGCTCGATAAGTCATGTCCATTAAAAAATTGTCTATGCATCGATTCTAGTTTATGAAGAATACTTGACGGCACTTTAAAAATGGACATGTGGAAAATCGGCATGGACCCTAACAGTGCTTTAATAAGCGTTAGTCTCCCATCGCATGACAACATCTTCATCTTCCATTTAGAAAACCGATTCTTCACTTTATCTACCACACCGTCCCCAGAATTAAATCTATTCATAGTTTCCCCCATCGTGGATCCCAAATAAATAAATAAATGGCGCTTTAAGAATTTGGCATCCTAGTTTGCTCAATGCTTGCTCAGTATTCTTATTGTCTACATTAATACCCATGATCTTGCTTTTGCTCATGTTTACTTTAAGACCCGACGCCCTGTAGAAACACTCCAATACATACGTTAAAGAATCAAAATTCTGCTCATTCTAGACTCCAAGAAATACCGCATCGTCCTCGTAAAACAAGTGTGATAAATTTACCGTATCTTGTAATCTAACACCTTGAAAAAGCCGCGCGTCTATAAATCGCTGAAACGAAAGATGAAGACTTTCCATTATTAAAATGAATAAAAATAGAGACAACAGATCGCCCTGTTTCAAACCCCTACTGAACTGAAACTCCTCCGTGGGACTACCATTAATCATTATAGACCCTCTTGACGTTTGAAGACAAACTTGAATCCATTTTATCCATTTAATACCAAAGCCAAATTTGTGTAAAATCTCATCCAGAAAATCCCAATGAACCGAATCGTAAGCTTTCTCGAAATCCACCTTAAAAATAAGATGTTAGCCTCAAAATATTGAGTCAAACAAGAATGCTCGGTCATATGTTTATTATGTATCGTATTTTAGAACGTTGTAATATGTAGTAGAATAGTCGTGTTTTACGGGCTTAACGTTAAGCTAAAGTTCATTCATAAGTAAGCCTAAAAGGAAATCCCGCCCCATTAATATATAGCCCATACAAGCCCGCACGTGGGTGGACTATATATACCCTCCTCCTAGCATGTTAGGAGGAGGTTGGCTTAATTTTTCATTCTCTCTCTACTTTCTTTCTCTAAAATTCATCTATCTTCTATCTATTTTTCTTGTTTAATCATCACAAATTATAGGGACAACAATTGGTATCAATCGCCATGGGGTAGATTTATGATTGGTTGTTGTTATTTCATTTGATTCGTATGATTTAATCCATAAATCATCTCAGATTCAAATATTTTTTGTGTTTTCCGTGCTCTAAATCTTGATATCAATCTCCTACATAGTTGTGGTAGGGATTTGGGTGCTTTAGATTGGTTAAAATCACAAATTTCTAACCAAAAATATCCTTTTTTACACATTTTTCACGAAACAGTAACTTTATTGCGATACATTTGCTTCATTTCCATCGCAATATCAAGGGTTTCTGGATTGCGACCATTATTGCGACAAAAATTGCGATAGGGTTTTGGATTGCGATACACATTGCGACAGAATCAATTGCTTGTATTGTGACAGAATCACTTGTTTGTATTGCGACAGAATCACTTGCTTGTATTGCGACAGAATCACTTGATTGTATTGCGACAGAATCACTTGATAATATTGCGACAGAATCACTTGCTTGTATTGCGACAGAATCATTGGTGTGTATTGAGATAGACTTATTTGTGTGCATTGCGATAGATTCTTTGGTATTGCGACAGACTTTCGTATTACGACAAGTTTGGTATTGCCACAAGATTGGTATTGTGACAGGTTTGGTATTGCGACAGATTGGAGGATGTTTTGAATATTCCAAAAATACACTTAAAAAATTTCGAGTTTTTTGGTCTTGAGAATTTTTTGGTTTTTTGAGAACATTTTTTAAGGGATTTAAACATTTTTTCTCTTCAACAACAATCACTATAACATCTACTTAAGATCCGTATTCACATCATCATTTCAGATAATATTGAGATAGTTTCTACTGCAGAGTATCGTGAGACGAACAACAACATCATGGTGGTGGGTAACAAAGAGAGACCACCAATGCTTGTGTCGGGTCGATATGATCAATGGCAATCCCGTTTTCTTCGTTATCTTGACACAAAACCTAACGGTGATGCTTTAAGGCAATGCACTTTTTATGGACCCTATAAATTCTCAAGGGTACAAGTTCCTGCTGTACCAGCCACAGACACAACTGACGAACAACAAGAAATATGAACGTGATGAAAAGAGAAACGGCCTCACACCAGAGAACCGTGCTTGGTTTGATGTAGAGAAGGAAGCAATATACTTAGTTCTCAGTGGCATTGGAGATGATATTTATTCCACGGTTGATGCATGCCCTACTGTTAAAGAAATGTGGACGGCTATTGAAAAACAAGATGTGAAAACTAAGATGTTTTGGAACTTTGGCAATTTTACTTCAAAGGATGGGGAATCAATTGTTTCATATTACTCCTGATTCTACAAAATGATGAATGACATGACCCAAAACAACTTGCATGTTTCCACCATGCAAGTCAATGTCCAATTTCTACATCAACTTCAACCAGAGTGGACACGGTTTGTCACCTTGGTGAAACAACAACAAAAGTTAGACGAAGTTTCATATCACACGCTCTTTGACATTTTGAAAAAATTTCAAAATGAGGCAAATGAACTTCAAGCTGAACGAGTTGCAAAGGTTGCAAATCCACTTACTTTGGTGTCTACCACTAAACATTAACCATATTATCGTTCTCGTGCTCCAAACACCTACTCTACTCAATCATCATCACCACGATCATCCACTGTCTCTAAGTCACATGCTCCAACAAGATCCTGAGGCAAAGAAGTTGCAAGAGCACCATCACCCACACCTGAGCAATCATCTAAAGAAGACAGTGATGAAGAACTAGCTCAAAAGGATAGGGAATTCAAGCAACAAATGGCTTTCATTATGAATCAATACAGGAAAATCTACAAACCCACCAACAACAACCTCAGAACATCATCAAACCCGAGGAACACCTATGCACAGAGTCCTCCAAGGAATGACACACGAAGGTGTGCTGAGAGTCCTCCAAAGTATGATCGACAACCCACTAAGTATGATAATCAGAGGGTTGCTACTGTTTTTAGAAATATGGAAACTGTTGGTACTCAAGTTGTGCAACAAAGTGGGATTCAGTGTTTTAACTGCCGAGGTTTTGGGCATTTGGCTAGGGAATGTCGACAGCCAAAGAGGGTTAAAGATTATGGTCATCATAAGGAAAATATGCTACTATGCAAGAAGATGGAAGCTGGGATCAAGTTATCAAATGAGGAAGGAGAAATTCTTGACGACACAGATGATGAACTCTCCGACTAAGAACTCGAGGCACGTTACTCATACATGACAAAGATTCATGAGGTCCTTAACGTCACTAAAGATGACAATGGTCCTATCTTTGATACCGAGCCAATTGATAAGGTACAACATGATGATGAATATAATGTGTTTGGTGATACACATTAGCATAGTGATCTACCAACAACAATTACTAACACATGTATGATGGAAACGGTTGATAGCAATACCACACCCGATTCATTAGACATGTGCAATAATGAGTTTGAGGATGATCAACATGCAAATGAGTATGATGACGAGGAGCGTGTCACGCTTGTTAATTTAATTGCTAGTTTACAAAAAGATGTTAATGAAAATAGAAAGAGTCAAAAGCATTTAAAGAAGGCAAACACAGCGCTCACTCAAAGCTTTGAAGAAAGCAAAGCCACTCTTATAAAATCTAGTGAGACCATTGATAGTTATAGGGCTCAGCTTCTTCAAAGAAACAAAGAGCTTGAGGGGTACAAAAGTCGTTTAATTAACGTTAAAAGGGACGATTTTGAAAATAAATACAACGAAGCTATTGCCTTGTTAACTAAAGAGAAACGTCAATTTAATGTTTTATTAAGTGATGAACGTCAAAAAACGTACCTTTACAAAACAAAAGTTAACGAACTTGAACAAAGTCTTTCTATGAATACCACCGATTCTGCTAAAATTCATGACGAAAAGAAACAAGTGGTTGAAAAATTAAAACAAGATTTCAAAAATAGACAAGGCAAAGATACTGAAAAAGTAACAGAATTCGAAGAACAAGTTGAATTTTTGAAAAAAAGTTGTTTATCAAACGCATGACTCTATTCAATCCGTTAGAATGATAGCACCTCGGTCGTTTTTCAAGGGTCAAGCTAGTTTTGAAAGTCCCAAGTACCTCGAACAAGCTCAAGTTGCGAACCCTCACTTATATCTTGATGAGTCCGAATGGATCGATCATGATTGCCGAGTAGTTAGGCTCGATAGTGAAGAGACGTCCCTTTGGGATGAGGAGAGTAGATCACCGGTCAATAAAGATTTTCTGAAACCATATAATTATGCCTATGAAAATAGTCTTTATGGTCTTTTCACTCCACAAAAACAGAAGTCTCGTGAGGACTTGTTTCTTGAAAGCAAACAACGAAGAATTCAATGGAAGAAAATTTTTACCACTAAGAAATCAAATGTTTCTAATACGTTAACTATTTGCCTCTTGATGTTTCTAAAAGCAAAAGTAGAAAAACACTTGGTATTCTTAAACATCACATTGATAATGTTCAATCAATTGTT
The DNA here is from genome assembly GCA_025667525.1 of Glebionis coronaria. NCBI lineage: Eukaryota > Viridiplantae > Streptophyta > Magnoliopsida > Asterales > Asteraceae > Glebionis > Glebionis coronaria. The sequence goes on along the minus strand of JANFOE010000146.1, from coordinate 370,995 downwards.
GAAAGCGATTGGCAAAAACGTGAAAATGATAAGTGGAAAAAAGAGATTCCTCACGAAATAACTGTGTTTGTGAAAGAACTTTTAATACCAAATACGAAGATAATAAAAGAAACTGTTCTTGAGTTTGAAAAATTAATTCGGTCTGAAATGTTTGATGATTTGAAATATGTTGAGTCTCTTGAAAAAGAAATTGATGAACTTCAAAATGACAAATCCAATTTTTCAAACGAATATGATCTACTCTTAGACTCCAAAGATATTTTGTGTGTTACTCTTCAATCTTGTGCTGATATCGATGAATATTCTGATGTTGCATGCAAATATCTTGATAAGATCAAAGAGTGTGAACGGCTTGAAACTGAGCTTTCGAAACGTAAAAAAAATGTTGATAAAAAGGCTTTTGAGTTACTTCAACACAAAACTGATTTCTTTAAAAAACATTGTCATTCTCTTGAACTTGCTTTGCAAAAAGATATCGGAAGTTTTCCACATAATAAAAAATTGCCAGAAAAACTTTCCCAAATGTGTCGAGAAATGAATGAAAAGATTTGGAAATTAAAGACTTGAAAGCTCAGTTACATGACAGAGAAATAGCGATAACAGAGTGAAGAAACTCGTTGCTAAGATGGGTGGGAAAATTGTGGAACCTAGCGTTAAGAAACCTGTTGTAAGACAACCCAATGCGCATAAAGTGACTAAACCCTCTGTCTTTGGAAAACCATCTACTTTCTCTAATTCTGCATTTGTAAAACCACGGTTTGCCCCCACGACGGTTTGGAAGGATAGGTTATCACAGATTACTCCCAAAACACATATTCGACCACAAAGCATTAAGAACAAAAATGTGATTAAACCAAGGATGTATAGATTGGCCACTAAACCTACACACAACAAAGAAACTCAATCACCTCAGACTTCTAGAAACACTAATAGACGTGTGTCTTTTACTACAAGAGTAGTCCCCACAGCTAGTGTTAGCCGGCTTTAGCTTAAGAGCACTCGCATGAATGAAAAGGTTTGGCAAAACAAAAGTCAAGGTAAAATGAAGAAAGTAGAAGACCACCCTCAGAATTTGAATGTTTCTAAGAATAAAATGTCTGTAATCGCGTGTAATCGATTTGAATGATTCAACTTTGAATGCTTTGAATGTTAAGTTTGTTTGTGTGAAATGTGGAAAATGTGCCAATGCTAATCATGCTATGTGTGTTTTGAATAATGTCAAAGGTGTAGATACTAGAACTAAGAAGCAAATTGAGATGCCTATTAGTGCTAGAAAACCCAAACGCAAAGTGAACCGTTCTGGTGCAACCCCTCCCCCCCCTAAGAAAAGTAATGCATCAGACTCCACCACTAATAAACCTAGAAGCAGAATTAGGGAATTATACGAGTCTGCTAGCAAGTCTTGGAAATGGTGGTTTTCTAATCAATGTCCCCAAGGATATAAATGGATGCCTAAGATTAGAAAAGAAGACGTGATAACGAGTGTTAGTGTGCCTTCAAGTGCTGAAACTAGGGAAACTAATGAATCAGAAATCACAACTAACATGGAATCCAATATAGGAAATGCTCCATCGTGTTCTAGTTCTTCTGCAGGTGATCGAAATAATTCTCTTCATACTGGACTCCAGATGCATGAAGCACATGACGGGGAATCTCAAGCTTCTAATTAACTTTGTGGAGAAGTTCCTGGGTACGTTCCGATTCGGAAATGATCAATTTGCACCGATCCTAGGATATGGAGATTTGGTTCAGGGGAATCTCACAATCAAAAGGGTTTACTACGTCGAAGGGTTCAATCACAATCGTTTCTCGGTTGGTCAATTTTGTGATGCGGATTTGGAGGTTGCTTTTAGAAAGAAGACATGTTTTGTTCATGATTATGATGGGAATGACTTACTTACCGGTTCACGGGGTACTGATCTCTATACTATTTCACTTCAAGAATCCACTTCTTCAACTCCAATCTGTTTCCTGGCTAAAGCTTCAACGACTCAAGCTTGGTTATGGCATCAACGATTATCTCATCTCAACTTTGATACCATCAACTTGCTTTCCAAGAAAGATATTGTGAGAGGCCTTCCCAACTTGAAATTCATCAAAGATCATCTTTGTTCTTCTTGTGAGCTTTGTAAAACTAAACGGAGTAGTTGACAAAGACTACACCAAGCTCTAAAGAGCGGTTAGATCTTCTTCATATAGATTTGGGTGGCCCCATGCGTGTTCAAAGCATCAATGGGATAAAATATGTTATGGTAATTGTCGATGACTACTCAAGGTACACTTGGACTCACTTCTTGAGGTCTAAGGATGAAACACCCGAAGTTCTCATCAACTTCCTTAAACTAATACAACGTGGTCTTCAAGCTCAAGTAAAAGTGGTACATACTGACAAAGGCACGGAATTCTTGAATTCAACTCTGAAGAATTATTTTGAAGCCTGAACAAAACGGCGTTGTTGAAAGACGAAACCTTGGTTGAGGCTGCTCGAACATTATTATCCGCTTCAAAACTACCACTATTCTTTTGGGCCGAAGCCGTGTCAACCGTACGTTACACACAAAATTGTTCCTTAATTATCCCAAGACACGAAAAGACACCATATCACATAATTCATAATCGCAAACCTTCACTCAAACACCTTCTTGTTTTTGGATGTACGTGTTACATAATTCGAGATGGTAAAAATCTAGACAAGATTAAAGAGAAAGGTGATGCATGCATTCTAGTAGGATATGCAACTTAGTCTAAGGGATATAGAGTTTACAACAAGAGAACAAAATTGATAGTCGAGACTATTCATGTCCGATTCGATGAATTGCAAGAAATGGCACTTGAACAAAGCAGTTTAAGTCCCGATCCACAAAGACAAAAGACTTCTGTGCACAACCGCACGGAACTCGGAACTCAAGACCACAACAATGAATCGTCAAGTTCCATGCTGGTTCAAAGAAATGTTCCAAGAGCTGATATGACAATGGACACGACAATTGAAGAGTTGGAAATGTTATATGGACCAATGTTTGATGAATATTTCACGGGGGAAAAACATGTTGTATCAAAATCTTCCGCTGCCAATAATGATAAGAATAATGATACCGATCATCGTCAACAAAAGGATACAACTTCATCTACTTCAACACAGGTTGCTGCAGATTTACCTCCTCAGAACAACCGATCCTACAACATCCACAGCTACTATCATTGCTCCAGAGAACACAAATCAAGCAAACGATGCATTATCTGACGATGACGATTTTCACAATCCATTCGGCACATCGGTACATGAAACTGGAGAGTCTTCTACTCGCCATGTTGATTCGTCAAATATGCATACGTTCTACCAACGACACCCGTCAACACATCATTGGACCCGAGATCATACTTTGGTTCAAGTAAATGGAAACCCTCCACAGCCTGTTCGTACAAGACGACAATTAGAAATCGATGGCAATGTTTGTATGTTCGCACTCGCCGTGAGTACAGCTGAACCGAAAAACATCAAAGAGGCCATGGCTGATCATGCTTGGATTGAATTGATGACAGATGAACTTCAACAATTTGAAAGACTTAAGGTCTGGGAACTTGTAGACAGACCATACGATGTAATACTGCTAAATCTTTGATGGATCTGGAAAAACAAGATGGATGAAGAAAACACGATCATCAAGAACAAATCTAGGCTAGTGGCTAAGGGGTATGGCCAGAAAGAGGGAATTGATTTTTGATGAATCATTTGCACCAGTTGCTCGTATGGAAACGGTTAGGATTTTCCTTGCTTATGTTGCACATAAGGGATTTACTGTTTATCAAATGGACGTGAAGACATCATTTCTTAACGGTCCTTTGAAGGAAAAAGTCTATGTCACGCAGCCGGAAGGATTCGTCAATCCTCATTATCATGACAAGGTGTATCGTCTCCACAAAGCACTTTATGGACTAAAGCAAGCTCCAATGGCGTAGTACAACGAGCTCTCGAAATATCTGGTATCCAAAGGTTTCTCAAAAGGTTACATTGATCTAACTCTGTTCACTTATAAATATGGGGATGACATTTTGCTTGTGCAGATTTATGTTGATGACATTATTTTCGGGTCTATAAACCCAAAACTTTCAAAATGGTTTGAAAAAGTGATACACAACAAATTTTAAATGTCAATTATGGGCGAACTAAAATTCTTTCTAGGAATTCAAGTTCACCAATCCCCAAGTGGTATCTTTATTAACCAAGCTAAGTATTGTCAAGAGATAATCAAAAAGCATGGAATGCCTTCATGTGACCCCGTTGGGAAACCATTATCAACCACATCGCTAGATGCTGACTTGGAGGGAAATGCCATAGATCAAACGCGATATCGTTCTGATAGGTGTGTAAACACCCATCCTTTTTACCACTTAATTACAATAATAACCGAGCCAAAACGTGTATTTTATGTCATTTATGTCGGAATTATGCGTGGTTTGTGTTTTTGTTGTGATTTAGGACGAAAAGGTGAAAAGTGGAGAAAACACGGGCATTCACGGGCTTTTATTGAAGAAAAAGATGAAAGACGAAGTCAAGAAGTCAAGAGTGCAAAAAGAACGGAAGTCCAAGACCAATTCTGAAGATTTATCGAAGAAAAAGTCAAAGACGGAAGTTTACTAAAAGCCGAAGAACTCAAGTCTTATTTATTGAAGAATTAAAAGACGAGTCCAAAGAAATCCCGAGCCAAAAGTCATTAAATTCCAAGATTAAAGAAGATTAAAGGCTTAAGGACCTAATGGTGCAATTAAGAGAAAATGAAGGAGGGGAGGAAGCTTCTTAATCCTCCCCTATATATAGATCATTAAGTTTATCATTTCATTTTGTTGGCTACAGTGACACTAGTTCTTCCACCCTTTTAATTACTTGCACATTTACTTTTATTGCACCTTTAATTACCTTGTCTTGCACTTCAATTTTCAAGTAAGTTACTTTTACTTTTATTGCACCTTTACTTTACTTGTTTAATCTCTCATTCTTCCTTTCTTTTTTGCTTGATCTTTATGTTTATGTGTTTATTATCTTGCTTATTTGATTAAAGGTTATGTTTTTATGCTTTTGATTGTTTTGGATTATTGATTCTTATAGCTTATTTGTGTTTTTCTTTAAGTTTCTTAAGTTTTTTTATAAAAGTTATTTTTATATAAAGTTTGTTTTCGTAAATCTTTTTCATTTCGTGTTTTAAAAGTCTTTAAATTTCAGCTTATTAGCTTTTTCTTATACGTGTTTGCTTAGGATTTTAGTCTAGTGCTTATTTGGCTTATAGCTTATTAGTTTAGCTTATTTCGTGTTATTACTACTGTATTCCAATCTAACTGATCGGAAAAGGGTTTCACATTCCGACCAGCACTCCATTGCTTGGTCGAAAAAGGGTTTGTGTTATTCCGATTGGGGGTGTCTAGTGGCATTCCGATCTGGGTGTTAAGTGATATTCCGATCAGAAGGCAAGTGACAACATTCCGATCTGAGCCCACTCCACATTCCGATTAGGAGTTCCGATCAACATTCCGATCCGGGCGCCATTCCTTATTCCGACGAGATCAGTATTCCGATCAGGAGGTAAGCACATTCCGATCAGGGTTTGTTTGGTTATTCCGATCAGGTAGGTGACAACATTCCGATTGGAATTCCGACGACAACATTCCGATCAGGTCAAGGTGAGGGCATTCTGATCGGAATATATTCCGATTGGGTGTTGTTTTCTATTTTGTCTTGTTTAATTTTTACGTTCTTATTTTAATACCTTTTCAATTTTAATTTTCGTCACGCTTTTAAATTTAAGTCATTTAATTATTTTACTTTTCAAAGTTTTAAATATTGCACCCTTTATATTAATTAGACTTAGATTTATTATAACGCCATTTTATTTTAACGCCATTTTACTTTAACGTCATTTACTTTAATTGTTTTGCACATTTTATTTAAAAACAACCAAAATATTTGTTTTACCAAAATCAACTGAGTCGTACTTTAAGCCGGAAATCAATTCGTTAAGATACGAGAACACGAACTTTAATTTTTATACAGGGTGTCAAAAGCCTTGTATTAAATGGCGCCGCTGCCGGCTCTTTTCGTAAAGATTAACGGTTTTCTGTGAGAGACGCGTTGTTTTTTGTGATCCGTTCACTTGTGAGCGTTATTTTTCTTGCATAAAAAATCAAAAAACCATAAAAATTAAAAATTATTAAAAAATCCATAAAATTAAAAATTTCAAAAATCCAAAAATATTTTATTTTTATTGTGTATATATATTGTCTTTGTGTTTGGTATTGTTTTCTTTTGTCTTTGTAGGTGTATGCGTACTAGATCTTCTAATTATCAAGAGCCCGAGACTCGAGAAGATTTAAGTATGTCAGGTGTTAACAACAATAATAATCCACCGCACCTCAACAATAACAACAATGTTCTTCCACAGCCCGATCTTCGGACAATGGAGGAGCTTTGTCAACCTACCATGTTTGGACGAGGAGGACCGATTGCGCCGATGCAAATCACGGCTCCGGAGTTTTCGTTGAAGCACCACATGATTCAGCAAGTGCAAACTAATCCATTCGCCGGAATGCCTAATGATGATGCCAACAAACACCTCGACAAGTTCATTACAATCACCCAAAGCATGAAGTTGCCTGGTGCCACAATGGATGTTCTACGCCTTCAACTCTTCCCACATACTTTATCACATCACGCCGAGAAATGGTTTGATCGTCTCCCGAAGAATTCTATTCATACTTGGGATGACATGACTCAACGCTTTTTGTCGTGCTACTTTCCACCATCCATGGTCACGAGCCTTCGCAATCAAATCAGCGGTTTCATGCAAGATCCCGATGAATCTCTTTTTGATGCTTGGGAAAGATATGATGTCTTGAACGATCATTGTCCAAACCACAACATGCTTCCAGTCACATTGATCGATACTTTCTACAACGGTTTGACTTTTCGTGATCGTGATACGATTAATGCAGCCGCCGGTGGCATATTTATGAAAAGGAGACCCGAGGAGTGTAGAGAGCTAATTGAGAACATGACTACTCACCACAAAAACTGGGATTCCTCTGCTTCTTCAAGGAACAACCCGAGAGTCAATGTTTCTTCTACTTCAGCAAACCCTGATATGAACGAACTCACCCGCATGATGACTGAAATGAGCAAAAGTATCTTGCTTCTCGCTTCAAACCAACAACAACAAGTTAAAGCGGTTGAACCTTTTGTGAAACATGCGGCGGTCTTCACTCATACACCGATTGTCCTTCTACACAAGGCAATCCGGAAAATGTGTATGCAGCTTATGGTAATTATTCACCGGAAAATTACCAAGCTCGACCACAAGGAGATAGAAATTTGCTGAGTTACCGATCAAACAACTACCTTTCACCCGGTTTTTCTCCTCAAAACCAAAACCCCGCCAACAACTACACTAGAAGCAACCAAATCCCACCAAGAGCTTCTAATCCTTATCACCCACCCGCCCAACCAACCCCACCCATTAACCCCGATGTTGAAGCCATCATGAGAACCCAAGGTGAGCAAATCAAGAATCTATAGAGTCAAATTATCAATCTTTTTGGATATATTACCAAGCAAGGAAATAAGATAAGATCTGAGCTTCGAGATAATATTCAATCCTCCTTCAGCAATCAAACAAATGATTTGAAGAATATGCTTGCTAGTTTCTTGCCCGCCGCTCAACCTTCTTCTTCGAGTTCTCTACCTTCAAACACCGTCACCAATCCGCGAGCAAATGTGAGTGCTATTACTACTCGTAGTGGAATTACCATTGTCGATCCACCTATCCCGCCCCCATCATCTACACCTCCTCCACCACCATTTATCCCCACTCCTCCTACACCTAGTATTAGTGCACCATTACCGTCTCCACCTCGTCATGACGATGTACCTAGGAAGGACCCTTCAACATCTCAACCTTTACCTGCTACGCCTTCACCTTCACCACCTAAACCCAATATCCCTTATCATTCACGTTTAGGCAAGACCAAAATACTAACCAAGGATGACTCTCAAGTGTCGAGCTATGTGAAGATGATCTCTCAAATGAACTTCAACATTAGCTTTCTCGAAGCACTTGTCCACATGTCGAAATTTGTCAAAGCATTCAAGGAATTGCTTAACAAGAAGGAAAAGTTGATTGAGCTCGCCAACACACGCTTAAATGAAAACTGCTCTGCAGTTATTCTTAAAGAACTTCCGGAAAAGCTTGGAGATCCCGGTCGTTTTGTGTTGCCTTGCATCTTCAACAAACTGAAGAATTTACTGCCCTTGCTGATCTTGGGGCCAGTATTAATCTTATGCCTTTGAGTGTTTGGAAAACACTATCATTACCCGACCTTACTCCAACAAAGATGACTCTTGAACTTGCAAATCGCACTCTCGCTTACCCTGTTGGTATTGCCGAAGACGTGTTCATTAAAGTTGGCACATTTACTTTCCCGGTCAATTTTGTCGTTGTTGATTATGAAATGGACCCTCGTATTCCTTTAATACTTGGTCGGTCATTCTTGAGAACCGGACGAGCTTTAGTTGATGTTGCCGAAGGTGAGTTAATCTTAAGAGTCGGGAATGATTCACAAGTGTTCAAAATGGGGAAGCTTACAAGCAAATCTTATGGATGAGTATCAGTGAATATGATTAATGTGCTCGATGATTTTGTCATCTACAACAATCCGCTATTCGACTCTTGCATTGATAATCCACTCTTTCATGATGATGTGGATGATTCTCTCTCCACTTTGGACGCTTCACCCATTTATGATTCTCCACCGATCTTTGATGCTTATGATGATGATTCTAGCTCAGATTCGGATGATTATGATGACCTTACTTCTAAGTATCCCGACCTGCCCACGTATGATGATTTCGATGAGACTGATACTCTTTCGAGTGATTCTTCACATGATGAAGATCCTCCGCCATCACTTGATCCTACTTTGGACGATTACTTATTTGAGGAAGACTTTTTAACTTTTCTAAATACCTACTTCCCTCATGAGAGTGATGCACCTCCTTTGGACTTTGAAGATTATCGTCTTGATCCTACTTTGGATTTGAAGAACATTCTTTCAAAGGAGAAGAAACCGGTCGACACCAATATACGCAGCACATATGATTTAATACCTCTTTGTCCCCCTTCTGAGGACGAGGTTGTGCATTTTCATCACGGATCTTCTTTACACTCTGCTGAGCCTGAGTGCTATTTTCCCCTAAAGGAAAAGGTGTTCGACCCCGGTATCGATATTCTGCAGCCATCTCAGTATCCACCTGATAAAATAAAAGGAAATATCTTTGGAACTTATGGAAATCTGCTTGCACCATTTCACCCTTGCTCCCACCGTGCTCCATCATTGCTTAAGGGAACCTTGACTAATCTTCTTTGGCTTGCCTTGTTCGCCTTAAGCTTGTGCTATTTGATGGACGAAAACTATGTCTTTGATCCTGGTGGATATGTTTCATGCTTCTTCCTATGATGATCAAGGTCGAGTCAGGCTCACGACTCGGTAATAAAAAATCAAGCGCTTCTTGGGAGGCAACCCATGCATCTATCTTTTAAATTTCTTTATCCTAAGTGTAGGGGAGACCCGTTGGTTTGCTATTTCCTCTCCTCTCTTAATCAGGGATTCGCGCGCTCAATGATCCACTATTGATGATTCTTGACGACCCGTGATTCCGTGTTCCCTTCTTCCCGGTTCTATCCTAAACTCTTTTCGATTCACTATTTTATATTTTCTCAATATTAAAATTGGAATCTCTTTAGTTGTCTCTTCCTTAGCGAGATTTAAACAAAGTGCACAATGTCCTAAGTGTAGGGGAGTTTACTCCCACATGCTTAAACATTGAGGACAATGTTTATCTTAAGTGTAGCGGGACTTCTATCGAAGTTAAGTGGCCTTTTCCTTGTATTTCTCCTCATTTTAACCGGAAAATAAACTTTTCTACATTTTTCAAAATTTTTGATCTATTTTGGCCTATTAGTTTTTCCTTTGTGTAGTTATTTTCTTTCTTTGCTAGAATAAACTTTAATAAAGTGGTTTTAATTTTCAAACGTTGTGAATCTTTTGACTCAACCCGAGTTTACTTATCTAAGTTACTCTAGCTAGTATCCTTAACATGTTTAAGTCAAGTTTTGCTAGGCTTTTATATAGGGAGCTATAAAATGCGAAAGTCTTAACTCTCACGGGTTAAGAACAAGAACTTTTTGCAAGTTCCTATAATTGATCCTAGAGAGTCGTTTATCAAGGGAACTTTAAAATGCGATTTATAAACTTGAAAAAGTCTTAAGTGTTTGCAAGATCCTATAGACGACTCGAAAACCCAAAACTTTGATTTAATAGGCTAAGCATCCACGAGTCTCATTCCTTGAGATTTTAAACTGTGGAGAACAAGAGATGATCGAGCCAATTATAACTTCGGTATTCTTTTGGGAATTTATGTGAGTCAATTATAAGCCTATTCTCCCATCACTTGCTAATAAATTTATCTGCAATAAATAAGGTTGTACGATTTGAAAAGTTACTTAGCTTCTAGCCCAAGATCGTTTAAAAGTTGCTCGGTATGGATTAGAGTTCATAGCCAAGGCATAACTTATTGAAGCGGGATGCGAAGATTGGCGAGTCCGAAAAGGCCCTAACAAGGCATGAGGGCTATATTTTGTTGCTAAAGATCCAAAGCGATGTGAAGAATCATTTATCGAAAATCGATATGAAGGATCGAGACACACGACGAAAAGCAAAAACTCCCCAAAAGTCATGGAGAAGTGTATCCGAAAAGACCCTAGCAAGGTATGAGGATAAATAGATCCAAGTCATAAAAGGAGGCGGATCGTTGTATATCAAAGTCCAAAATAAAGATTGGAGAAAAATGAAGAAGTCGTGGTCCAAGTATGAATCTCTCAAAACTTCAAGTGAAGAAATTCCTATATGAAGAGAAGATCATTATTTCATGAACGTCTCTCAAGGTTTGAAGTTTGAAGTCGCTGCCAAATATCGGTCCGAGAAAGGTCTCAAATCGCGAAGCGAGTTATGCCAAGATATAAACTTTATGAGGTCCCGAGAAGCAGTTTTAAAAGATCTTGTCCTTTAGCTAACTATTGATTAAATCGTTCACTTTATTTTCGGCCTAAATAACTATCGAAATAAGTCAAACAATGCATCCTCGTGATCATTCAAGACAAAAATAAAATATAAGAGATACACCTAGGAATAAGGGAGTCTAAGTGAATAATTGGCCTACATGAGTTCATGTTAGTTTGCTAACTTATAATAACAATGATCTCGTTTTTAAGCTTGGTTTGGAGAAAGTGAAAACTTGAGGATGATGATTATTCATGACATTTCCAAAACCCAAGGTATGATTTTGATTTCTTTACTTTGAATGTTTATAATTTTCTATCTCTTTAATAAAGGCCAAGGTGGATTGATTTTGATGAAAAATGTAAACGTGCTTTGTAACTAATGCATTGCATGAGGACATTGAAATGGTCAAGTGTAGGGGATTTGATAGGTGTGTAAACACCCATCCTTTTTACCATTTAATTACAATAATAACCAAGCCAAAATGTTTATTTTATGTCATTTATGTCGGAATTATGCGTGGTTTGTGTTTTTGTTGTGATTTAGGACGAAAAGGTGAAAAGTGGAGAAAATACGGGCATTCACGGGCTTTTATTGAAGAAAAAGATGAAAGACGAAGTCAAGAAGTCAAGAGTGCAAAAAGAACGGAAGTCCAAGACCAATTCTGAAGATTTATCGAAGAAAAAGTCAAAGACGGAAGTTTACTAAAAGCCGAAGAACTCAAGTCTTATTTATTGAAGATTTAAAAGACGAGTCCAAAGAAATCCCGAGCCAAAAGTCATTAAATTCCAAGATTAAAGAAGATTAAAGGCTTAAGAACCTAATGGTGCAATTAAGAGAAAATGAAGGAGGGGAGGAAGCTTCCTAATCCTCCCCTATATATAGATCATTAAGTTTATCATTTCATTTTGTTGGCTAGAGTGACACTAGTTCTTCCACCCTTTTAATTACTTGCACATTTACTTTTATTGCACCTTTAATTACCTTGTCTTGCACTTTAATTTTCAAGTAAGTTACTTTTACTTTTATTGCACCTTTACTTTACTTGTTTAATCTCTCATTCTTCCTTTCTTTCTTTGCTTGATCTTTATGTTTATGTGTTTATTATCTTGCGTATTTGATTAAAAGTTATGTTTTTATGCTTTTGATTGTTTTGGATTATTGATTCTTATAGCTTATTTGTGTTTATCTTTAAGTTTCTTAAGTTTTTTTATAAAAGTTATTTTTATATAAAGTTTGTTTTCGTAAATCTTTTTCATTTCGTGTTTTAAAAGTCTTTAAATTTCAGCTTATTAGCTTTTTCTTATACGTGTTTGCTTAGGATTTTAGTCTATTGCTTATTTGGCTTATAGCTTATTAGTTTAGCTTATTTCGTGTTATTACTACTGTATTCCGATCTGACTGATCGGAAAAGGGTTTCACATTCCGACCAGCACTCCATTGCTTGGTCGGAAAAGGGTTTGTGTTATTCCGATTGGGGGTGTCTAGTGGCATTCCGATCTGGGTGTTAAGTGATATTCCGATCAGAAGCTAAGTGACAACATTCCGATCTGAGCCCACTCCACATTCCGATTAGGAGTTCCGATCAACATTCCGATCCGGGCGCCATTCCTTATTCCGACGAGATCAGTATTCTGATCAGGAGGTAAGCACATTCCGATTAGGGTTTGTTTGGTTATTCCGATCAGGTAGGTGACAGCATTCCGATTGGAATTCCGACGACAACATTCCGATCAGGTCAAGGTGAGGGCATTCTGATCGGAATATATTCCGATTGGGTGTTGTTTTCTATTTTGTCTTGTTTACTTTTTACGTTCTTATTTTAATACCTTGTCAATTTTAATTTTCGTCACGCTTTTAAATTTAAGTCATTTAATTATTTTACTTTTCAAAGTTTTAAATATTGCACCCTTTATTTTAATTAAACTTAGATTTATTATAATGCCATTTTATTTTAACGCCATTTTACTTTAACGTCATTTACTTTAATTGTTTTGCACATTTTATTTAAAAACAACCCAAATATTTGTTTTACCAAAATCAACTGAGTCGTACTTTAAGCCGGAAATCAATTTGTTAAGATACGAGAACACGAACTTTAATTTTTATACAGGGTGTCAAAAGCCTTGTATTACGTTCCATGATCGGCTCTCTCATGTACTTAACAACAAGCCAACCAGATATATCACATGCTACGTGTTATTGTGCATGATATCAAGCACGACCCACTAAAAAACACCTCAAGGAGGTTAAACGGATCTTTTGGTACCTCAAGAATACCATTCATTTGGGACTCTGGTATCCGAGGGAAACCATTTTCTTTCTAACGGCCTATTCAGATTCTGATCATGCAGGGTGTCTTGATACACGAAAAAGTACATCTGGTGGTGCACAATTTCTAGGTCAAGATAAGCTCGTGGGATGGTCTTCCAAGAAGCAGGATTGCACGTCACTGTCATCAGCCGAAGCGGAGTATGTGTCTCTATCTTCGTGTTGTGCTCAAGTTCTTTGGATGAGAACACAACTCACGGATTATGGCTTCTACTTTGATAGAGTACCTATGTACTGTGACTCAAAGTCCGCCATAGCCATCTCCTGAAATCCGGTACAACATTCCCGCACGAAGCACATCGATGTCAGATATCACTTCATAAAGGAACAAGTTAAAAGAGGTATGTTGAACTATACTTTGTTGGAACAGATTACCAATTAGCCGACTTGTTTACGAAAGCTCTGTCAAAAGATAGGTTTGAGTACCTCGTTAGGCAAATTGGTATGAGATGTTTGACTCCAGCAGACCTGGAGATTCTGGCAAAGGTGCCTGCTTGATTTATCTATTTGTAAATATCATTGAAAAAAGCAAAATACAAAAAATAAAACATATAAAAACAAAACACAAAATTAAAAATCTTTGAAAACACAAAAATATTCTTCTCGACATGTCTTTCAGTATCGATAATATGGACGTACCTAGAAATATCGCTCAATAACGACACGGGTGTGTACATAAAGCTCGAATGAAAGTTGTAAATATTTGTCAAAACATGTCATTTCTATTTTTAATAAAGGAAAATGTCTACTTTGGACAATTTTTCTAAACAACGGGTAGAGCAATCTATCTTGGGTTGAGCTTGTCACAAAACATTCAACGTTTTGAGCTCAACACAATGGCTTGTAATCACTTTCAGATTGCAACCCGGATCGATATTCACGGGGGAGTGTACGATTTAGTGCGCTTACCCTCAGCAAAAGAAGAAATCTTCTTACACTTGAGTGAATTTGTCAAGATATTCAAAGTCTATGAACTCAAGTTTATGCTTTAGAAAAACCTCTTTGCCAAAAAGAAATAGAGTTTTTCAAAAAGCGTTGAACACAATTTTTTCAAGAATAATTCAATGATTATTCAAAATCTTTCAAAAATTGTGTGTTCAACAACTCCTATCCTCAAAATGTGAAATGTGGATCACATCCTCACAATGACATTTCAATTGGATCAATTTTTGAGGGGGAGCGTTCAAAATAATTCATGCGAGTAAGACACACTTTTCTCCCGAAGTTTTTTAAGACTATTTTTCCGCGATATATTTTAATCAAATTTGGTATCTCTAATATCAAAAGATTTTATATATTAGAGATAGGGGAGAAAATGTGATCTAAAGACTCATGAACTTTTAACTCATACCTACATGTGCGAAACACTTTAGATAATAGATGCACGTGTGTAGGGGAAGCTTTTCTGAAACTACAAAACTAGCAAGGTGTTAAATGTTTTTCAAAAACTTTGTTAGAATTTAAAGTGGTTTATGGTTACGATCAAATACCCACAACATCTTTAATTCACGACGTTATTGGTGTCAAAAGGGTGGTTAGGTATACGTCCTACGATCCAACCAGAACCGGAGGGATCTTCCCAAGGACAATCCAAGAGATTACTAGAAGTCCTTAGGAAAGATGGAGTAGAATGTGAACCTAGCTGAATGCCGACTAAGTACTGATGCTAGCACTGGAACAATAACAACCCAAGAGATTATTAGAAGTCCTTAGGAAATATGGAGTAGAATGTGAACGTAGCTGAATGTCGACTAAGTACTGATGCTAGCACTGGAACAATCACAACAAGGTGCTAGTAATGATGTCTTGGTAAGCACTGAAGGAGTTGAAGAATGAAAAAGAAATGTAAGGATAAAGGGTGTAAAGAAATTAGCCCTCCATACAACTTAGGCAGAAAACCGGGCCAATACATCATGAAGATTACACATCATGGACCTAGTGATGTAATGCAGAACCCTTCCCCAGCTACTCAGGCTTCTCTCAAAAGAAGTTTGTTTTATTGTCACGGAGATCAACATGACTTCTATTGACTTTCTCACTCCGAGATAGTTGATATTGAATAGGTGGCATTTGCTCCAGCCTCCGACCACTAAAAGTGCACAAATCGATTCTAGAGCCTAAAGATCAATCAAATCTCGTTAGGACACACAAATGACGAACAAGAGAGTCCTATGCTATATCCTTGCGATATTTCTAGAACACTCAGAGTGATACTACTTAGTATTCACATTGATAAGTGGAAATTCTTCCAGTGTTAACATCAAACAGCACTGCGGTAGGTCATATGTAAGATTCTTTATGAATAAAATATATGTGAAACTGAAAAGCAATAGTGGTTTGATTCCGAATTGATTCAAACTGGTTTCAGGTTTCTACACAATATCGTTATGATCTTGCCAGAACATTCGGAGTGATATTCATTAATATTCACAATGACGAATGGAAATCCTTCTAGCGTCAACCTCAAACAGCGCTACGGTAGGTGACTTGCGAGATTCTTATGAATCAAGCTTGTGTCAACTGGAAAGCAACAATGGTAAGATTCTTCAACAATCAAACTTGTTCCAGGAATTTGAATTGAAGAATTTAATCAAGCGTATATTTATCCAATTGATCCACTCTTTATGTTCGCAGTCTTGCTTTGATACGGTCAAGTAAAGAGAACGACTTGTATAGCCGTGAAACCCTGTCAAGGAGATTCTTAATTGAATCTACCTAATCACAGGTACGATATTTAATATCGTATAACGGTCTTCACCGACCGGAGGTAAAATGCTACCGATTTAGGACGAATGTCAAAGCCATTCAGTCCGTGTCGATGTTTTGTCTCGAGAAGGTGGCGTTACGGTGTACTCAGCAAAGTCAAAGATTCAAAGCCACATACTCATGCCTAAAGACATATTCAACAATTAATAGTGTGAGCATGTGGACGAAGACACAAGATCATAAGATGGAAAAGACAAGTCAAGGATGATTTGAAGATCTCAAGATAAAAGACAAAGTCGAAAGACAACGACAAAGACTAAAAGATCACAGCATGAAGGAACAAGACTACTATTACACGTTCAAGACTCATTTATGGCGAGATTAGTAATCATTACAAATATCCAAATGAAAAGGGTAATGACCTATCATTGGGGGAGATTGTTAGCCTCAAAATATTGAGTCAAACAAGAATGCTCGGTCATATGTTTATTATGTATCGTATTTTAGAACGTTGTAATAGGTATAGAATAGTCGTATTTTACGAGCTTAACTATAAGCTAAAGTTCATTCATAAGTAACTAAAGCCTAAAAGGAAAGCCCGGCCCATTAATATATAGCCCATACAAGCTCGCATGTGGGTGGACTATATATACCCTGCTCCTAGCATGTTAGGAGGAGGTTGGCTCATTTTTCATTCTCTCTCTACTTTCTCTCTCTAGAATTCATCTATCTTCTATCTATTTTTCTTTTTTAATCATCACAAATTATAGGGACAACATAAGACTTTGTTTCTTCTTGGCCTTGCACCAATTCATAATCTCATTTAGCATAAACGGGTCGTCTAATATCTGTCTGTTAGCAACGAAAGCCGATTGCACCTCGTTAACTAAACCACCCAAAACTCCAACAAGACCTTTAGTCAGAATCTTGGTGATAATTTTATAAATGCACCCAATTAGACTTATAGGTTTAAAATCTTTAACATACTTCGCATCCGGATTTTTAGGAATCAATGCAATGAATGATGAGTTACACCAACTACAAAGATCATTATGACTGAAAAAAATACTTGACCGCAGCGATCAGGTCCTTGTCCACTAAATACCAAAAGTGACGAAAGAACCCAAATGTAAAACCATCAGGGCCCGGAGCTTTGTCTGTACCACACTCCCAAACAGCATTCTTAATTTCGTCATATGTTACATCTGTCTCCAATGTAAACACCTGATCCTCTTTAAGCCTATTCAGAAAATCCATAATGATATTCGCATGTCTATCCACAGGTTTACAAAACCTGTTGCTGAAGTGATCCAGAAACTCTTTTTTAACCAATGTTGGATCTTCAATCCATTCCCCATTTGCCATTACACCCCGAATATTTAATATGTTCCGTTTCTTGTTTAACATACCGTGAAAAAATTTGGATTTTTCATCTCCTTCTATAGCCCACTTGATTTTCGCTTTTTGAGCCATTTCTTTTGCTTCAATCTGCTCACACATTTGGATATGAATCAAAAGCTCTGACCTAATCTGAAGAATATCTTCAGTCCCTCCTCCCCTGTCAATCTGCATATCCACCACCTCTAACTCTTTCTTGTATTTATCTTTCATGTTATTTTTGGCCGCCTTACTCTTTTTATTCCATTCCCGGATTTGAGCCTTGAGGTGTCTAAGCTTACCCACTAGTTTACTCATATCATTAGTACCTACAACCTGACAACTATTCCAAGCTTCTTCAACTAATTTATCGAAACCCTCCACCTCCATCCAGTAATGTAAAAAACCTGAATGGAATAGGACCATAGTCGACCTGTTTCTCCCGTAATAAAATTGTTCGATGATCTAACAAATATCTTTCCAGAGTAATAGCCGATAAGTGAGGACACTCCACCATTAAATTTTCCGATACTAAAAATCTATCTAATTTACTCATCTTTTTCGCGGATTTGAGACTCCAGGTAAATTGAGCTCCACCAAGAGGAACTTTTATCAACCCCGAATCCCCAATAAAATTGTTAAGCAAAAGATCCCCATGTTCATTAAAAACTGACCCAAACCTATCTGATTTAACACGAACCTCATTTAAATCTCCCATAATTATGACCTCCCCTTTCCATCTAGTGAACTCACCCTATAAAAACTCCGATAGCATTTCTTTGTCTCTACTATCCTGAGGTGCAAACACCGAAATCAACATAAATTTCTTGCCCGATACTCCCCAAATCCCACGAACTATCACAAAAAAATCAGAAACCGTCACACTTTGTTTTCGAAAAGTATTAGAATCTCACACGCACAAAATACCTCCCGAATTCCCTACTGATTCACTAAACGCATGATCAAAACATGAATTACCCCAAAACTGTCTAACGCACATATCATTCATCTCCTCCATCTTTGTCTCCTGAATTGCCAAAAAACATACCTTATTCTTGATACATAACTCCCTAACCCAATTTTTTTTAGCCTTTTGGGCGAGGCCCTGAATATTAATAGACAAACAATTCATTTAACCACCTTTTACGCTCCTTGAACACTAATAATATCCTGCATGTTCTCAATACACCCCTCCATATTATAACCCATGACTTGTCCCACCTTAACCACCTCGTCTAAGAGACCTAGAATCAAACCTCCTGTCCTTGGATAATTTTATTTTTAAAATGACCTGATGTTACGGACTTAGATCCTCCCTCCTTACTGTTCTTGTGGGAACTCACTCTAACACTATGGGACTTGTCCCCACTTACTGTATGTCGTATCTCCTCTTTCTTCGGAGGTGTATAACCTGGGGGATGGCCTGTACTCTCTCCCGAATTAACACCACTGCCCTCCATGTTCATAAGTTTATCCATTAAAGGATAAACATGAAAAGGATCCTCCGACTGACTTGGATTTTGCCCACCTTCTGCCCCTTCAAACTCATTAACACAAATCCCCTCTTCTTTAGAACAAGTCTCCAAAACCTCCTCAACCTCACCATCCTCTCCTAAGCCCCTCCTTTATCCTCACTATTTTTTGCAGCTATCAATGTCTCGATTAGACTGAATCTCCTCCTCTTCCTCATCCCCATCCTCAGAATCATCAGTGAAATTAGTAACCTAACCTGGTGTTTCAAAAACCCTTATCCAGTATTTCTTGCCCTTATACGCAATAAAAAAATTTATCTTTTATACTCCTCCCTGACTTAAAATGAATACAAATTCATTTGGAATGAAAGCAATTATCCTCTTGATCATCCACATCTAACAGAGTCCCCCATATACTTACTATACGTCTGAAAGTATTTCTCGTCCAAAATTTAAAATGAACACTTTCAACTTCTACCCATACAATTCTTCCCTCCACCTCGAAATCATTATTGGCATTATTAATATGAGAAAACCACGAGACTATACTAACACAATTTCTAAATTTGTTACGAATCTCCATGGATTTAAATTCAAGTAAAACACACAATTCCCCCATATATTTAATCCCAATATCAGAGACACCCTCATAACCAAAAGCCAATTTAATATTAGCAAAAGACGCAAATTCCTTGACTCTACCAAACAAAGCTATTGATAAGTCTTTTTTCCCCAAACAATCATCTCCTAAAACCATAACAGACTCCCCCTTAGTAGCTGTACCTGCTGAACCTACCCCCTCTTTCATAGTAGTAGCAAACAACTTATCCCCCCTCGTAGAGTTAAAATTCCTAGGTATACTCTCGTACTGCTGAGGTTTAAACGACTTCACATTCCTCCCCTCCTCAGTTCCTTGTAACCATGACCCTGCCATCTTTTAAACTGAGCAATATTAACTTGAATTTTGTAACGATCAATCCAAACTGTGCATAAGTTCGAGATAAGCCTCTCCGTGTTATAAACATTAATGAACCTAACGAAACCAAATCTCTTGCCAAAATATGTTCTTTTGAAATGAATGTATGAACCGCCACGTGGCCGTATTGTTTACACGCGTGGAAAAGATCTTTTGCACTAATCTTATCAGGGATATTCGAAATAAACACAGAGGTGCATATCCGGGCCACCTCATCTTCCTTAGAAACAAACGATTTCATAATCAGATCTAACCTAAAACCCGACCAAACCTCAAACAAACATAAAAAGAACAAGAAAACATTTAATCACAATCTATCCCAATTTTAATTATCTCGTCGATCTTTTATAATAATAAATTAAAAGTGTTCAATATAATGGATCTAGAAACAATCAGAATTATGATGAATATTGGGCCAGATGAAATCTTCCCAGCTACGTCGACTCACAACTCAATATCAGATATAAACCCAAAAATCAACACCCTAATCGATTGTTATAAAGTGAATGGAGATTAAACAAAATTGAAAAGAACTTTGGATTGAAGGGAGATCTATAAACATAAATCAACCGACTCAAAACAATGAACGACAAAAGAAACTCACCTGCTACCAGTCAATTCCTATGGCTCTGGATTACTAGTGAATAAAAGAGCTCGTTCTTGAGATCAATCATAAAGATAACACTCATAGACGACATGTCCTTTCAACTCATGGATTACCAGAGGGTAGTGAATCAATATTAAGTGGGAAGATTCAGATGATGCACCGCCATTGTTTTTTCATATAGTTTCACACATAGTAAATCTGATGGAGGAAAAAACATGTAGAAAGAAAGATGGCTTTGTTTAAGGTCATTTTGATTCCAAGATGATTGAAACTTTCCGTGTATCTATCTTGATGATTTAAGATTAGTACATGTTGTCCCATATATTTGTGATGATTAAGCAATGAAGAAAGAAAGAAAAATAGATAAAGAAGAGATGAATTCCTAGAGAGAGAAAGTAGTGAGAGAAAGTAGAGAGGAGGAGAGGATTAACTTTGGGAATATTAGATTAGAAGTGAGAAAATGAACAACCAACCCTCCTAACATGCTAGGAGGGTAGTATATATAGTCCACCCACATGCGGGCTTTAATGGACTATATATATTGGGCCGGGCTTGTCTATTGGACTTTAATTAGTTTAAATCCAAGCCCGTAAACCACGACTAATTAACTACCTATTACAACGTTCTAACTAATGTTACAATAATAACCTATGACCGAGCATTCTTGTTTGACTCAATATTTGAGGCTAACAGTACATATCAAATCAGCATGGCATTCTTGATAAGTTGAGATGAGATGCTTTAGTTTTATTTGTATGTTCGATTATTGTAAACCCATTAACCTTTGAAACTTAAATAACAGGTTAGGTAGTTTTCGTTGTATAAATCGGTCTATAGAATTTATGCAATGAATGACAACTAAGGCAAAAAAAGATCCATGAAAGGTTTTATTCTTCGTTTGATAACTCGGATTATATAGTGCTACATGGTTCTGAATGTCTCTTTATCACCTATAATTGTGCATTATTTTTTTGTAGGTACATGGTCGTTAGGTGTTAAAACAGTTTAGTAATTATAGTCAAAGATATAACGACCATACCAGGGTATATCATTCAATTAGAAACTTTTTGTTATTATTTGTTAAACAAAAGATCCCCGTGTTCATTAAAAACCGACCCAAACCTATCTGATTTAACACGAACCTCATTGAAATCTCCCATAATTATGACCTCCCCTTTCCATCTAGTGACCTCACCCTATAAAAACTCCGATAGCATTTGTTTGTCTCTACTATCCTGAGGTGCAAACACCGAAATCAACATAAATTTCTTGCCCGATACTCCCCAAATCCCACGAACCATCACAAAAAAATCAGAAACCGTAACACTTTTTTTTCGAAAAGTATTAGAATCTCACACGCACAAAATACCTCCCGAATTCCCTACCGATTCACTAAACGCATGATCAAAACTTGAATTACCCCAACACTGTCTAACGCACATATCATTCATCCCTTCCATCTTTGTCTCCTGAATTGCCAAAAAACATACCTTATTCTTGATACATAACTCCCTAACCCAATTTTATTTAGCCTTTTGGGAGAGGCCCAGAATATTAATAGACAAACAATTCATTTAACCACCTTTTACGCTCCGTGAACACTAATGATATCCTCCATGTTCGCAATACACCCCTCCATATTATAACCCATGACTTGTCCCACCTTAACCACCTCGTCTAAGAGACCTAGAATCGAACCTCCTGTCCTTGGATAATTAGATTTTTTTTTAAATGCCCTGATGTTACGGACTTAGATCCGCCCTCTTTACTGTTCTTGTGGGAACTCACTCCAACACTATGGGACTTGTCCCCACTTACTGTATGTCGTATCTCCTCTTTCTTCG
This sequence comes from Glebionis coronaria, assembly GCA_025667525.1. NCBI lineage: Eukaryota > Viridiplantae > Streptophyta > Magnoliopsida > Asterales > Asteraceae > Glebionis > Glebionis coronaria. The sequence continues at coordinate 348,579 of JANFOE010000146.1, read as the reverse complement.
GAGGTGTATAACCTGGGGGATGGCCTGTACTCTCTCCCGAATTAACACCACTGCCCTCCATCTTCTTAATTTTATCCATTAAAGGATAAACATGAAAAGGATCCTCCGACTGACTTGGATTTTTCCCACCTTCTGCCCCTTCAAACTCATTAACACAAATCCCCTCTTCTTTAAAACAAGTCTCCAAAACCTCCTCAACCTCACCATCCTCCCCTAAACCCCTCCTTTATCCTCACTGTTTTTGGTAGCTATCAATGTCTCGATTAGACTCAATCTCCTCCTCTTCCTCATCCCCATCCTCAGAATCATCAGTGAAATCAGGAACCCAACTTGGTGTTTCAAAAACCCTTATCCAGTATTTCTTGCCCTTATACGCAATAAAAAAAATCATCTTTTATACTCCTCCCTGACTTCAAATGAATACAAATTCATTTGGAATGAAAGCAATTATCCTCTTGATCATCCACATCTAACAGAGTCCCCCATATACTTACTATACGTCTGAAAGTATTTCTCGTCCACAATTTAAAAGGAACACTTTCAACTTCTACCCATACAATTCTTCCCTCCACCTCGAAATCATTATTGGCATTATTAATATGAAAAAAACACGAGACTATACTAACATAATTTCTAAATTTGTTACGAATCTCTTGGATTTAAATTCAATTAAAACACACAATTCCCCCATATATTTAATCCCAATATCAGAGACACCCTCATTACCAAAAGCCAATTTAATATTAGCAAGAGACGCAAATTCCTTGACTCGACCAAACAAAGCTAGCGATAAGTCTTTTTTCCCCAAACAATCATATCCTAATGACTTGTCCCACCTTAACCACCTCGTCTAAGAGACCTAGATTCGAACCTCCTGTCCTTGGATAATTAGATTTTTTAAAATGCCCCGATGTTACGGACTTAGATCCTCCCTCCTTACTGTTCTTGTGGGAACTCAATCCAACACTATGAGACTTGTCCCCACTTACTGTATGTCGTATCTCCTCTTTCTTCGGAGGTGTATAACCTGGGGGATGGCCTGTACTCTCTCCCGAATTAACACCACTGCCCTCCATCTTCTTAATTTTATCCATTAAAGGATAAACATGAAAAGGATCCTCCGACTGACTTGGATTTTTCCCACCTTCTGCCCCTTCAAACTCATTAACACAAATCCCCTCTTCTTTAAAACAAGTCTCCAAAACCTCCTCAACCTCACCATCCTGTCCTAAACCCCTCCTTTATCCTCACTGTTTTTGGCAGCTATCAATGTCTTGATTAGACTCAATCTCCTCCTCTTCCTCATCCCCATCCTCAGAATCATCAGTGAAATCAGGAACCCAACCTAGTGTTTCAAAAACCCTTATCCAGAATTTCTTGCCCTTATACGCAATAAAAAATTCATCTTTTATACTCCTCCCTGACTTCAAATGAATATAAATTCATTTGGAATGAAAGCAATTATCCTCTTGATCATCCACATCTAACAGAGTCCCCCATATACTTACTATATGTCTGAAAGTATTTCTCGTCCAAAATTTAAAAGGAACACTTTCAACTTCTACCCATACAATTCTTCCCTCCACCTCGAAATCATTATTGGCATTATTAATATGAAAAAACCACGAGACTATACTAACACAATTTCTAAATTTGTTACGAATCTCCTGGATTTAAATTCAAGTAAAACACACAATTCCCCCATATATTTAATCCCAATATCGGAGACAACCTCACTACCAAAAGCCAATTTAATATTAGCAAGAGACGCAAATTCCTTGACTCGACCAAACAAAGCTAGCGATAAGTCTTTTTTCCCCAAACAATCATCTCCTAAAACCATAACAGGCTCCCCCTTAGTAGCTGTACATGCTGGACCTACCCCCTCTTTCATAGTAGTAGCAAACAACTTATCCCCCCTCGTAGAGTTAAAATTCCTAGGCATACTCTCGTACTGCTGAGGTTTAAACGACTTCACATTCCTCCCCTCCTCAATTCCTTGCAACCTATGACCCTGCGATCTTTTAAACTAAGCAATATTCGCTTGAATTTTGTAACGATCAATCCAAACTTTGCATAAGTTAGAGATAAGCCTCTCCATGTTATAAACATTAATGAACCTAATGAAACCAAAATCTCTTGCCAAACTTTGTTCTTTTGAAATGAATGTATGAATCCGCCACGTGTCCGTATTGTTTACACGTGTGTAAAAGATCTTTTGCACTAATCTTATCAGGGATATTCGAAATAAAAACAGAGGTGCATATCCGGGCCACCTCATCTTCCTTAGAAACAAACGATTTCATAATCAGATCTAACCTAAAACCCGACCAAACCTCAAACAAACATAAAAAGAAAAAGAAAACCTTTAATCGCAAAGTATCCCAATTTTAATTATCTCGTCGATCCTTGATAATAATAAATTAAAAGTGTTCAATATAATGGATCTAGAAACAATCAGAATAATGATGAATATTGGGCCAGCTGAAATCTTCCCAGCTACATCGAATCACAACTCAATATCAGATCTAAACCCAAAAATCAACACTCTAATCGATTGTTATAAAGTGATTGGAGATTAAACAAAATTGAAAAGAACTTTGGATTGAAGGGAGATCTACAAACATAAATCAACCGACTCAAAACAATGAACGACAAAAGAAATGTTGGAAATACGTTTTTACGTATTTAGAAAAGTTCGGTCACTCCAATGATATATTCAAGTATTGGGCTCGTGATCTATTAAGTATACATATAGTCCATATAGCCCACATGTAGGGTGGGCTATATATACCCCCTCCTAGCATGTTAGGAGGGGTTGGTCCTTTGTGTTTACACACATTCATTCAATCAACCAATCCTCTCTTTCTCTCCTTTCTCTCTCTACCTTTCTCTATCTAAGTTCTCCATTTTCCATCCATCTTAATAGATAATTCATACAATGCTTAATCCTTAGAAAATATGGACCTACATTTGGCATCAGAGCCTCGGTTCAATCCTTGGATCGGTTTTTTTGTTTCTGATTTGGTGGTCTAATTTTTTTTGTCTAGATCTATTGATTTCTTTCTGTCACAAATGGTCAAATCTGTTTAAACATTGTCTCTTTTTTTTGTCACGGTAGTCATTTTAATCTTGTCTCATATAAGTTATCATTGAAACTTGGTCCATCAAAACAGTCGGTTACACAGTCATCATGTTTATCATTATACTCATAATCTGATTTATCATTTTGTCACATGGTTTCATCTGTTATATCATCTGTTTTATCATCATTTCTGGGTTATCTAATATTTTCTTTGAAGATGGAAAGATAAAAACAGATCTAGAAAACCCAGATCCGGATTTCAAGGAAAAAGTACAATTGGATATGATTTCAGACAGATACATTCCGACGGGTGATTCCGACGGGTACATTCCGACGGGTACATTCCGAAAGGTACATTCCGACGGGTACATTCCGACGGGTACATTCCGACGGGTATATTCCGACGGTTATATTCCGACGGATATATTCCGACGGATTTATTCATTCCGATGGGACTTAATCAATCCGATGGAAGTTAACTATATTGCGATGGCCCAATTTTTTTTTTACTTGCGATGAGTTTTTTTTTAAGAAAACATTGCGATGAAAAGAAACGACAGCATGACTAGTTTTAAACTATACCGAGACCTATTCCCAACAACAGCCTTTTCACTCCAAACCAAATCCAACATACATCTATCCTAAGCCCATCGTCTCCTAACCCATCTAAACATCAACAAGAATCAAATCTAAAACATAACATAAATCAAGATCTCAGATACTTTTCGTTAACAGTCTATCAGATAAGTGTGGCAAGTATTAAACTCGACGATTTAGGAAAACCGACAAGTCGAATAAATTCCAAGTTCGTTCTCGAAGGAGGTGTGTGGATTAAGTGTGCCAAATATATAAAATCAAAGTTTGGATTAGTGACGTTTTTGGTTTAGAAGAGAAAAATTAAAGACGAGCTACGACTACGATTACACTACGACGATTTGACGTAAAATGATGACGTAATTACGTAAAACGCGACAAAATTAAAAATTAAACCTAAAAATTAATTAAAAGTTAAAACTAAGTCTAAAGTAATATAAATAAGAATAAAAATCCAATAAATAAATTTTATAACTTTTTATTAATTAAATATTCAATTTTAAATGCTAATTAAAGCCCTAAAATTAAATATAATTAAGAAAAAACCCAAAATATTATTTTATTGAACTAATAAATCTCTTAAATTATTTAAAGACTAAAAAGTATTTTTCCTAAATTTTCAAAACTGTTTTTCTATTTTTTTAATCACTAAAAACTATTTTTAAACTAAAATAATCATAAAAAATAATAAAATAACGCTAAAAATAATTTGACAATTTTAAAAATCCTAATTTATACTAATGAACAGTAGAAAAATGGAAAATTTTGGAAAAAGTAAAATTTTGCACTAAAAGACAAAACTGATTATAATAAAACCTTAATTAAACTAAATTAATTCTAAAAAATATTTAAAAAAGTGAACAGTAAAATATTTTTAAACTAAAAATCTTAAAATGTTTTTCTAAGTCTAAGAAAATTTTTAGAATTGAAAAATATTAAAATTTTACACTAAAAGACAAAAACAGAATATTAAAAATTAATTTAAAAAGCAATTAAATCTAAAAAATATTAAATGAACAGTAACAGAAAAATTAATTAAACAGAAAAATCAAAAATTAAATAAGAAAAATTATGAAATTAAAATCAAACCCTAATTCCTATTTAAGGCCACTAAAGACAAAATTTAAAGAAACTGATAGTGACACTTGGTCACTTTTGTTAGTTAGCTTAGCAGTGGGAACTGCTAACACTACCAGTGGGAATTGAGTTCCCACCGTCTTCACAAAAATTAAGGTCTGGGCACGTTTTTGCTTACAACTTGTGATTCACTTGGTTATGTGGACAATGATTGGCACCCCCACAACCAGTTGGGTTGTGGGGAGTCACAAAAAATATAAAAACAACAAGTATAGCACAAAAATCACACGAAAATCCCCCTAATGCAATTACTGTAACAAAAACTATGGCAAATGGGTGTTTGCTGATCTATTTGGCCAAATGATGAGTTTTATACCCACAAAACTTGAAGTTTAGCATGCACAATCAATGAAATAATACTCAGTCCCCTAGATTACCTGTTTAGCTAACTACTAACAAGATATGTAGGCAAAAATCATATATAAACAAACAGACAAGGGCTTTACTGAATTTGACTGTTTAATACCAAAGTTTAACATGCAATCTATTTCAACTCCTATCAAAAATGAAATACAAAGCTGCAAATACCCTATGATATCAAAATAATTAAGTTTGAGTGGATTTTAACTGGTTTTAGATGCACATTAACCAATAACCCCCTAATCCTAAACACTCCCTTATATCTGAAAATCAAAAGTTTTTGCAAACCAAAGCTACTCAAACTCTATCCAACTAATCTAAATCACCACTAACATGCATGTAAAACACAAATAAGCATGAACAAACAAATAAGTTAACCTAGAAACAAGTAAAGCACAAATCCACACAAGTTCAATGAACTAGAAAAAGGAGTGAATAAGGGGTTCAAGCCTCTTACCAGCTGAATGCCATCCTTGTTTCCCTTTTTGAGAGCTGAATGCCATCCATGTAGAGAGGCTTGCTGTGGGAATCCAAAGCAAGACCCCAAGCCAATAATATCTTCAAACAAGAAAAAAAATGGAAATGATTGGAAAGGATCTTGATAAAGCTTCCTTGCTTCCTGCACAACACCACCAAACAAGAAAGGAATTCAAGTTGAATAAGCTGAAGCCAAGAAGCTTGTCAAGCTTAATGGAATAAGCTTAATCAACAGTAAGTGTGAGAAGGTAAAAGATTTTTAAAAAAATCTTTAAAACTGAAATCCTTAAATACCTTAAAAGAAACTTTGATAAAAACTTAACTTAAGAGCCTTGGATTAATCTTTTGAATCCACTTTCACTTCCTTAAAAGGATTAATCCAAGCTCATCAAGCAATTTCCCAAAGAACACTTAATTGATTTTCTGAAAATCAGTTAAGAAGAAAAACGTCTTAAAACTTTTGACTAAATTTGCATAAAAGAGTAAATGATTAAGCTATAAAAAACTTTAAAATGAACTCAGAATTATTGCATAAATTTTAAATTTTTCATTTTCATTACTTTTTAAAAATAGTACAATAAAACTGGAACAAGAATACTAGCCACAGGTTGGCTAAGTATTTATACTACTCTAAGGATCATTCTAGATACATGATTAAAAAAATACAGAAAAAGGGAAACCCTAAACCCTAATTGCTTGAATTTCCACAAAAGCCCTTGTAATTCTTGGTCAAATCAGTCATGTGATGTTGCCAGTTGTGTTCTCTTGATCTTGATCGTTTGTAGACTCCTTTGGGACCAAGAAATGAAGGAGAGTCGTTGGATGGACTGAAGATTCACTTATTGCCATTTTTGAAGGAGCAGGGGATCTTGGGGGCCCCACTGGAGTCACGGGTTGGGGAATCTTGTTGGTGGGTTTGGTTTGTGAGGAGGTTAATCATGTTTCTGGAGCTGATGAGTGATTACCCCTTTGATTTAAAGGGTTTAGGAAATTAGGGTTTATGGGTTAAGGGAAAAGAGCAGGTGGTGTTTTGATTTTGATTAGGGGTTAAGATGGTTTAAAAAAACGTTTCCCACCTAATTTAATATATAAAACAGATTAGTTATAATCTGTTATATAAAAATATAGTAGAGAGTGACGTGGTGGTGTAGGTGAGGTGGTAGGGTTTGATTGGTGGAAGGTGTGACGTGGCGTGTGGGTATTGGAGGGGAGTAGTTTCTTGTCTGGTCAGTTATGGCCCCCCATGAATCCAATTGTTGCTATATCAAGTTCCAACAGCTAAAAACTCTACTTCCTTTGATTCCATCTTTGCTCAATTGACAAAATGCCCCCTAATTCTTTATAAACATGGAATAAAGGATTTATCTTGCAATTCTTTGTAATCTTCAAGGGCCATGTGTGTTAATACTTGAAACTTAAAGGACCCAAATGCAATATTTGAAATTTGCAAGGGTTAAAAGTGACAAGTCTTCAATTGTTGAGGGACCAATCTTGACAAATCTTCAAACTTCAAGGACCATTTTGGAAACTCATGATTTGGGTCCGGTTCTTTGTGCGGCTTCGTTTCCCGTGTTCGTTTTTGCTTCATTTTTGTGATCTTTTGTTGATTTCACGATATCCGTAACTAAAATACACAATGAACAAACACAAGCATATATTTGGGTATTTTGATGATATTTTAAGCGTTTTAAGCCCGATTTGGACGATGAGACTATGTATAAATACAGTCTCATCACTCCCCCATACTAAACATTGCCGTGTCCCCACGCAATGCTAGAATTAAGTATCATAGCACTTCCAAAATTCATTTTATGATGACATTTATTGAAGACATAAACTTAAATAAACCACTACACGTGTTTTAGACATAATGTATTGCTTTCATCATGATTAAGTGACTTTTGGGATCATAGAACAAGAACACGTGAATGCTTCGTTAGAAATAATTTCGCCGTCCTTGATTTTCACCCAATTCCATGCTAAGCGTGTAACGAGATCATTGTTATTATAAGTTAGCAACACGATCTCATCTCATGAGTGTTAATTACGAACCTAAACTCCCTTATTCATACTTGGTATCTCTTATATTTTATTTTTGTCTTAATGATCACGAGGATACATCATTGACTTATGCGTGAATAGTGATTAAGTCTAAAAAATAGAGCCTTAACGGTGTAACCAAAATCATTAAATTAATAATTCATCCTAATAGACAACGATGTCAAAAAATTAAGTCAACAAGAAGGATCGATAAACACGGTTTTATAACGATTTTGAACATGAGACTTATTACCATGACTTTTATACGCCCCCTAACGGAAGGGCCTTATTATCTTTGGTTTACCTCCATCTTTTATTCAACTTTGCCATGAAGCTTTTATTATGACTTCGGTCTTGCCTTGCCTTTTATTATCCGCCTCATCGGTGGTTTTATTAGCCAAAGACATATATCCTCACGCTAAAGCGAATTTTGGATCTTTAAAGCTTCAAAGATTAAGGCTTGATTCACTTTCCATTTGGGCATAGATTTTTCGGCCTTGTGAGCTTCAAATTTTTGCTTAATTTAGGTGAGCACTTGAAATCTTATTATTAGGTGAAGCTTTCGATTATTCGGGTGCCAATACTTCAAAACCGTGACACTGGCGATACCTTAATGTTTTCTCACTTTAATTACATGGAAGCTACTAAAACAAATTAGAAACCAACAATAGTGACTAAACCGCTAAATCAATATTTATTAACAATTTATTATGCAAAAGCGTGGGGAGAATAAGCTAATAATTACTACACATGAGATCGTGACGATTACGAGACTTATAAATAACTCTATCATTTCTCGTCCTCATTTAAGAGACTTAGCCTAAAAAGTTAAGGAATCGAAGCTAAGTGCTCAACACGCACGGTCGAGTCAAAAATTACTCTCATTCTCACCATCGGAAAACCTACATTCGTGTCTTAAACACTTATGAAAAACTAGAAAAATTTTAAAATTTGGCCATTTTTAGCCTTATTTTGCATAAAACGATAACAAAAAGATGAAATTTGGATTGCGTGGTGACGTAAGCAAGGTGAAGTATCTACTCACCCCCATACTAAAACTAAACATTGTCCTCAATGTTTCGAGTCTAGGGGTGAAAACACCCCCATACTAGAGACGAAGTCGAATGCTTAATCTCGAGCATGGAAAGGGTAAAACGAATAACCTAAAAGCCGTTTATGAATTATGCTAATAAGATAAACGTTAGAACATAAAAGGATATCATTGGATATCGGAATCTCCAAAGGCAACGATCGAAGCTCGAGTGATCCGTAAAACGAACACGAGAGGCTTCAATGATGACGATGAACCTAATAAATCACAATCACAAACAACCACGAAACAAAGGTTGGAAGAGCACAAGTCCCCTCGTTACATTAACTAAGAAAGCGATAATATTTATAAGGATAAGCATGAGAATCCCCCACGAGGCACCTTGTTTTTGATAACCGAGTCAAAAGCTCGACTCGAATCCCCATAAATGTGATCATTTAGGGATAATCTTGGTATGGTCATTTTCGGTGGGGCTTACATGATAAACAATGCCCAAAAGTACGTGGAGTACTTTAAAAACCCGATATACGAATACCGGGGTCAAAGATAGCGTCTTCGTTTTCGGATGAAAGACGAAACAACGCTACTTCAACCATTGCATAAACCCCAAAGGGGTAGAAGAAAAGAGATAAGAAGTAGAAAGGTGGGGCAATAGGTAAGTCAACATAATGAGCTACTCGAGGTAGACTCACACCAAGCAAACGAAAAGATTTTCCATTTATTGCATCGGTGGAAGACCGAGATTTCCCTTTACAAGCAATTCCGGGATCGTATATCTCATCCTCTGTGGAGAAATGGGAGGGAACATTTGGGGCTTCCCCCACACTAGATCCACACCAACCGTCGTCAAAAGGACTAGACGAGGTGGTAGCACTCATAAAACGCGGTGATGACGGAGTTAAACATGTAGAAAAATCTTTTAAAACATTTTTAAAATCTTTTCCTTTTTCATCGTTTAAAAACTCTTTACGAAAACTCGATTTGATAATGTCGAAAATATTTGGCGTGTCAAATTCAAAATTAGTCGCGCTAAAAATCCTCACATTTAAGTCTTTGGTGGGAGGGGGTGGTGGATTATATAAGTTCTCAAAACGTTTATCAATAAAGAACACCGCCCCCTCGGGGTCTACATACTCGTCATCCTCATGAACGTCGATCTCATTGATTTCTTCATCAAAGATAGGCTTGTCAAACCAAGGTTTGTCATTCCCCTCCTTGAGTATCTTAGAAACTCTCTCAAAAAGATCACGATCAAGCACAAAACCATCATTCTTTTGTGGGGATTGTTGATAAGTTAAATCCTCGCGAATGTGGTAAACGTAATTCTCATTTGAGGAGTGTTGATTAGGTAACTCCTCGAGAATTGGATTTTGGGTGGTCACATGAGTTGGCTCATCGTCAAAAATAAGACGTTCCAACTCATTTAGTTCATCCTCGATTTTGGAAAGATCTACCTCACTCGTAGGTGGAAGTGAAGGCATAAGAGCTAGTTCTCGTTCAATGATTTCCTCAATCTCGGGATCAAACTCGTAATCATCGTACTTCACATGTTTCTTTTTAGGAGAATCAAAAATTGCATGTGGATTTCGAAGTACGTGATCAAGCTCGGCAAAATCGCCATCGTCATTGTCAAAGAAAGAGTCGATGTGAGCACTCACAACCATGGTCTTACAAGTCGAATGACTATGCTTAGGTGACTTTTCTAAGACGAGAGGATCGATGTCGATAAAACCTTTAGCCTCAAAGGGTGTTAGGCTAGGCAAAGGAGGCACTTCGATGGAGTTAGAAGTTGAAGCCTCAAAGACATGGTCCTTCGAAGGTGGTGAAGACGAGACCATTTTGGTCATTGTCATGATGGCATTAACGTCGCCCTTCGGAATTGGTGTTTCACTTGTTTCGCTAAATACATCCCAAAGTGAGTTTTCATCCATAAATTTACACATACCCTTTTGAATTAGGTACACGTACTCTTTATCATTAAAATCATCATCTTTAAAACCGTTTTTCTTAATTCTTTCAAAACATGCATTAAGCCTCATTCTTTCCGCTAAAGTGAACATTTTGAAATCATTAGGATTTGAATCATTAGGTTTTGAAACCTCGGTTTTTTCATTATCATTAAACACTTGGGATTTTCTAGCAAAAAAGTCCATTTTGTCATCCCCATATCTCATAGTAAGTCTCCCCTCGTGAACGTCGATTACGGTTCGAGCCGTCGATAAGAATGGTCGGCCTAAAATAATGGGACATTTAGGGTCACACTCGTAATCGAATATAACGAAATCCGCGGGAAAAACAAACTTTTCAACTTTGACATAGACATCCTCGGGTATTCCAATTGGTATAAGTGGAGTACAATTTGCAAGCTCGATTGTCATGTTCGTGGGGGTAAGTGAAGGCAATCTCATGGATTTCCAAAGAGAATGAGGCATGAGATTGATGCTAGCACCTAAATCGGCAAGGGCTAAACATCCCTCAATCTCGGAAAAATCACAAGGTAGTAGAAATTGGCCCAGATCCTCTTCCTTTCTCGGCATACGCCTTTTGGGTTTTTTAAGAAGGATCGATGCACACGTTTCTTCAAGGGTTACTTTGGTAAGGTTGATAAAGCTCTCTTTTTGAACCGTGGATGGAATTTGAGGTACACGAGGGTTTGCACTCCTTTCCTTGGTCGCCACGTTCACCCCATCGACTTTAGAACAATATGACGTCTTAGAAGTCGAGGGTTGAGAAGAATAAACAACACGAAATCCTTCAAGGTTAGGGGTAATCACACGACCTTTCTCACGGACGAGGCGGCTTTACATTTTTCCTTCGGATTTGCTACGGTGTCACTAGGTAACGAACTCGATGACGCACCCGAGGACTTGTTCATAATGGCCGAAAACATCTTTTTAATGCCGATTTGACCTTGCTCAATCTTCGTGTTTTGCAATTTCAAAGTATTAGAAAAGTCGTTTTTCAAAGTACCAATTTCTCCCTCTAATCGTCTCATATTAGCCTCATTCGTTTTCATGTAATTTTGAAAATCGTTTGACGAACTATTTTGATTAGAATTAAAGTTCCCTTGGTTTTGATTACTTCTTTGAAAATTGTTTTGATTCCCACTTGAAAAATTGTTGCCTTGATTGTTGTTGTTTGAAAAATTTGAGTTTTGATTATTGTCTCGATTTTGCCAATTCAAATTCCGACCTTGATTATAACCTTGATTTTGATTCGAAAAATTTCCTTGTTGATTATTTTCTTGAAAATTGTTTCGGTTTTGATTAAAATTTTTGCCTTGGTTATAATTGCCTTGTTGTGATGGACCCGCGTTATTTTGATTAGAAAAATTTTTGTTTCCATTTAACGCCCTCACATTCGACGTTTGGCCATCCGTAGCCGCACACACGTAATAATTATGCGGTCCACCACAAAACGTACACGAAACCTCAACCGCTTTCACCGTAGCGGGAGCGTCTTTCTTTTGCATTTCAACGAGAAAAGACGTAAACACATTCGTCAACTTATCGACTTTTGCATCAACTCTCTCAATGTCGCGATTAGAACTACTAACATTGGCGACATTGGCAACACTCGGTGCGTTGCAGAGTTGGTAAACCTTGGATCGGTTTTCGATAATTATCAATGCATCTTTCGGAGTCTTACACAAAAAGTTGCCACCGGCGGCGGAATTCAACGAATCTTGTTCTTGAAAATTAAGACCGTTGTAAAACGTATCCATTTGGTGCAACTCGGAAAAACCATGGTGAGGACATTGCCTAAGCAATTCCTTAAAGCGATCCCACGCGTCTCTAAAAGATTCATTCGGTTTTTGCTCAAATTTCGTAATTTCATTTTTGAAAAACGTTGTCTTAGACGGTGGGAAAAAATAATTAACGAACTTGGAAACGAGATCCTTCCACGTATAATTAGGTGGCTCTTTCTCGTACCAATCCTTGGCGGCACCATCGAGCGAGTACGGAAAAAGCATAAGCTTGACGACATCGGTGTCAACGTTCTTAAACTTGCTCGTGGCTAAAAGACGATCAAAATTCCGAATATGGTCGTGAGGATTGTCGGCTTCACGACCTCGAAACTTCGTAGCTTGGATCAACGAAAGCATTCCGCTCTTTATCTCAAAATTCTCTGCTTCGATAGCGGGAATTACGATCGCGTCTCCATAACCCTCGGTGGGCGCTTGGAGCAATTCCATCATCGAACGATTGTCGGCCATCTCGTCTAAGGTTTCTTCAACAACGATATTAGGAACGTCGGTTTCTAATTCTCGTCTACGTCGTCGATTCCTTCGATTACGATTGCGTCGATTCGAATCGTCGCTAGAATTAGAATAATCCTTCGATCGAGTGCACATGCACTAAGCGTAGAATGGGTGGTAGCAAAGAAGATTCTTTTTGCGGTTTTTTGAGTTTTTTAATTTTTTTTGGTTTTTGATTGTTTTTTAATTTTTTTGGATTTTTGAATGTATTACGTAGACACAAATCTACAAATCTCCCCTCGAATCGATTTCTCGATTAAAGGAGCCTCAAGGAATGAAAACTATCACGTGGAGTGAACGCCTTCGATGACTTTAGAACGTTGGTGGAACACCAAAACGTTCAAGAGGGTTTAATCTTGAAAACACAAGCAAATATATATGATACGTAGATTATACTTGGGTGGCAAACCCTCGATTAGCCCTCTTTCTCAAAACACGCACAAGCAAGCGGGGGAAACGAGGCGGCGCTAAGCACTTAAGAGCCTTTTTCCCTTAGGTCGTGAAATACAACCGCCTTATACCCACCTTATAGTTTGTGTTAACTGAAATTAAGCCTCACGAAATTATTTATCTATTTTGCCTTTAAACTTTTGCTTTGGATTCGAATACAATGATCGAGTGATGAAATACCGAATCAAGGTTGCGTTTTCACGCTTTTGGAGTACTTGTATATTTATTGTTCTACGTAAGTACAATATAGTAATATATTCACAAGAAAAACGAAAATGATAATGGGATATCTACAATATAGTAAAATGATTGGTTTGTGTTTAATATAGGAAAATTAAACACGATTTATTTGGATACTATAATATAATAGAGAAAATAACAAAAATGAGTATGCACGATATTTACGCTTTCCAAAAATTGAAAAGCAAAAACGCACTACTCACACAAACACGATACTAATAATGGCACACAAAAACACCTCCCCAGAAGCGGCGCCAAAATGATTGTGGTAAAAATACGTGTTTAGGAAAACAACGTATAAGTGCGGCAAGTATTAAACTCGACGATTTAGGAAAACCGACAAGTCGAATAAATTACAAGTTCGTTCTCGAAGGAGGTGCGTGGATTAAGTGTGCCAAATATATAAAATCAAAGTTTGGATTAGTGACGTTTTTGGTTTAGAAGAGAAAAAGTAAAGACGAGCTACGACTACGATTACACTACGACGATTTGACGTAAAACGATGCCGTAATTACGTAAAACGCGACAAAATTAAAAATTAAACCTAAAAATTAATTAAAAGTTAAAACTAAGTCTAAAGTAATATAAATAAGAATAAAAATCCAATAAATAAATTTTATAACTTTTTATTAATTAAATATTCAATTTTAAATGCTAATTAAAGCCCTAAAATTAAATATAATTAAGAAAAAGCCCAAAATAGTATTTTATTGAACTAATAAATCATTTATATTATTTAAAGACTAAAAAGTATTTTTCTTAAATTTTCAAAACTATTTTTCTAGTTTTTAATCACTAAAAACTATTTTTAAACTAAAATAATCATAAAAAATAATAAAATAATGCTAAAAATAATTTGACAATTTTAAAAATCCTAATTTATACTAATGAACAGTAGAAAAGGGAAAAGTTTGAAAAAAGTAAAATTTTGCACTAAAAGACAAAACTGATTATAATAAAACCCTAATTAAACTAAATTAATTCTAAAAATACTTAAAAAAGTGAACAATAAAATATTTTTAAACTAAAAATCTTAAAATATTTTTCTAAGTCTAAGAAAATTTTTAGGATTGAAAAGTATTAAAATTTTACACTAAAAGACAAAAACAGAATATTAAAAATTATTTTAAAAAGCAATTAAATCTAAAAAATATAAATGAACAGTAACAGAAAAATTAATTAAACAGAAAAATCAAAAATTAAATAAGAAAAATTATGAAATTAAAATCAAACCCTAATTCCTATTTAAGGCCACTAAAGACAAAATTTAAAGAAACTGATAGTGACACTTGGTCACTTTTGTCAGTTAGCTTAGCAGTGGGAACTGCTAACACTACCAGTGGGAATTGAGTTCCCACTGTCTTCATAAAAATTAAGGTCTGGGCACGTTTTTGCTTACAACTTGTGATTCACTTGGTTATGTGGACAATGATTGGCACCCCCACAACCAGTTGGGTTGTGGGGAGTCACAAAAAATATAAAAACAACAAGTATAGCACAAAAATCACACGAAAATCCCCCTAATGCAGTTACTGTAACAGAAACTATGGCAAATGGGTGTTTGCTGATCTATTTGGCCAAATGATGAGTTTTATACCCACAAAACTTGAAGTTGAGCATGCACAATCAATGAAATAATACTCAGTCCCCTAGATTACCTGTTTAGCTAACTACTAACAAGATATGAAGGCAAAAATCATACTGAAACAAACAGACAAGGGCTTTACTGAATTTGACTGTTTAATACCAAAGTTTAACATGCAATCTATTTCAACTCCTATAAAAAATGAAATACAAAAGCTGCAAATACCCTATGATATCAAAATAAGTAAGTTTGAGTGGATTTTAACTGGTTTTAGATGCACATTAACCAATAACCCCCTAATCCCAAACACTCCCTTATATCTGAAAATCAAAAGTTTTTGCAAACCAAAGCTACTCAAACTCTATCCAACTGATCTAAATCACCACTAACATGCATGTAAAACACAAATAAGCATGAACAAACAAATAAGTTAACCTAGAAACAAGTAAAGCACAAATCCACACAAGTTCAATGAACTAGAAAAAGGAGTGAATAAGGGGTTCAAGCCTCTTACCAGCTGAATGCCATCCTTGTTTCCCTTTTTGAGAGCTTATGAACATGTAGAGAGGCTTGCTGTGGGAATCCAAAGCAGGACCCCAAGCCAATAATATCTTCAAACAAGAAAAAAATGGAAATGAATGGAAAGGATCTTGATAAAGCTTCCTTGCTTCCTGCACAACAGCACCAAACAAGAAAGAAATTCAAGTTGAATAAGCTGATGCCAAGAAGCTTGTCAAGCTTAATGGAATAAGCTTAATCAACAGTAAGTGTGAGAAGGTAAAATATTTTTAAAAAAATCTTTAAAACTGAAATCCTTAAATACCTTAAAAGAAACTTTGATAAAAACTTAACTTAAGAGCCTTGGATTAATCTTTTGAATCCACTTTCACTTCCTCAAAAGGATTAATCCAAGCTCATAAAGCAATTTCCCAAAGAACACTTAACTGATTTTCTGAAAATCAGTTAAGAAGAAAAACGTCTTAAAACTTTTGACTAAATTTGCATAAAAGAGTAAATGATTAAGCTATAAAAAACTTTAAAATGAACTCAGAATTATTGCATAAATTTTAAAATTTTCATTTTCATTACTTTTTAAAAATAGTACAATAAAAGTGGAACAAGAATACTAGCCACAGGTTGGCTAAGTATTTATACTACTCTAAGGATCATTCTAGATACATGATTAAAAAAATACAGAAAAAGGGAAACCCTAAACCCTAATTGCTTGAATTTCCACAAAAGCACTTGGAATTCTTGGTCAAATCAGTCATGTGATGTTGCCAGCTGTGTTCTCTTGATCTTGATCGTTTGTAGACTCCTTTGGGACCAAGAAATGAAGGAGAGTCGTTGGATGGACTGAAGATTCACTTATTGCCATTTTTGAAGGAGCAGGGGACCTTGGGGGGCCCACTGGAGTCACGGGTTGGGGAATCTTGTTGGTGGGTTTGGTTTGTGAGGAGGTTAATCATGTTTCTGAAGTTGATGAGTGATTACCCCTTTGATTTAAAGGGTTTAGGAAATTAGGGTTTATGGGTTAAGGGAAAAGAGCAGGTGGTGTTTTGATTTTAATTAGGGGTTAAGATGGTTTAAAAAAACGTTTCCCACCTAATTTAATATATAAAACAGATTAGTTATAATCTGTTATATAAAAATATAGTAGAGAGTGACGTGGTGGTGTAGGTGAGGTGGTAGGGTTTGATTGTTGGAAGGTGTGACGTGGCGTGTGGGTATTGGAGGGGAGTAGTTTCTTGTCTGGTCAGTTATGGCCCCCCATGAATCCAATTGTTGCTATATCAAGTTCCAACAGCTAAAAACTATACTTCCTTTGATTCCATCTTTGCTCAATTGACAAAATGCCCCCTAATTCTTTATAAACTTGGAATAAAGGATTTATCTTGCCATTCTTTGTAATCTTCAAGGGCCATGTGTGTTAATACTTGAAACTTAAAGGACCCAAATGCAATATTTGAAATTTGCAAGGGTTAAAAGTGACAAGTCTTCAATTCTTGAGGGACCAATCTTGACAAATCTTCAAACTTCAAGGACCATTTTGGAAACTCATGATTTGGGTCCGGTTCTTTGTGCGGCTTCGTTTCCCGTGTTCGTTTTTGCTTCATTCTTGTGATCTTTTGTTGATTTCACGATATCCGTACCTAAAATACACAATGAACAAACATAAGCATATATTTGGGTATTTTGATGATATTTTAAGCGTTTTAAGCCCGATTTGGACGATGAGACTATGTATAAATACAGTCTCATCAATGACATGGGAGATTTTGTTGGCTATTAGATGAGAGAGACGGAGAGTTAGATGGAGGCGAAGGAAATTATAAGATGAGATTAGGTGAAGTGTGAGGCAAATTAGAGTGTAGTAGTTTTATATGTCATTAAATCAATGAAAATTGGTTCTGGGCTCTGGGCTGTTTATTATATTTTGAAATTGGACCGAGTAAAACATATTTGATATGGGGCCAATTCCATTTCTTATCACTACACGTGATGAATTTAAGTAGTGTACTTAAATTTTGGTGTAAAGTGATCTGTAGTTAAATTGGTTTTATATTTGCTTCTTGCTTCTCGAAATTATGGACTGATTTTCTACAAAGTAGTGATGAGATGGTTGGTGAATATTGGTAAGCACTAACATGGAATTTTTATTTCGTGAGTTGGATGTAAGCATAACAAATGTTACAAGATTGCTATTACTTAATCTTAAGTATGGGATTATTTTGAGTGTCATGTGACAAATAACAACGCGGCAATGTGACGAGATAAAATGACGAGACAATGTGACGAGACTAAGTGACTAAGATTTATTTTGACGAGACCAAAAAGAAAAATAGGTATATATTTAGTGACTACGGATTTGATTGACCGGGTATTAATAATGTGAAGTTGAAGACGGATTTTTCGAAGGCGTGTATTTATCTTATCTTTCAAAGATAACTTTCTCGTGTTTATCTAGTTTCCGGGTTCGGGGTGGTTGGTTGATGACTCGGATAACTATCACTTAAAGGGGTTACATTGTTGTACTCAGTGTCACGCGCATAGTCGACGTGGATAATTTCAAGAGGTGTTGTGCTTATAGACTTCTTCAGTGATGTATTGGGTACTTAGAGATTTCTCCACCGTTCCTCATTCAACAATTGTGCAAGCTTAAGTCACAAGATCGAGGGATTCTTATTCAGTTTCATGTTTGGTATATCCGGTTCATTCTATCAGTGGTCACTTCAAATTTCTTACAAGGGGGTTGGTAAAGATGGCCATGGAGAGTTTATGAGTAGAGAATTTCGATCAGCAGCTGATTCTCACAAAATATATAATTCATCTTATTTATTTTTCTCACGAGATTTCAGGTATATGTGTGTACGATTTATTGCTGGTTCCGAGTTTCGAAACCATCAAGGGGGAAGAAGAAGAAACATTACACGCACAACGAGTACACGTGATGAACTTCATACCTTCTTTTGATTTGAAGACATTCCGAGAAGACAATTGTTATAACCGCAGAGAAAATCAGTGTTTTAACTCGTGGCGTTATCAATATCTAAACGGTACACTACTGATTCGATGTTTAATTGTTTTGATGTTGCAATTATTCATCATCATTATCCTATATGGAGAGATATGCACTTCCGGGACTTAATTGACTCTGGTGCATCTCCAGAAGAAGATGTGTGCATTTCCGGGACTTAATTGACTCTGGTGTTACGATGTCAACTTCATGAGTGGGATAAAGATCTACTTCAGTATTTGAGCTTCATACTTGGGATTGATTTATTTTCTTCAACTATGTGGGGGAAGAAATGTCTTGATTCTTTCTAGTATGCATAACTTGAACTCTCAGGGGGAAGAAAAATTCAGAAGAATTATTCAAGCGTGAGAAGAGAAGTTGTTGATCTACTTGGTGTGCCCCAAACTTTCAATCCCTCTTAGCAACATTATCTTGTTATATGATGGGGTTTGCTTGTTAAATTCCGTTGTGCGCTTAATCATTCTAAGCTTTATTGAAAGCTTTGAAGTTGCTTATGAGGATTGTCGGTTTAGGGGGAAGCTATTTAAAAGCTTCTACAGCAAGTTTATGTGGCATGAATTAGGGGGAAGTTAATTCAGAAGCTTCTCCTTAACCAGAAGTATATGGATTACTTAGCTCGTGTCGTTACAGTATTTCTACTACAAGTTACTTTAAAGATGAGTCGTTTTAAAGTGAAGACTTGAAGTCAAAGGACTCAGAAGACATCATCAGCATTTGACGCTTCGTGAAGGATTTTGTTCTTAATCATTATGTACTTGTTAGGAAAAATATTGTAAGGAACTCTACACGTCGTCCTATGGGGGAAGATTGTTGGAAATTCACTTTATGTGACGACATTTAAGAATTCCCATTAGTTATCATAGTCACACACGCTTAGACTAGACTAGGAAACAATGTATAGTTTAGGTGCGTTGTGTGGCTATATATACCCCTCCAAGTCTTCCAAGGAGGGGTGTTGCTTGTGTTCCATTTTCACTTTTAATACATTTTCTTATTTTCACACACAACCTTTTCTCTCTCAACTCATCCATGGCTTCCACAACCATCTACCACCCTACTAGACCACCTAATTAGTAAAAAGCAAATCTACAAGAAACTCAACCGCTACCAATCAATTCATATGGCTCTGGATTGCTAGTGAATAAAAGAGCTCGTTCTTGAGATCAATCATAAAGATAACACTCATAGACGACAGGTCCTTTAAACTCATGGATTACCAGAGGGTAGTGAATCAATATTGAGTGGGAAGATTCAGATGATGCACCGCCATTATTTTTTCATATATTTTCACACATAGTAAATCTGATGGAGGAAAAAACATGTAGAAAGAAATATGGCTCTGTTTAAGGTCGTTTTGATCCCAAGATGATTGAAACTTTCCGTGTAGGTATCTTGATGATTTAAGATTAGTACATATCAAAGCATAACATTCTTGATAAGTTGAGATGAGATGCTTTAGTTTTATTTGTATGTTCGATTATTGTAAACCCATTAACCTTTGAAACTTAAATAACAGGTTAGGTAGTTTTCGTTGTATAAATCGGTCTATAGAATTTATGCAATGAATGACAACCAAGGCAAAAAAAAGATCCATGAAAGGTTTTATTCTTCGTTTGATAACTCAGATTATATAGTGCTACATGGTTCTGAATGTCTCTTTATCACCTATAATTGTGCATTCTTTTTTTGTAGGTATATGGTCGTTAGGTGTTAAAACAGTTTAGTAATTATAGTCAAAGATATAACGACCCATACCAGGGTATATCATTCAATTAGAAATTTTTTGTTATGATAGAGTAGGCTTAATCTTCTATATGAATTTCTTTGAAGATATAGCGACCCATACCTAGGTATATCATTCAATTAGAATTTTTTTCAAAACATTGGTTTTCTTGCTCATCTTGTTAGTTATTTTCTCAGGTAAACTTTTTTCATCATGCAAGTTTTACATATTTTTGCTTGAATATAATCTATATACTTACTTATTTTGAGTAATTTGGAATATAAATTGAGTACCCATATACATTATGTTTTGCAGTTTTGCGGTCAGGTACAGTTAACTAGGGAGGAAGGTCTTCACCAACATGTCAACCAACAGATGATAATTATTACACAAGCTAAGGCTTTGCCAAACTAAAGATGCATAATGTGTCGACAAAAAAACAAGTATTTGCCATCCTGGCATATTACATCTGTCGTGCCTCATATTCGATTTACTTAACAAAAAACACGAATCAAGAATGATTCAACCAACCTCCCCTTTTATCTTTTATTAAACTGCATTAGGCTATCACTTCAAATGTGATACCTAGCTTTTTGATCGTACTTACAAACAGAAAGAATGAAAGAACAACAGTGTATTAATGATCTTACACGCAAGATCAATATACACTAACAAGCTGAACAAACTAGTAGCCAAACTCAAGATCGTAACAATGGCGATCTTAACAATGTGAGAGAGATAACAAAAACAGAATAACAAACAAAGAAGAAAACGATGACTTTATAGAGTGTTGACTAGGGCTGACGAGTATTTTCACAACTTGTCAGTTCTAGTCCTCCATCTTCTATCAACCTGCAAAATGTAAACCAAACTATACAAAGCAAAAAATATAAAAGAAAATATATATCTTTCTTACCCTTGCACTATCACCAGTTGTCAACTTATATTTTAATACCCCCTCTTAAGTTGACTTGTGGTAGAGATCAACAAGCTTCAACATTTCACAAAGGGAATTGTGATCTTTAATAGACAACCCTTTGGTAAACAAGTCTGCAACATTATCTTCAGATTTGATCTTAATAGTTTTGATCAAAGCTGTAGACACTTTTTCTCTTAGGAAATATAAATCTATTTCAAAGTGTTTTATCCTCTCATGAAATACAGGATTGGCTGCAATTTAAATTGCAGAACTACTATCACAACTGACTGGCACGAGCAAGGTAATATTCACCTTAAGATCTTTCATAATCTTAAGTATCCACATGATTTCACAAGTAACACTGTTCATAGCTCTATATTCAGCTTCAGCTGAAGATTTAGCTATAATATATTGTTTCTTACTTTTCCAAGACACAAGATTATCTCCCAGATATAAAGTATATCCAGTAACAGACTTTCTAGTGATCTTACACTTAGCCCAATCTGAGTCAACAAAAGCATTAAGATTCAGATTGCTATGTTTTCCAAAAGATATACCAGTTCCAGGAGAATTTTTAAGGTATCTAAGCACATGTAAAGCCAATTTAAGATGTGATTTATAAGGAGCATGCATAAACTGACTTAAATAGTGAACAACATAAGCAATATCTGGTCTAGTCAAAGTTAGATATATCAATTTGCCAACAATCTTTTAATAACATGTTTTATTATCAAGAATAGTATCAACCTCATTTTCAACAAGATTCTTCTTTTTCTTAGAAGGATCTGGTATAGGAGCTTTAGCTGGCTTGCAGGCCAACATCCCATACTCAGATAGTAATTCAAGGCAATATTTTCTTTGATTAAGACATAACCCTGAGTCTGTATCAAGTACTTCAATGCCCATAAAATATTTGAGTTTCCCAAGATCTTTTATTTTAAAGTTAGAGCTCAAATATTCTTTAAAGTCATTAATAATACTTTCATTGTTCCCTGTTATAATAATATCATCAACATAAACTAACATAGCAACAAAAGACTCAGTCTCAGTCTTAGTAAACAAAGAAACATCACTTTTACTTTGACAAAAACCATTTTCAGTTAAAACACTTGTCAAATTTTCATTCCATTTTCTAGGTGCCTGTTTTAACCCATATGATGACTTAGTTAGCTTGCACACCTTGTTAGAGTTAGAACCATATCCTTCAGGAAGATTCATATAAATTTCTTCATCTAAATCTCCATACAAAAAGGCATTATTAACATATAGCTGATAAACAGGCCAATTATTATGCACAGCAACAGAAAGAAGACACCTAATAGTCACAATTTTCACAACAGGAGAAAATGTTTCTTCATAGTCTATACCTTCTTTTTGACTAAATCCTTTAGCAACAACCCTAGCTTTAAACCTCTCAACATCACCACTAGACTTGTATTTCACTTTCCACAACCATTTACAAGAAACAGGTTTCCTACCAAGAGGTAAGTCAATAATAACCCAAGTTTTATTTCTATTAAGGGCTTCCA
Organism: Glebionis coronaria; assembly: GCA_025667525.1. NCBI lineage: Eukaryota > Viridiplantae > Streptophyta > Magnoliopsida > Asterales > Asteraceae > Glebionis > Glebionis coronaria. The sequence continues at coordinate 325,593 of JANFOE010000146.1, read as the reverse complement.
TTTCTTCATTCATTGCCTCAACCCATCTAGGGTCTTTGGCAGCCTCATCATCGGATTTAGGCTCATGAATTTTATTTAGATTATTAGAAAACACAAAGTTATGCATAGACAAACTAGTGTAGCTCATCACAGTATTAATATCATACTTAACTCTTTTATCAAGTACAAGTTATCAAACTTAGCAGGAACTTTGTGTTGTCTAGTAGACCTTCTTAGCTCAGATCTCTCTGGATTATTTTGAAACAATTGATTAAACTCTATAAACTCTTCACCCTCAGATTCATAATCATCATCATTTAGGACAACATTTTTGTCTATGGGACTAGCCTCACTACTACCTAGACCACTCTGGTTTCCAACACTAGGATCTTTATTATCCATAGTGTCTGACCCCTGAGAGTGACTTGTAACTGATTGTGGTAAAATTACGTCTTTTAGGAAAAGGAGCGTAAAAGCGGTAAGTATTAAGTGATGATTTAGGAAAATCAAGCACTAATAACCCAATGAAGTTCGTTTTCCAAGGAGGTATATGTGTGTGACTAAGATGTAAATGATTTGAGATTAATATTTGGTTTAGAAGGGGATGAGAAAAGAAGATGACGAAGACGTGAAAATAATACTACGATGACAAAACGTAAAATCGTAAAAACTACAAAAATAAAAATTAATTCTAAAAATTACCAAAAATTCACTAAAAATCAAAATAAATAAACTAAGAGTTTACAAATGATCAAAACTTTTTCAAACTTTTTAAATAATTAAATATTCAATTTTTAAATGCTAATTAAAGCCCTAAAAATCAAATAAATTATCAAAAAGCCCAAAAAAATATTTTTCAATTGGTAAACCTCTAAAATGACCTAAAAAGATTAAAAACTATTTTTAGAAAATTTTAAACTAATAAAAACTATTTAAAATGGTTTAAAAACTATTAAAACTTAAAATAATTATAAAAATTAATCTAAAAGTGATAAAATTATTCTAAAAGTTGCTAAATTCCTATTTTAATGTACTTAAGCTAAGAAAAATGTTAAAGGTTGGAAAATGTGAAATTTGAAAAATAATAATAAAATAATATTAAAATAATATTAAAAATCCAAAAATTATAAAAAATTCTAAAAACTTGCAAACTAGTTTATTTTAACCTAAATAAATATAAAATCAAATTGAAATGACCAGAATACCCCTATTGGGCCCTCAAATGGGCCAAATTCAAAAACAGTCAACCTTAATGGGCTTTTTAGCCGAAAAAGTCAAACTTGGCCCAATTGACTTGGAAAATCCCTATCTGACTCAAAATTTAATTCTAAGCACAAAACTCTAAAGGCCCAAAAGCTGAATGTGAGCTTATCACAGCTTAATAAGCAAACAACTTATTCTTATTGGGCTTTTTAGCCCATTAAGCAATAAGCTAATGCCATAAGCTCTAATTTGACACACAACCTTCTTTTGGGATGCTTATGAGATCTGTAAAAAGAAATTTTGAAAAAGCACACTCAATAAGCCAGAAATAAGCAAAGTATTATTTCACTAAAAGACAAAATAGTCGTTTTTGAGAAATAAGGCACCTCAAGACTTGATTCAACTTGCAAAAGATCACAAATGGACTCAATAAGCCAAAACAGTCAACAAAATTCCAATAAGCAAAACCAATAAGCTAGAATAAGCCAATAAGCACTTATGAAAAAGTCAATTAAGTTGGTTCTCTAGTCAAACCCTAAAGTCAACCCACCAAATGCTCCAGTATGAACAAATGGGTCAAATGATGAGCACCTATTACAAAATCCAAGTTGTTGCTGGTTAGAATAAGCTATTATAGCTTATTGATAAGCTGAAACCAATTTTACACTAGTAGTGGTAACTAGCAGGGGAAAGGAGTTCCCACTACTTTGACTATTTGACTAAGCTTTTTTAAGAGTTTCAGTTGAATTCAATTGGAAACAAGGGCACCCTTGTGATCAGTGAACCACAAGGAGTCAATAGCAACAAGAAAATCCAAATTTGGTTCACACAATAAGCCACAAATGATCAAACAGTTACCAGATACAACACAAACATGGAAAATAAGCAGTTATGCAGTAATAAGCAGGTTAAGCAAGAATAAGCCAACCAAACTTAACAGGATGCATACACAAGCTATATTAACTATGAATAAGCACAAATCAACTTATAACAAACACCGAATCAAAGTAAACAACAGGATCAAAGCATAAACAGTTACTGATAAGAAGATGAACAATATGCAGACAAGTTTGCTGATCTATTTGACACTAGATCCAATTTCAAGCAGTCAAATCTCTTCTCCTGGTGTAATTAACTAAGGTTTAGCACTTGTTAGCCCTAGCCTAAGCTTAGATCTAGGTGTCCTCAAAATCCTAGCCAATTTTACTAAGTAACCAAGATTTTATACCCTATTTTATGAATCTAGGTGTTAAAACCCTCAAAACCTGAAAACAGATGAACAATAGCACCCAATAAACAGATACCAATACTTGCAAACACAAAACCACCTCTTAACAAACCACAATTCCAATTTATGCAGTTAACCCAAACACCCCTTAATAATTTGTTTTCACAATTTTTCAAAGTATTATCCAGATTTCACCCACAAATCAGACTAACAAAACCTCATAAACATCAAACAAAGCCAGATTAACAATAATCAACCACAATATCACAGATTCAAGAACAATAAAAAAAAATCACAAATATTCAGAAACTTAAAGAGGAAATGAAAAGGGAAGAAGGTGCAAACCTCCAAGACCTACATCCAGGCCTTGGATTGTTTGAGCTGAGGTACTAGCAGAACAAGTACCAGCTTCCAAGATGCTAAGAAGAACAAACCACAAAAGTGAGATCAAACAATACCAAACTTTCTGATTTTTGAAGCACAAGCCTTATCACTTAAAACCTTGCCTCAAAAACCTTCAAACATGAATATGGAACTCAGAATCACGCTATTCTAACACCAACTTTTAACAAAATATAAAAGAGATTTTTCAAAATTCAGAAAATCAAATTTTATTAATTAAAAAGGAATTACAAAGATTTAATAGCCTAAAACTGGAACAAAGGGACTCTCACATGTTGAGGTCTCCTTTTATAGGCAAATGCCTGGCTAACACTATTCACAAACCCTAGCACTGAATTCCTTAAAATGCCCTTGAGTCTTCTAGATCATTTGATGGAATGAGCTGTCCAAATGCATCCAAACCGTTTAAAATAGCTTTGAGGTGAAGCAAAGGCTCTCAGCTGTTGATCTTGACACGTGGCATACCTTTGGGAAGAAGTGGTGATGTGATGGGTGAAACGGTTTGAATGGTGGGGTCCTTTGGGTGAGTGGGAGTGTGAGTTTAGGCATGGGATTGGTTCGTGTGGAGGTTAATTATGTTTTGGTGTAGGTAATTGTAAAAACCCCTTTGCTGGTAAAAAGTGAATTCTGGGTTCATACGTGTGAACAGTGCCATGTTTGATCCGAATTTAGTGGAGGATTTGTGTTTGGCGCGTATTTGTTAAGTTTAAACTTCTAAACTTGGCAGCTTTGGCCCTCCTTCTTCTTTTCTTCTTTCATTTGTGTTTAAAATGTGTCAGCGTCCAATTCCTTTGTTGACAACTTTCAGGACTTGACAATTTTGGCACAAAACTTTGGAAAAAGGTTTCAAAGGGTTGTTTTTGCCATTTTGAGATAATTCAAGGGCTGATCTTGGACAATGTTGATCTTCAAAGGTCTTCAATGTGTCTTTGGCTTCATGAGGGACCATTAATGACAATTTAGAATTGTTGAGGGACTAAACTTGTCATTTCTTCAAAGTTGAAGGACCATTTGTGTAATTTTGACATACTTAAGGGACCAAACTTGTAATTATCAATATACAAGGGTTTTAAGTGTCATTTCTTCATTCAATGAGGATCAATCTTGCATGTCTTCAAGTCTTCAAGGGTATTTGTTGGATAAATCATGATCTAGGGCCCGGTTCTTTGTACGGCTTCGTTTCTCGTGTCCGTTTTTCCTTGTTTGTTGTGATCTTTTGTCTTTTTCACGATATCCATACCTAAAATACACAAGTAAACAAACACAAGCATATATATGGTAAATTATGACATTTTTATGCATTTAAAGCCCGAAAAGAACGATGAGATCATGTATAAATGCCATCTCATCACTCCCCCATACTAAGCCATTGCCGTGCCCTCACGCAATGCTAGAATAAAGTATCTAAGCATCACCAAAGTTCAATTTTATTAACCTTTATTGAAGAGTAAAAGACTTGCAACATACTACGAAGATGTGTAAAGACAAAATGTATGATTTTCATCACGAAAGTGACTTTTAGGGTCAAAGAACAGAAACAAGTAAATGTCCCTTAGAGTAAACTTCGTCATCCTTGATTGTCATACATTCCATGCTAAGTGCAAAAACGAGATCATTGTTGGTACAAGTCACAATGCTAACACTACTCATACGTCCAAATTGTGTAATACTTTTTCTCCCTGCAATCCTAGTTATTATAAAAGGAAACGGGTTACTAGCATTTTTTAACTATTTGTCATGGATCACAAGTGATTCATATTGACTTATTTGAGTAGTTATTAGTCCGAAAGCAAAGTAGCACGATTTGATCGATAGTTAGCCGAAGGACAAAATCTTTTAAAACGGCTTCTCGTGTATCTCCTTAAGTTCATATCTTGGCATAACTCGTTTCACGATTTGAGACCTTTCTCGAACCGATATTTGGCATGTACTTCATACTTCAAATCTTGGGAAGACATTCTTGAAATTATGGTCTTCTCTTCACATATTTGGAATTTCTTCACTTGACGTTTTTGAGAGATTCTTCATATTTGGACCACGACTTCATCATTTTTCTTCAATCTTTACTTTGGATTTTGATATACAACGATCCGCCTCCTTTTCGGACTTGGATATATTTATCCTCATACCTTGTAAGGGTCTTTTTGGATAGACTTTCTCCATGATCTTTAGGGGAGTAATTGCTTTTCGTCGTGTGTCTCGATCCTTCATATTGATTTAGGAATAATGATACTTCACATCATCTTGGATATTTAGCAAGAATAGAGCTCCTCATGCCTTGTTAGGGCCTTTTTGGATGATCGCCAATCTTCGCGTCCCGCTTCAATAAGTTATGCCTTGGCTATGAACTCTATTTAACCCCGAGCAACTTTTAAACGATCTTGCGCTAGAGGCTAAGTAACCTTTCAAATTGTACGACCTTACTTATTGCAATTATGATTTATTCCTAATGCATTGATCTTATGGGAAGAAAAAGCCACAATTAAAAACATATGAGTTTTTGAAAGAACACTTTCATGTTCTACGTTTAGCATGATCACTTGTCTAACTCTATCATCTCTCGTTCTTCACTATATAAAGACCTCTAATTAAAGAGACTCGTGAATACTTAGCCATGCAAGTCAAAATTAAGCCAAATTTGGATTAGCTTTCATTAAGACTATATCAAATCAAAGTTTTGGGTTTTCAAGCCACCTATAGGATCTTGCACTTTCTTGGACTTTTTCAAGTTTAGAGAATGCATTTTATAGTTCCCTTGATAAGTGACTTTCTAGGATCAATTATGGGAACTTGCGAAAAGTTCTTGTTCTTAACCCGTAAGAGTTAAGACTTTCGCGTTTTAAAACTCCCTATATTAAAGTCTAGCAAAACTTGAATTGAGCGGGTTAAGGAATGTAAATGGCTCCAAATGCCCATTAAGTCAAAAATTAGCTCTTATTCTACCCAACGGAAAATATACATTCGTGTCTTAAAAACACTTATGAAAACTAAGAAAAATTTTAAAATTTGGCCATTTTAGCCTTATTAGCAACCAAAACAAAACATTGAAAGTTGGAAAGCGTGAGGGCGTAGCAAAGCAAGTACCTATTCACCCCCCATACTAAAAGTAAACATTGTCCTGAATGTTTTGAGTCTAAGGGTGGAGCACCCCCATACTAGAGACGAAGAGTCGAATGCTTAGGATCTAGCATGGAAAGGGTGATCAACAATATATCTAAAGCCGTTTATTAAGTATGCTAAAAGATAATTGTTAGAACAATAAAGGATATGTCATGGATTCGTGAAAAACTTCTTCAAGCAAACGATGGAGGCTCACGTAAACGAACACGAGAGTCTTCAATCGTAGATGATGATGATGATCTAGATAACACAATCACAAACAACCACGAGACAACGAGTTGAAGAGGTACAAGTCCCCTTATTAGTGAATAGTAAGCATAAAGGATAAGCATGGGATCTCCCCCACGAGGCACCTCGTTTTTGATTACCGAGTCATGAGCTCTACTCGATCCCCTCAATGCTAATTATCATTGGGGAAGGTGACTTGGTCGAGGGCAACCATTGAAGGAATTTCCCCACCAAAGTAGTGCTTGAGCCTATGTTCATTCACCTTAAATTTAGGACCATCATCTTGAGCTAGCTCGATGGTCCCATAAGGAAACACTTGTGTAATGGTGAACGGACCCGACTAACGAGATTTCAATTTCCCGGAAAATATCTTAAGTCGAGAGTTAAAAAGTAACACTTGATCACCAACGTTAAAAACCCGGTTTTTAATCTTTGAATCATGAAACTTTTTAGTCTTTTCTTTAAAAATTAATGAATTTTCATAAGCATTATCTCTTAATTCATCCAATTCATTCAATTGTATTTTCCGGTGATCTCCCGTGGTCTTCAAGTCAAAGTTTGTATGCTCAAGGGCCCAATATGCCTTGTGCTCCAACTCAATGGGCAAATGACAATTCTTCCCATAGACTAACTTATAAGGAGTGCAACCAATAGGTGTCTTATAAGCGGTCCTAAAGGCCCATAAAGCGTCATCGATTTTGTCGGACCATGAAGCACGGTTTTCTCCAATTGACCTCTCTAAAATCCTCGTCAAAGCTCGGTTCGAAACCTCGACTTGCCCACTTGTTTGCGGGTGATAAGCCGTAGAAATACGATGAGTAACTCCATATTTCTTTAGAACCTTTTCGAATTGGTCATTACAAAAATGGGTTCCACGATCGCTTATAATAGCGCGAGGGGTTCCAAACCGAGAGAATAGTTGCTTCAAAAACTTCACTACCACACGAGCATCATTAGTAGGCAAAGCCTTAGCTTCCACCCACTTAGAAAGGTAGTCCACCGCGACGAGGATATATTTGTTGCCATGAGACGATGGGAACGGCCCCATAAAGTCTATTCCCCATATGTCGAAAATCTCACACACTTGAATTATGTTTTGCGGCATTTCATCACGTTGAGACGATTTTCCTTGACGTTGGCACGAATCACACGACTTCATAAGTGCGTGTGCATCACGATAGATAGAAAGCCAAAAGAAGTCGGCATCGAACACTTTCTTAGCCGTGAGATTAGCACCATGGTGACCACCCGTGGGTCCCTCGTGACAAGCTCTAAGGATATTAGAAGCTTCGGCACCAAACACACAACGTCGAACGAGTTGATCCGCACAAACCCGAAAGAGATAAGGGTCGTCCCAAAAATAGAACTTGACGTCACGAAAGAATTTTCGTTTTTGTTGTGTCGTCATACCCTTGATTATGAAATTGCCCGCATGGTAATTTGCAATGTCGGCAAACCATGGGGTGGTGTCTTTAGAATTCACTACACCGAGAGTCTAAAAAGGAAATGTTTCGGTGATTTCCTTGTTCTCGAAAACATCTTTGTGAGGATCTTCTAGACGAGAGAGATGATCGGCCGCTAGATTCTCGGCTCCTTTTTTGTCAAGCACGGTGACATCAAATTCTTGGAGGAGGAGCATCCGACGAAGCAATCTCGGCTTAGCATCTTGCTTAGCTAAGAGATACTTGATAGCCGAATGGTCGGTATACACGATGCTTTTAGTCAAGACGAGATAAGGTCGGAATTTCTCAAAAGCATAAACCACGGCAAGGAATTCCTTTTCCGTTGTGGTGTACTTTAATTGAGCCTCGGTCATCGTCTTACTAGCATAGTGGATAGGACGGAAATGCTTGTCATAACGTTGCCCTAAGACGGCCCCTATAGCATAATCACTTGCATCGCACATGATTTCAAAGGGTAATTCCCAATTAGGAGCAACAAGAATGGGAGCTTCGGTAAGTTTCCTTTTGAGAGTTTCGAAAGCCCTAACACAATCCTCATTGAAGTTAAAAGGAGCATCCTTCTCGAGAAGGTGTGTCATAGGTCGAGAGATTTTCGAAAAGTCCTTAATGAAACGACGATAAAAGCCCGCGTGGCCTAGGAAACTCCTAACTCCCTTAACGGTTTTGGGATGAGGTAACTTGGCGATGACGTCTACCTTAGCTTTATCGACCTCAATCCCCGCTTTCGACACCGTATGTCCTAAGACGATTCCTTGTTTACACATAAAATGACATTTTTCCCAATTAAGCACAAGATTGGTTTCTTCACAACGTTTTAACATTTTTTCGAGATTAGATAAACACGACGTGAACGAATTGCCAAACACCGAGAAGTCATCCATAAACAATTCCATCGACTTCTCGATCATATCGTGAAAAATCGCCATCATACACCGTTGAAACGTACCCGGTGCATTACAAAGTCCGAAAGGCATCCTACGATAAGCGAACGTTCCATAAGGACACGTAAACGTAGTCTTCTCTTGATCACGAGGGTCGATAGGGATTTGAAAGTAACCGGAAAAACCATCTAAAAAGCAATAGAATTCATTTCCCGCGAGTCGCTCCAACATTTGATCCATGAAGGGCAAAGGAAAGTGGTCTTTACGAGTGGCGTCATTTAACTTTTGGTAGTCAATACACACCCTCCAACCGGTCACAACACGAGTGGGAATTAACTCAAATGTTTTCATTAGGCACAACGGTCATTCCTCCCTTTTTAGGGACACAATGGATTGGGCTCACCCATGGGCTATCGGATATAGGATAAATCATTCCCGCGTCAAGGAGTTTAAGGACCTCCTTTTTAATGACATCGTGAATTTTGGGATTCACCCTTCTTTGACTTTGAAGTGCGGGTTTGTAGTCCTCCTCCATTAAAATATTGTGAGTACAAAATTTTGGGTCAATACCCTTAATGTCGGAAATTTTCCACGCAATTGCCCCTTTATGAGCTTTAAGAACTTTCAAGAGCTCGGTTTTTTTCATTATTAGCAAGACCTTTTGCAATAATAACCGGCAACTTGTCATCACCTTCCAAGAATGCGTATTCAAGGTGAGAAGGAAGATCTTTCAATTCAAGGATAGGTGGTTCCTCGATTGAAGATTTTGGTTCAACACTCATAACTTCCATCGGCGGAAGGAATGGTGGAACAGAAGTATCATCACTAATCAACACCTCATCTTCATTGTCGATTTCATTTGAAGTGAGATCGCCTCCTTGGAATGGAGTGAGATTTGGTGTAGAATTAGCAAGAATTGGATCCAAAATAGTGGGATTGCCACTTGACGAGCTATCGAAAAAACCTAACACTTCTTGTGAGAACTCATCGCAAACCACATCAACGATGTCAATGTGATTGATGGTAGCGATTGCATAAACATGAGAAGGTTTCGAGTTTTGAGTAGCGTTTATAACAAGTTCCTCTTCGTTGAATCTCAAAGTGATAGTTCTCGCATGAACATCGATAAGCGATCTCGAAGTGTCTAAAAATGAACGACCTAAAAATAGAGGAACTTGAGGATCCGCGGGGATGTCAACTACTATAAAATCAACGGGATTGTAGAACTTCCCCACTTTTACGAAAACATCTTCGGCTACTCCACATGCTAAAATCGTAGAATGATCGGCCATCTCGATAGACATGTTCGAAGGAATAAGAGCCGGAAGCGAAAGCGATTTCCAAATGGAAAATGGCATCAAATTAATGCTCGCACCAAGATCGGCCAAGGCGAGGCATTCTTTCATATCTTGTATGTCACAAGGAATGAGAAACTTTCCGGGGTCACCAAATTTTTTTGGTATGCGGTTAAGATAAACCGAAGAACAATTTGCAAGCTTTGAAAGCTTTTCCTTATCGCTCATCATACTTTTAAAAGTGGAAGCGAAACGAGGCATATACAACAACGCGTCGGCTAAACTCACATCAAAATGCACTTGTTGAAACATTTTTATAAAAAGCTCGATTTGTTGTTTGTTACGTTCTTGCAATTTCTCTTTGTTTCGTCTCGAAGGGTAGGGTAAAGGTGGTGTGGGTTGGTCATTAGGCAACGACCTTGGAAACTCGGGTTCCACAATTGGTATTGGTTCAACCGTAGGTGTGGTATGAGCGGTACTTCGTGGGATTGTAATGTGCTCCTTTTCGACCATCACCTCGGGTTCTTTCTCGATTTCCTTCTCCGTAGAAGTACTTGGTCGAGAGATTGGTTCCTTGAAAGTTTTACCACTTCGTGTAGTAATAACCTTCATTTCTCCCTTCGGGTTTGCAATGGTATCACTAGGAAGACCACCCGAGGAAGAGGGTTTACACATGATTGCTTCAAACATCTTAGCCATTCGGTCCTCAAATTTTGATTGCCTAGCATCCACTTTTAATAACTCTTTCTTAATCTCATGTTGTCCTAATTCCATCTTTTGTTGGTTTTGTTGAAGACGTTGGACATTTCCTTCCATTTTATTTGCATGAGTTTTAAGTTCATTAGCAAGTTCATTTTTAAGCTCGTTTTTCAACTCGGATCTTAAGCTAATCATCTCACGTTGCATGTTATCAAATTTAGCATCATTTGCTTTAGCATAGTCCAAATATTCTCCTTGAAGATTTTTAGTGTGAGCATTTTGAAAACCTTGTGTATTGTTTTGAAAATCACGGTTTTGGTTTTGATTAGTGACTTGTCCATTCCCATTTTGATAATTCCCCTTGTTGTAGTTACGTGAATTGCCTTGGTAATTACCACCTTGGTTGTTGTTTCGATAGTTATTAGCATTTTGATTTGGTAGAGCTTGATTTGGGCGGTAACCTTGACCGTTTTGGTTGTAAGTTCCCGTTGCTACATAAGCACTCGAAGTGTTACCATCCGCGGTAAAGCACTCGGAAAGATCATGAGCTCCACCACAAGACAAACAACTCTTAGCAACCGCTTTAACCGAAGCGGAATTTGAAGCTTCTTGAGCTTTCCAATGGGACATAAGATTAGCAAATCTATCAAAAAACCAATTTTCCTCATTAGCTTCATCATGTAAGGCATTAATGCTACGAGACGATGACGACGATGACGAACCCAAATTGGCAACACTCGGTGTGTTACGAGGGATATAAACCTTAGATCTATTCTCGATGATTTTTAAAGCCTCATTGGTCGTCTTGCACAAAAAATTACCACCCGCGGCGGCGGCATTCAAATAATCTCGTTCATGATCATTAAGCCCATTATAAAAAGTATCAATTTGATGCAATTCCGAAAAATCATGGTGTGGACATTCATGTAACATTTCTTTAAAGCATTCCCATGCCATTGAAAAACTTTCATTATTTCTTTGCACAAATCGTGAAATCTCATTTTTCAAATGTGTTGTTTTAGATGGTGGAAAAAACTTGTTCACAAACTTAGAAACGAGATCACCCCATGTCAAAATTGAATTTGGCGGTCCTTTCTCAAGCCAAATTTTTGCGGGTCCATCTAACGAGTATGGAAACAACATCATCTTAATGGCGTCATGTGGAACATCCTTTAACTTGCTAGTAGCGGTGAGACGATTAAAATTCCTAATGTGATAGTGCGGGTTGTCTTTCTCATGACCTCTAAACTTATTTGCTTGCAACATCGACATTAAACCCGTCTTAATCTCGAAATTCTCCACAAGGATGGCGGGAATCACAATGGCCTCTCCAAAACCCTCGGTGGGTGCTTGTAGCAACTCCATCATAGTACGATTAGCCATGACGACTTCTTGTTCTACCATAGGTTCAACAATTGGAGGTTGTTCTTCAATCAACGTCTCTTGATTGGCTTGCTTTTGAAGACATTTACGAGCTCGTTTTGCTTGATTACGAGTGATCATAAACTTCACGAAGAATGGGAGGTGAGCAAAGAAGATTCTTTTTGGGTGTTTTGTGAATTTTCAATTTTTTTGTGTTTTTGATTGTATTTAATTTTTTTGGATTTTGGTGTATCTTCGTAGACAACAATCTACAAAATATCTCCTCGAATCAAACTCTTGATTAAAGAAGCCTCAAAGGAATGAAAACGATCACGTGGAGTGAACGCCTTCGAATGACTTTAGAACTTTGGTGAAAACCAAATTGTTCAAGAGGGTTTAATCACAAAGAAACCAAGCAAATATATAATACGTAGTAATACTTTGGGCGGCAAAACCCTCGATTAGCCTTCAATCTCAAAATACTCACAAGCAAGCGGGGAAACGAGGCGGCGCGAAGCACTTAAGAGCCTTTTTCCTTAGGGTATATTTTATAATACCCGCCTTATACCCACCTTATAGTTTGTATTTTTCAAAATCGAGCTTCACGAAAGTATTTATCTATTTTTTCCTTTTTCTTTTTGTTTGAGATTCGAATACAATAATTAGGAGATCAAATCCCAATTAAGGTTGTGTTTTCACACTTTTGGAGATATTGTTTATTTGTTGTGATACTTAATACAATATAGTAATAATATTTTCACAAGAAAAACCAAGAAAACCGATAATACGTATTAGTAGATTTCTACTAATACAAATACTATTTTTGGTTAATATTAAAAAAACAATGCAAATTAATCACGACACACCTCCCCGGCAGCGGCGCCAAAATGATTGTGGTAAAATTACGTCCTTTAGGAAAAGGAGCGTAAAAGCGGTAAGTATTAAGTGATGATTTAGGAAAATCAAGCACTAATGACCCAATGAAGTTCGTTTCCCAAGGAGGTATATGTGTGTGACTAAGATGTAAATGATTTGAGATTAATATTTGGTTTAGAAGGGGATGAGAAAAGAAGATGACGAAGACGTGAAAATAATACTACGACGACAAAACGTAAAACCGTAAAAACTACAAAAATAAAAATTAATTCTAAAAATTACCAAAAATTCACTAAAAATCAAAATAAATAAACTAAGAGTTTACAAATGATCAAAACTTTTTCAAACCTTTTAAATAATTAAATATTCAATTTTTAAATGCTAATTAAAGCCCTAAAAATCAAATAAATTATCAAAAAGCCCAAAAAAGATTTTTCAATTGGTAAACCTCTAAAATGACCTAAAAAGATTAAAAACTATTTTTAGAAATTTTTAAACTAATAAAAACTATTTAAAATGATTTAAAAACTATTAAAACTTAAAATAATTATAAAAATTAATCTAAAAGTGATAAAATTATTCTAAAAGTTGCTAAATTCCTATTTTAATGTACTTAAGCTAAGAAAAATGTAAAAGGTTGGAAAATGTGAAATTTGAAAAATAATAATAAAATAATATTAAAATAATATTAAAATAATATTAAAAATCCAAAAATTATAAAAAATTCTAAAAACTTGCAAACTAGTTTATTTTAACCTAGATAAACAGAAAATCAAAGTGAAATGACCAGAATACCCCTATTGGGCCCTCAAATGGGCCAAATTAAAAAACAGTCAACCTTAATGGGCTTTTTAGCCCAAAAAGTCAAACTTGGCCCAATTGACTTGGAAAAGCCCTATCTGACTCAAAATTTAATTCTAAGCACAAAACTCTAAAGGCCTAAAAGCTGAATGTGAGCTTATCACATCTTAATAAGCAAACAACTTATTCTTATTGGGCTTTTTAGCCCATTAAGCAATAAGCTAATGCCATAAGCTCTAATTTGACACACAACCTTCTTTTGGGATGCTTATGAGATCTGTAAAAAGAAATTTTGAAAAAGCACACTCAATGTAACACCCCATTTTGATAATGGAAATGTCACGCGTAATTATGGCGTGTCATCAAAGCATACAAGGATAAATGTATAAAACATTACATGACCATAGGGATAACCGGAATCAAACATCGGTTCCCAAACATAAGCCCAAAACATAATAAAGCAAAAGAAATGAATGAAAGACTACACAAGCATAAATATATGAAGGCAACAGGAAAAGAAGTCTCTAGCAGCTTCCATCCGACGCACGTCCTCCAAACGCTCGAGTCTTTCCTAGGGTACCTTCCGTTTTGGGACATGGAAAGGAAAGTAACGGCTGAGCAAAACGCTCAGTGCACGGATATAGACATAGTATGAATGACTAAGCATAATAAAGACTTAATAGCAGCGGAAATGTATAAGTCCTGGAAAAACTGGAACATGTTCATAAAACTGGTTTTATAGTTTGAAAAGCCTTATGTTTATCTTACGAAAACTGTTTAGCATATTTTACCATTAGCCAATATAGGTCATGAAAATCCACCGTGCATGAATACTTGGAGGGGTGACCTCATTATGCAAATTAGAGGGGCTGCCTCTAATTTAATATACTGGCTTTGGGTAGGAGGGATCAGCTCCTTGTGAAGGATGCAAGGCACACACCACATTCACCATGAAATCCTGACTGAAAACATGTAACTAGGATGCACCCATACGCCCCACATGATAAATATAAATAAATGGCCAAAAGATGAAGGGACGCCACGAGCAATCACTCCACCGTGGTGAAGTCATAACATCAGTGCCTCTAATGTTATGGTTATGGTACCTCCATAACTAGGTGAAACTGGTCATGCATGTATATGGCTATAGGTAATCTTAATTAAACATAAGCAATCAAACACATAACTTATACTACGGGAAAACAGTTGGCTGCATACGGGGAATCCTAATAAGGAAAGAATGTCCATACTGAAAGGACGGGAATCCGTACCTTATGTCCAGTGAACGAGAAAGACGAACTGCGAGAATCCTACTTCCGAATCACTAGTGCTACATAAATACGTACATGAATAAGTATCTGCTTACTAAATACATAGCTGGTTTGATGTCATGTCTTAGCTTATTTTATGTGTTCTTACCATGTTTTACTGTTTCTAAGCCTTAAACTGTGTTTTATCTTATATTCTGTTTAATATGATTAAGTATTTCTGGTATTTCATGGGTTATTATACTTACTGTGTAATAATAAGTAACTTTCCAAAAATAGCAGGTTTCCTAAAATAGAAAGTTTCCAAAAATAGAAAGTTTCCAAAAATAGAAAGTTTCCAAAAATAGAAAGTTACCAAAAATAGAAAGTTTCCAAAAATAGAATGTTTCCAAAAATAGATTTACTGCTTAAAATAGATAAGTTTCTAAAAACAGAAAGTTTCTATAAATAGATTAGCTGCCTTAATTAAATAAGTTTCCATAAATAGATTAGCTGCCTGAAATAAATAAGTTTCTAAAAATAGCTGGTTTCCATAAATAAATTAGCTGCCTTTTTTAATTAAGTTTCTAAAAATAGAAAGTTTCCATAATTAGAAATAAGCTGGTTAAATAAGCTAAGTATATAAGCCTAAGTGTTTTTCATGATTATTTTCTAAGTCATATGGTATATTGTATAGTTTAATAATTATTTCATGTAATTAAATTAAACTATAGGTTAAAATATTTAATTAAAGTATAACATGTTTTTAATTAAATAAAGTTAACTACTTAGGTTAAAACATGTATTATTATTTATTAATAATATAACCTAAGTCATGTTAATTAATTAATTATAATCATGGTTTTTAAAATAATTAATTAATTATAAGTCTTAAATATATAAATACTTAGGTTAAAATAATTTCATGATCATTAATAATTAAATAACCTAAGTCATGTTATTAAATTAATAACATCATTTTATTAATTTAATTTTAACATAAGTTCATAAACATAAAAACTAACATACACCATGAACCGGATCTAGGCTAAAAACATGAACCGGACATGATATCGACACCGTACCCCGAACCAACTCGGGGTACCCCGTGTTTACCTTTTTGCCGTGGGACCCACACGCACCAACCAAGACCATATGGTCTTGGTGGTGGTCGGCTTGGCAAACCGAAACCCATTCGGGTTCGGTTGCAGCCTGCGGCTAAACAAACACCCCTTAAAAACAACCTTTTGATTTTATTTAACACCAAAACATGTTAGATCTATGCTTAATTATTATGTTTTTGTAAAAACATCTCATGTTCATAATTTATAAAAAGATTAAATCAAAAGAAAAGGTTTAAAAAGGATTTACCGAATTCGTGGATCAAAAGGATGAAGAACAAACACGATCACCAACTTAATTTCCAAGATCCAAGATCACAAACCACCTCCTTGTGGTGTTCTTAAGGTGGCGGCACAAAGAGGAGAAGGAAGAGGGTTTTTAGTGTTTTTTCTAAATCTTCTGTAAAACTAAAAATGAGTAGTGTAAAAATATTTAACCCCTTTTTAGTAAAAATTGATGGGCTAAGCCCATCCTCCCTCCTAAATTTTGTGGGAATGGGGCCCCACAAGGGGTAACCCGATCATTTTCCGTGTCTAATTAATAAGTGTGTTCTCGTGTTCGTGTTTTACGTGTTTGTTCGTGTTTATTTGTGTTCGCGTTTTGTGTGTTCTCGTTAAATAATTACCGTGACCTAATATATTTAATTACGCTCGTAATGATATATATATACGTAATTAATAATAGTTCGTGTTTTAATTACGTTCATGATTTCATGATCGCATGTTCGTGATTAATTATCGTTAAATAATTATTACGTGATCGTGCATAGTAAATACTTATCGTGTTCTAACACGTACGTAATACGTAAAATCCTAACACGTAAACGTAATCATGCTATATTAGGAAAGTTTAAATCTAGTACGTACGATCTTAAGGGTACTATTCATGGTAAAAGCATGCGGGTTTTACAACTCTCCCCCCCTAAAAAGAATAATTCGTCCCCGAATTATAGATAACGTAACTGAACGAGAAACATACCCGAATCAAACTGAGAGGGTATGTAAGATAAATTAACGTGCAGGTGACCTAGCAGAAAGAACGCGGAACGTGACATGTCTTAAAAGGACATGGAGCGTGACGTGGCTGAAAGGACATATCTAATTGATAAGAGAAAACGGATAAGAAGTCCGGATGAACTTATCCGTTTCCAAGTGGCTTCCCTCTTGGAACGGTTCCTTATAAGATCTTGACACGAATGATAAGTCTTGGTCCCCCTGACCTTGACTTGGAATATGAAGAAGTTCTTGGTTATCAACGTAAGGTAGATCCCCTAAATTCGATCGAGGAATAAGAATTAACGTGTAAGAGTAACTGAAACATTATGGTGCAAAACAATCCAACTTAACCGATAACTAGCAATGATGCACGAGACGTATAGAAACGTAGTACGTGAAAAATTTTGAACGTGATACGTGAAAAATTTTGAACGTGTTACGTGGAGATATGGCGAGTGTAGTATGAGTAAACATATCGTGATCCCTGATACGTGTAACATATCTTGATCATGATATGAGGAACGTGGAATGAACATGACATGTGAAACATCGTGATCATAGAATATAATGGCGGTAACGACAAACGCTAGAAGGTGAGACATAGATTATGACGAGAAACGTCTATCTGAGGATAGGGAGTTATACTAAACTTGGGTCTGGTCTCTCAAGTTCTTGCAAACTACCCATAAAGAGAAAAGAAATGAACGTAAAATCGTAAACCAAAATACGATCATGAACGTGAATAGTGTCATGAACGCGAGCGCGAAAGCAAGGCGTGGAATTAGAACAAGGACGTGAAGTAAATAAGGAGCATAATTATGAATATTTGTCTGACCTGATAACTGAGGAATTGCCAAGTGATCGGATGAACCTTGGCTGGAACATGTCCGATCAATCTGTTGGTTCTGAAATCCTTGCGGATGTAAGGATTTTGCAGACTTGATCAAACTGTTTGCAATAACCCAGATAGCATCATGCTTCTTCTGAGTTTGCGTTAATCTGGTAACCAAAATCCGTGGAGATCTTCTCCCATTTCAATTCACAATTTCAGATGATGAAAACATCCCAGTTTGTTGGTGTCCTATCTTAACCTGTTGGTATGTCAGGTACCTAGATATGAACGTAACTGTATCTTGCTTCGTAGAACTTGATACATAGGAGTTTGCGAAACTCTGAGTCTTTGAATCTAGACTTCTTCTAGCGTAGGATTTTCTAGAACACCTAATGTAGTATAGGGTTCTCTCCTTCACGCATAAGCTGAGTCATAGTAAGATTAACCGTGCAAATCCATGTGATCCAGCGTGTCACTATAATCACACAGAATTGATATTGGAAAGTTTTCCAGGGTGAAATTTCTCTTGTCATAGAATTTGCAACATAGTGCAGATATGGTCTTCCTGTTCTTCTTCTAGGCTTAAAGGAAATCAGGTTATCCTCAATGAAAATACTGATGAATTTGCTATGAGTTCATGGAAACTCATTCTTATAATGCCGTTGGAGCATTGATGAGACTAATTCAAAATTATAAATCTAGCATGACCGAGTCGTGTACGAATAGCAGTCATGGACATGTCCTACTGTTTCATTCGTCACTGTTGGCAGCATGATCATGAGTTCGATCTTGGAAAAGTGATTAACACCATACGGTTGATTGGACATGTTGTCAATATGTGGAGGAGAATAACGGTCATGAATGGTGATTTGTTTAAGTCGACGGTAGTCGACACATAATCTCATGGTACCATCCTTCTCCTTGTAGGTTCTCCTGGAATGTATGGGAAGATTTTGGAATAATCAACTGGCTATGCGTAGAAGACTTAAGTGGTCGTGTCTTACTGACAACTAGTAAATTTTAGCGACCATGGCTAACAACGCACATGCTTGTAAGCATAGATAATTTGTACCGATTTTCTCGATGGAAAATCAAGCTGAATGTATTCAGGAGCCTGAACATTACTGTACATAATTATGAATCGTAGCATGGTGTGCTGGTCATAGTACATAATTAGGATAAAATTCATCTCGTGTCTGTCCGAGGGAATGCGTTAGAAGCTTGGATCTCATCATTAAGCTGAAGGAAAACCTTCGTATACGTGGGAATACGAAAGGCGTCCTTCATGGTCATGAATATATAAAGTATGGTGAAAGAATGAAAGTGACATCGGCAACGTGACAGTTCTCACTGATACGCCGATAATGGTATTGAAATTCTTGTGGCCTGATTAATACATGGCACAAAAAAATGGATATACCCTTGGAGGGTACCCTGAATTTCTTAGAAATGTTCTATAGTTGGACGTGAGTCATGTGTCTTGACTCATGTCTTGGAACTATAAGCATGACATATGTCTTGACTGGTGTCTTGACATGTGTCTTCAGAAAGTATACGTGAGACATGTGTCTTGACTGATGTCTTGACATGTGTCTTCAGAAATTATACGTGAGACATGTGTCTTGACTGATGTCTTGACATGTGTCTCGAGATGTGAAACAAATATATCCACAATATAAGGATAATATGCCAGAATTGGCGGATCGGTTGGACTTCTGATCATTTGTATGTCTGATCACGTCCGCGGCCGGAGCCTCGGTTGCGATTTCTAGGATAGTTTCTGTCATAGTAGTGGTTACTATCGTCCTGTCTGTCAGTTCCATGACGGTCATTATCATGACCGTGATTCATGTAACTATTCAGCTGAGTGGCCGGCTGGTACCGGTTTGCACTCATATGGCTGAAATGACAGCTGAATGACGTATGACATGTAACTAAGAATTAGGGACAATGATTGATGGAAATCGTCTGATGGTGAAGCATCTTCTCGTCCAATTGCTTTGCTCCGACGCCTTTGTCTTCGTCTTGTAGGATCTCCATGTTGTGAACAGCATCCGCATCTCGTAGCGTCTCCGAACGTCAGCAGCATCAACCTTTAGTAACATCTCCCAGTTATGAGCGGCATCAGCAATCTTGTAGAACATCAGCAATTGAAAATACGCCTGAGGTGATTCAGAATCGACTAGCGAATACTCGTGCAGTATTGCAAGTGAAATACACATGGATTTAGGTACGTGTAATACACATGGAATACGGTACAAGGAGTACACGTTGAATGCACATGAAATGATCGGTATGGGGTCGATCATTTATCATGATCTAAAGAAAGTATATCATTTAAACGGTTAGGAAAACCATCATGATAACCTGGCAATGCCAGTATATACCTCATTCTAGTTGCATAGAGAAACGCTAAAGTGTGGTTACACAAAATTCAACGATGATTTGCCTGACAGCATGATCAGTGAAAACCAACCATGACTATCATGAAAGCAGGATTCAATGAAATCTAACAATGTCTTGCAGGACAGCGTAAATAACAAAAGAGGCGTAAAACATAATCAACATGAAGACGGAATTATCATGAAGAAACATGAAACCATCTATCACGAAGAAGTGTATAACATAATCAGCATGAAACTGAAGTTAACCATGACAGTATAAAAACATACTTGACATAAAAACATAATAACTTATGAGGGGGCATGAAAAAAAAAATTTATGCCAATTTAAATCATGAGAAAAATTATGCATGAAAAACAGTGCATGAATGCGTAATGTAGTTTATAAAACCTTTATATGTACGAGGGAACGCCTATGGGTCGGTTCCAAAACAAAAGACATGGCGAGGGGACGCCTATGGGTCGGTCCCAAAGTTAAAAGTTTCGATAAAAGCACATGCGACTAAATAGGGCCAGTCCTGGACCAACCATTACTTAGTCATAATCCCTGCAACAATGATACATGAAACATAAATAAATGAAACTCATATGTCAAAACTTATTAGAAAAAATTTTTTATGTGACTAATTATGAACTATTGGGGTTCAGTCCACATAGCCACTGTTCACGAGGAACATTATGCATGGAACAATGACACATAACTAAATATGAATGACAGTTGTCCATCCATATTAGCAAAACAATATCGATGAAAACATCAAGGTTAAAACCTCAAGGTGCTGAAAACATCATGGTTAAAATAACAATGCGCTGAAAACATCAATACGTAGAATAAAAGACGTTGGCTTAGGAAGCTCATGGTGACTACCCACTAGTCACAGGTCGAGTTTTAGAGCCATACAGGTCGAAGCCTTGGCTCTGATACCATAATTGTAACACCCCATTTTGATAATGGAAATGTCACGCGTAATTATGGCGTGTCATCAAAGCATACAAGGATAAATGTATAAAACATTACATGACCATAGGGATAACCGGAATCAAACATCGGTTCCCAAACATAAGCCCAAAACATAATAAAGCAAAAGAAATGAATGAAAGACTACACAAGCATAAATATATGAAGGCAACAGGAAAAGACGTCTCTAGCAGCTTCCATCCGACGCACGTCCTCCAAAAGCGCGAGTCTTTCCAAGGGTACCTGCCGTTTTGGGACATGGAAAGGAAAGTAACGGCTGAGCAAAACGCTCAGTGCACGGATATAGACATAGTATGAATGACTAAGCATAATAAAGACTTAATAGCAGCGGAAATGTATAAGTCCTGGAAAAACTGGAACATGTTCATAAAACTGGTTTTATAGTTTGAAAAGCCTTATGTTTATCTTACGAAAACTGTTTAGCATATTTTACCATTAGCCAATATAGGTCATGAAAATCCACCGTGCATGAATACTTGGAGGGGTGACCTCATTATGCAAATTAGAGGGGCTGCCTCTAATTTAATATACTGGCTTTGGGTAGGAGGAATCAGCTCCTTGTGAAGGATGCAAGGCACACACCACATTCACCATGAAATCCTGACTGAAAACATGTAACTAGGATGCACCCATACGCCCCACATGATAAATATAAATAAATGGCCAAAAGCTGAAGGGACGCCACGAGCAATCACTCTGCCGTGGTGAAGTCATAACATCAGTGCCTCTAATGTTATGGTTATGGTACCTCCATAACTAGGTGAAACTGGTCATGCATGTATATGGCTATAGGTAATCTTAATTAAACATAAGCAATCAAACACATAACTTATACTACGGGAAAACAGTTGGCTGCATACGGGGAATCCTAATAAGGAAAGAATGTCCATACTGAAAGGACGGGAATCCGTACCTTATGTCCAGTGAACGAGAAAGACGAACTGCGAGAATCCTACTTCCGAATCACTAGTGCTACATAAATACGTACATGAATAAGTATCTGCTTACTAAATACATAGCTGGTTTGATGTCATGTCTTAGCTTATTTTATGTGTTCTTACCATGTTTTACTGTTTCTAAGCCTTAAACTGTGTTTTATCTTATATTCTGTTTAATCTGATTAAGTATTTCTGGTATTTCATGGGTTATTATACTTACTGTGTAATAATAAGTAGCTTTCCAAAAATAGTAGGTTTCCTAAAATAGAAAGTTTCCAAAAATAGAAAGTTTCCAAAAATAGAAAGTTTCCAAAAATAGAAAGTTTCCAAAAATAGAAAGTTACCAAAAATAGAAAGTTTCCAAAAATAGAAAGTTTCCAAAAATAGATTTACTGCTTAAAATAGATAAGTTTCTAAAAATAGAAAGTTTCCATAAATAGATTAGCTGCCTTAATTAAATAAGTTTCCATAAACAGATTAGTTGCCTGAAATAAATAAATTTCTAAAAATAGCTGGTTTCCATAAATAAATTAGCTGCCTTTTTTAATTAAGTTTCTAAAAATAGAAAGTTTCCATAATTAGAAATAAGCTGGTTAAATAAGCTAAGTATATA
The DNA here is from genome assembly GCA_025667525.1 of Glebionis coronaria. NCBI lineage: Eukaryota > Viridiplantae > Streptophyta > Magnoliopsida > Asterales > Asteraceae > Glebionis > Glebionis coronaria. The sequence continues at coordinate 302,928 of JANFOE010000146.1, read as the reverse complement.
AGCCTAAGTGTTTTTCATGATTATTTTCAAAGTCATATGGTATATTGTATAGTTTAATAATTATTTCATGTAATTAAATTAAACTATAGGTTAAAATATTTAATTAAAGTATAACATGTTTTTAATTAAATAAAGTTAACTACTTAGGTTAAAACATGTATTATTATTTATTAATAATATAACCTAAGTCATGTTAATTAATTAATTATAATCATGGTTTTTAAAATAATTAATTAATTATAAGTCTTAAATATATAAATACTTAGGTTAAAATAATTTCATGATCATTAATAATTAAATAACCTAAGTCATGTTATTAAATTAATCACATCATTTTATTAATTTAATTTTAACATAAGTTCATAAACATAAAAACTAACATACACCATGAACCGGATCTAGGCTAAAAACATGAACCGGACATGATATCGACACCGTACCCCGAACCAACTCGGGGTACCCCGTGTTTACCTTGTTGCCGTGGGACCCACACGCACCAACCAAGACCATATGGTCTTGGTGGTGGTCGGCTTGGCAAACCGAAACCCATTCGGGTTCGGTTGCAGCCTGCGGCCAAACAAACACCCCTTAAAACAACCTTTTGATTTTATTTAACACCAAAACATGTTAGATCTATGCTTAATTATTATGTTTTTGTAAAAACATCTCATGTTCATAATTTATAAAAAGATTAAATCAAAAGAAAAGGTTTAAAAAGGATTTACCGAATTCGTGGATCAAAAGGATGAAGAACAAACACGATCACCAACTTAATTTCCAAGATCCAAGATCACAAACCACCTCCTTGTGGTGTTCTTAAGGTGGCGGCACAAAGAGGAGAAGGAGGAGGGTTTTTAGGGTTTTTTCTAAATCTTCTGTAAAACTAAAAATGAGTAGTGTAAAAATATTTAACCCCTTTTTAGTAAAAATTGATGGGCTAAGCCCATCCTCCCTCCTAAATTTCGTGGGAATGGGGCCCACAAGGGGTAACCCGATCATTTTCCGTGTCTAATTAATAAGTGTGTTCTCGTGTTCGTGTTTTACGTGTTTGTTCGTGTTTATTTGTGTTCGCGTTTTGTGTGTTCTCGTTAAATAATTACCGTGACCTAATATATTTAATTACGCTCGTAATAAATATATACGTAATTAATAATAGTTCGTGTTTTAATTACGTTCATGATTTCATGATCACATGTTCGTGATTAATTATCGTTAAATAATTATTACGTGATCGTGCATAGTAAATACTTATCGTGTTCTAACACGTACGTAATACGTAAAATCCTAACACGTAAACGTAATCATGTTATATTAGGAAAGTTTAAATCTAGTACGTACGATTTTAAGGGTACTATTCATGGTAAAAGCATGCGGGTTTTACACTTAATAAGCCAGAAATAAGCAAAGTATTATTTCACTAAAAGACAAAATAGTCATTTTTGAGAAATAAGGCACCTCAGGACTTGATTCAACTTGCAAAAGATCACAAATGGACTCAATAAGCCAAAACAATCAACAAAATTACAATAAGCAAAACCAATAAGCCAGAATAAGCCAATAAGCACTTATGAAAAAGTCAATTAAGTTGGTTCTCTAGTCAAACCCTAAAGTCAACCTACCAAATGCTCCAGTGTGAACAAATGGGTCAAATGATGAGCACCTATTACAAAATCCAAGTTGTTGCTGGTTAGAATAAGCTATTATAGCTTATTGATAAGATGAAACCAATTTTACACTAGCAGTGGTAACTAGCAGGGGAAAGGAGTTCCCACTGCTTTGACTATTTGACTAAGCTTTTTAGAGAGTTTCAGTTGAATTCAATTGGAAACAAGGGCACCCTTGTGATCAGTGAACCACAAGGAGTCAATAGTAACAAGAAAATCCAAATTTGGTTCACACAATAAGCCACAAATGATCAAACAATTACCAGATACAACACAGACATGGAAAATAAGCAGTTATGCAGTAATAAGCAGATTAAGCAAGAATAAGCCAACCAAACTTAACAAGATGCATACACAAGCTATATTAACTATGAATAAGCACAAATCAACTTATAACAAACACTGAATCAAAGTAAACAACAGGATAAAAGCATAAACAGTTACTGATAAGAACATGAACAATATGCAGACAAGTTTGCTGATCTATTTGACACTAGATCCAATTTCAAGCAGTCAAATCTCTTCTCCTGGTGTAATTAACTAAGGTTTAGCACTTGTTAGCCCTAGCCTAAGCTTAGATCTAGGTGTCCTCAAAATCCTAGCCAATTTTACCAAGTAACCGAGATTTTATACCCTATTTTATGAATCTAGGTGTTAAAACCCTCAAAACATGAAAATAGATGAACAATAGCACCCAATAAAAAGATACCAATACTTGCAAACACAAAACCACCTCTTAACAAACCACAATTCCAACTTATACAGTTAAACCAAACACCCCTTAAAAATTTGTTTTCACAATTTTTCAAAGTATTATCCAGATTTCACCCACAAATCAGACTAACAAAACCTCATAAACATCAAACAAAGCCAGATTAACGATAATCAACCACAATATCACAGATTCAAGAACAATCAAACAAAAATCACAAATATTCAGAAACTTAAAGAGGAAATGAAAAGGGAAGAAGGTGCAAACCTCCAAGACCTACATCCAGGCCTTGGATTGTTTGAGCTGAGGTACTAGCAGAACAAGTACCAGCTTCCAAGCTGCTAAGAAGAACAAACCACAAAAGTGAGATCAAACAATACCAAACTTTCTGATTTTTGAAGCACAAGCCTTATCACTTAAAACCTTGCCTCAAAAACCTTCAAACATGAATATGGAACTCAGAATCAGGCTATTCTAACACCAACTTTTAACAAAATATAAAAGAGATTTTTCCAAATTCAGAAAATCAAATTTTAGTAATTGAAAAGGAATTACAAAGATTTAATAGCCTAAAACTGGAACAAAGGGACTCTCACATGTTGAGGTCTCCTTTTATAGGCAAATGCCTGGATAACACTATTCACAAACCCTAGCACTGAATTTCCTAAAATGCCCTTGAGTCTTCTAGATCATTTGATGGAATGAGCTGTCCAAATGCATCCAAACCGTTTAAAATAGCTTTGAGGTGAAGCAAAGGCTCTCAACTGTTGATCTTGACACGTGGCATACCTTTGGGAAGAAGTGGTGATGTGATGGGTGAAACGGTTTGAATGGTGGGGTCCTTTGGGTGAGTGGGAGTGTGAGTTTAGGCATGGGATTGGTTCGTGTGGAGGTTAATTATGTTTTGGTGTAGGTAATTGTAAAAACCCCTTTGCTGGTAAAAAGTGAATTCTGGGTTCATACGTGTGAACAGTGCCACGTTTGATCCGAATTTAGTGGAGGATTTGTGTTTGGCGCGTGTTTGTTAAGTTTAAACTTCTAAACTTGGCAGCTTTGGCCCTCCTTCTTCTTTTCTTCTTTCATTTGTGTTTAAAATGTGTCAACGCCCAATTCCTTTGTTGACAACTTTCAGGACTTGACAATTTTGGCACAAAACTTTGGAAAAAGGTTTCAAAGGGTTGTTTTTGCCATTTTGAGATAATTCAAGGGCTGATCTTGGACAATGTTGATCTTTAAAGGTCTTTAATGTGTCTTTGGCTTCATGAGGGACCATTAATGACAATTTAGAATTGTTGAGGGACTAAACTTGTCATTTCTTCAAAGTTGAAGGACCATTTGTGTAATTTTGACAAACTTAAGGGACCAAACTTGTAATTATCAATATACAAGGGTTTTAAGTGTCATTTCTTCATTCAATGAGGATCAATCTTGCATGTCTTCAAGTCTTCAAGGGTATTTGTTGGATAAATCATGATCTAGGGCCCGGTTCTTTGCACGGCTTCGTTTCTCGTGTCCGTTTTTCCTTGTTTCTTGTGATCTTTTGTCTTTTTCATGATATCCATACCTAAAATACACAAGTAAACAAACACAAGCATATATATGGTAAATTATGACATTTTTATGCATTTAAAGCCCGAAAAGAACAATGAGATCATGTATAAATGCCATCTCATCAGTAACAATTGTAGAAGTGTCAGTAGACACTTTATCAGTTAAGTCAGACCTCTTAGAAATGCTACCTCTATTCCCCTAAGCTTACATCTCTCACTTCATCATAGGGATCATCAGACTTGTCTACTACCAGGTCAAAGATATTTAAACTATTTGTACCTTGTTCTTCAAAAATTAAATCACCTATGCAAACATTATTTTTGAAAGGAAAAACAGTTTCATAAAATTTGACATCTCTAGAAAATAACACAGTTTTGGACTCAAGACTAAAAAGTTTATACCCTTTTTTAGTAAAAGAACAACCAATAAAAACACATTTTTCAGACCTAGCAGCAAACTTATCCATATTATTAAGCATAGTACTAAAGCATAAACAACCAAAAGATTTCAAGTGAGAGATATTAGGTTTAATTTTATATATCATTTCATAAGGACTTTTTCCAGAGAGAACATAGCTAGGAATCCTGTTAATAAGATAGACAGCAGTAAGAACACATTCAGGCCACATATTCAAAGGTAATCCCCCTGAAACATAAGGGCTCTAGCAACATTAAGTAAGTGCCTATGTTTCCTTTCTGCTATACCATTCTGCTGTGGTGTATATACACAAGTGGTTTGATGAACAATTCCTTTAGTTTGAACAAACTCTTCAAATTTATGATTTATAAATTCAGAACCATTGTCACTTCTGAATACTTTAATAGACATATCAAACTGAGTTTTTATCAAATTATAAAATTCAACAATTTTATTAAAAACTTCATCTTTTCCTTTAAGCATTTACAACCACACAGCCCTAATATAATCATCAACCACAGTAAGGAAAAAATTATATCTATCTCTACTTTTAAATTTATAAGGACCCTAAACATCTAAGTGAACAATATATCCCAAAAACTTGGTCTTATGTTCACTTAATGGAAAAGGATCCCTAGTCTATTTAGCCTTATGAAAAACATCACAAGGCTGAACATTATCAGTAGAATCAATTTGAACATCATTTTTTAAAATGGCTAAGACTTGGTCAGGATGACCAAGTCTGTTATGCCAAATGCACTTAGACAAACAACATTTAGTTATAGAGCTTTTAATGTATTTCCTACCTGAATCAAACAAATAAAGGCCATTGTTCTCACTACCAGTCCCCAGAAGGGACTTTTGAAGAGAATCTTAAACAAAAAATTTTGACTCAATAAATGAAACAACAAATTTATCATCCTTGGCCAACTTATGAACAGATATAAGGCTCACCTTGTAGCCTGGAATAACCAACACATTTTTTAACATAATTTGATTGGAAAGTTTAAAATTCCTAACATGTTTAACTTTTTCAACGGTTCCATTAGGATGTGACACAGATATATTTAGCTTAGAAACATCTATTACATCGTATAAATGATCTGTAGAAAAGGTCATATGTTGGGATGCTCCAGAATCAAAGATCCACCCAATATATGTACTATAAGTACTTATATTAGTGTTATATTTAAAAAATCTACAAGTAACAAAACTTATAACATGATTATACTCAAATGTAATACCTGCAGCACAGGACTGCACATCACCAGCATCAGTCTTAGATCCAAATAAAGCCATAAGTCTATTAATCTAATCAGCAGTAAAGGGAAGAAAATTCCCAGATCCTTGACCAACACTATTACCATGAGAACTAGATGCATTATTAGACACATTAGATCCTCCAGAGTTTCTTTTCTTGAAACCATGAGGATAACCATTCAGCTCAAAACATCTATCTATGGTATGGCCATTCATATTGAAACGAGTACAAACAAACTTATTGTTGTTTCTATTAGAACCTCTGTTTTGATTATTTTGATTGTTTTGAGTACTTCTATTACCAGACCAATTATTAGGTTTAACCACAAAAGCAGAAGCAGTACTCTTATCATTAACAGCATGAACCAAATTGTTCTTGTGGGATTCAACCCTAGAAAGAGTAGCAAAAGCAGATTTAACATCAGGAAAAGGGTCAGCAGTTAACAATTGACTCCTAACAACACTGAAAGTGTCATCAAGACCCATAAGAAACTGCATAAGCCTTATAAGAGCATTATGGCTCTTCATTTGAGGAGCACCATCACAACTACAAGAAGGAAGATTGACAAGGGAGTCAAACTGCCTCCATAAGCTATTGTAGTTATGATAATACTCAAACAAAGAAGACCCAGATTGAGTAAGAGAGAAAATTTTATAATACAAATTATAGATAACAGACCCTTAATTTTATCATAAGTTTCTTTAAACTCATCCCACACATCTTTAGTATTTTTATAAAAAATTTGTCCTTGATATAACTCAAAAGAGATACATCCAAGAATCTATGATAAAACTACTACATTACATCTATCCCACTGATCAGAAAGAATTTCATCATCATTATCTTTTTCACAAGTACCATCAATAAAACCCAATTTATTTTTAGTATGCAAAGCAAGCTTAAATGCATCAACCCAAACTTTATAGTTTTCTGGTCCAGTTAGTTTAACACTCACAATAGGCTGCCCATTAGTATCAGTTGGGTGTAAGTATAATGGGTCATTAGTATAAATGACAGTCTTGTTAATGCAAGTGATGCCTAAAAACATTATTAGTATTAACTAATCTTTCTTAGTTTTGATCACAACAAACCATACAACACATTTAGTATAAAACACAAAATGAATTATTTAACTAACACTATCATCAAGGTAATAATCATATCACTAACCTTTCTTAATCATACTTAGTGATCATCAAAATGATTATCCTTAAAACTCACTTTTGTTAATATGACAAAAGACTTTTTAATAAACTTTCTTTTTTAGAAAATGTTTTATTAAAATGGAAAATGAAAATTTGAAAATGGCATATTCCAAATGCTGTTAGAATATCCTTTGAAGGTTTCAAATACCTCAGATATTCCCACCCCACTAAAAGACAAAAAACGGAGCAGAGTCTAGTGGCGGTACCTTAAGTACCTACGCGGTACCTTAGCGATATGGTACCGCGGGGTGAGATAAGGTACCGCGCACAGCTAGCCGTTATAGATCCGTTATACTTTGTCTCCTTTAAATAGTGGGTTAAATCTCATTTTCCAGCAAGCCTCTTGGACGTTTTTCTCAGCCCTCTTTCTATTTTCTATAGCATAATCATTAGTAAATGATCACTTAAATTGTTAAGGATGTTTACATATGATTATCCTCTTGATCCCTTCCTTTACCTTGTCCAATGAGAAGATCACTCACTCACTAGTGTTGCGATAAAGATGAATCTATGAGGTAGTCATATTCATCATAATACCCTTTTTGTTTTAGGTCAATCCAATGTATTTATGAATACTTAGACTAGTTGTGCTCATCCAAGTTATTTATGGATACTTGGATTTGTTGTGTACATCCATTGCATATGTGTTTGCTTGGATTTGTGTTGTGTAAATCCAAGCTACATGTGTGTACTTGGATAAGTCTAGTTGAGTTTTAATAGATTTGATTAGGAGTTCTCACTAAACTATAAAGTGATGTGGTTGTGTCTTGTGAGTTCTCACTAAACTTAAAAGTGATTAGTAGTTGTGTTGTGTGAAGTTCTCACTTAGCTTTAAAGTGAAGAGTCGTGAAGATTGGTTCTAGCTTTCGATTAGAACTCGACATCTAGCCTTGTGTCGTAAAATGGTGAAGTAGGCAACTTCGTGAAGATTGGTTCTACCTTAAGATTAGAACCCGACATCTAGCCTTGTGTCGTTAAATTGTGAAGTAGGCAACGTCGTGTAGATTGGTCCTAGCTAAAGATTAGGTCTCGACATTTAGCTTAGTGTCGGAAAATAATGTAAGAAACGATGTAAGATTTTCTCCGCCGAGAAGGGAGCTTGTGGATATAGTGGAAATCTCGAGTAGGTGTACTCGAGGAGTAGAGTAGAAACGAGGATAGAGCCTCGTTGTCGAACCACTATAAATCTTGGTGTCTTCCCACTAGGTTGTCTCTTTCCTTACTCTTTACTTATTTCATTATCATTATACTTACCTATTATCTTTGCTAGTGCATTTGAATTGAACCTAATCATTATGCAACTTAGTCTCAAGTAAAAGATAGTTTTGATACAAACCAAATTGAAAGTAATTTTAATTTGGTCACCAATCGAAGAGAAACTATTCAACCCCCCCCCCCCCCCCTTCTAGTTTCTACAATTGGTATCAGAGCGATGGTCACTCAAGATCTTTGAAGTATATTGTACTTTGAAACTTGGATCGATCCATTGTCTCCTCAAATTAGAAGGTCTAGTTGTACTAAAGTTTCTCTTTGGTCAAAACTATGTTTTCTTTGAAAATAGGTCTTTTAATTGATAATATTGCATCCCACTTAAGATTAGTAGCCTTTATGCATTTTAGATATACTCTTGAAATGTATCTACTAGTTTGCATCTTGCTTTGTGTAGGTACTCATGAAGATCAATCACTTAATTGGTTGTGGATTGAGTTACTTGCACTTGTAGAAGAATCATCTTCATTGATCTTTAACATCTTTGAATGATGATACCAAGATAATTGGGAATGATGCTAGTCCTTGAAGACTTAGTACTCATCATATTCATTGATTGGGCATAGCACTTATTCCTTCATGGATTGCTCTTTGTGGCCAAGGTACGCTTTCGTTCTTCCACACGCCCTTTGATCATTCTTTTGATCATTACTTGACTATGTGCTTGTTCTCGGCATCCTTGCCTTGACATTTATTTGTGGTTTGTGTTTCTTTTCTTTTATCCTCTCAAACCTTCATTGCTTGGATACTTGACTCACTATGGTGATGTAGAGTGAGTTAGTAGAAGCTTAAAGTATCAAGCATGATTTCCATGGTTTGAACCCATATGGTTAGTAGGCCCTTTGTGGGAGAGAAAGTGAATTAATACCTTGCTCATATTTTGGTTTAAACTAAGACTATTATTGAAAGTGATCTTAGTCTATACTTGAATAATTGCTTTGTGCTTATTCATTACCAAAGCCGTTTAACATTTCGCCGGAAAGGCACGTCTTAAACCACTATATATGACACAAGCTCTTCGTTACAACTATTTGAAGATTGTCATTAAACCCTTGAGCATTGGTCCTAGTCTTGATTCACTTCCCTTGACTTCTCTCCACTTAGTCGTTTTGCTACGAGTAGTCGTTTGTCCGTTTTGGTTCTTTTCGATCTTGATTTAACTCGTAATCCTTCGTTAAGGCATATTGCTTAGTGTTATGATGATCCAATGATATTTTAAAAGGCTCATGATATAATTTTAAGTATTTTAGAAAAACTTGGTTTTTAAAATTTGGCGTTTTTCATAGATAAAAACTGCCTCTGTAGGCGGTTCCTTATCTATGCGGCTCAAACCCGCGGTTCCTTATCGATAAGGTACCGCGGGCAGTAAGTTTTGTCAGAGCGCCAGTTTGAGTTTTTTATTCTTTTTCAAACCAAACTATCTCTCTCCCAAAAACACACAGCCGACGGGTTCTTGTTTTTCCACCATTGTTGAAGCTTCCAAAACCTTCAATCACTCAAATTAATTGATTCCAAGTTGTGGGTTTCACTCATCCTTCATCTAACATCAATTAATTGTAAGTATTTTCTTTCAATTTCATCTATTTTGTTCTAGGGTTCATCCTTTCATAATTGGGTATTTTTAAAATTAAAATTGAATTAAAACCTTAATAGGAATGTGGGTTGACATGGTTATTTTACTATGATTCCTTAGGTTGATATTCATTAAGATTTCACTAAAACCCACTTGTAGAACAAATCCGAATTTTGATTAATTATTTTTGATTAAAAGATGGATTTGAGATGAACCCATGAAAAAGTAGGTAATGACTTTGTTAATGCTTACCTAAAAACCTTGTTTTGAAAAATCAATGTTCTAATCCATTGTTGATCTAGCATAGATCATGTGTTCTTGGTTAATGATGGAATAGACACATTGTGAACATGAGAATGATATGGATTCAATCCTATGTTTGTCAAGAAATTGATATAACATATTCTCATATTTTTGATCTTTTATTTTTATTTTTCATATGAATGATTGGAGAAATATTGTCTTATGTGTATTTAGGTACTTAATCATGCCTTCTCAATATAAAAAATATCATCAATTCACTAGAGATTATATGCCCGACATCTCTCAAACCTTTGTTTCCCCTCAACTTCAAAACTCTTACCCATCCCTTTCCACTCGTAATTTCCATGAGGGTAGGATTGTAGATTCAAGAATAGCGGGAGATAATTATATCAACTCTATGTTCGAGCTTATTGGGTTTGATTGTTTGCTCTACATAGACGAGGTAATTTATCCCTTGTTTCTTCTTGAGTTCTTTAGTACTTACTCCAACCAAATCTTTATTCGTTTCTTGTTGAATGGTCAAATCATTCAATATTCCCTCGATGACATTGGTGATATTCTTGGTGTGCAATTTGAAGGAACTTGTCATTTTACGGATAAGTGGATACTAGATGCTCTCTTGGAGTCTAACGATAAACCTCCAAATGACACCACCGAAGTTGATCTAAATTTCATCCTTGAAATCATCACGAAAGAGCGTAGTGGAAACGTTGTGAGAAGCCTTCATACAAATGTGCGAAATGTGAATAGGTATGAAGTGCTCTCAAGCGACCTTAAGGATTACATGCTCCAATGGGCAAACATCCTTAGGGAAAATGTGTTTTGTCTTGGTGGGAACCGAGATCATATCCCGGCTTGCATGAGGCATATGTTGTTTTGCCTGTTTACTTCCACCAAGTACAATCTTGCATATTACATCGCTCGACGTATAAATTATGCTCTTTCCAAACCCAAAACAAACCTCCCTTATGCTATGCTTCTTACTCGCCTCTTTAGAAGGGTTGGTCAAGATTTTCCTCAACTCGATCTTTCTCGCTTTCACCCAGTTCAACGGGTTATGATGCCTATTCAGGAGGCGTATGAACAAAAGCCAAGAAGTGACCGTGGTTCGTGAAAATCCGACCATCAAGAGCCGGATGAGGAGGACACCGATATGCCACCAAGTGATGGTGATGGCATCGGTCCTAGTTCTCATTTTGACTCTTCGAGTAACTCCCATCCATCCTCAAATCAATTCGAGGATGATTTTGAAGACTTAGCTCCTCCTCCTCACCCTTCTAGTGATGTTCCTGAAGATCTCAATATGGAGCATCTTTATCGTGAGAATCTTAGAACTCGGGGAGAATTACATGAACACCGAGTGGAGTCAAGAAAAGGATTCAAGTATTTGGGAAAGATGATCAAGGGTTTAGGAAAGAAAAGGAGGTGAAGACTTTGAAGTTGTGTCAAAGTTTGGATTTGATGGTTAAACATTTGGTTATTAACACTTTGGTTTAGTTGTTTATTAACTTGTGTTGCATGTTTGGATTACTATTTATTTTGATCCTTAATGTTGCTTATTCAATAATGATTGTGTTTTACATAGCTTTGTGCATGCCTTATGATAGTTAGCTTATTAGATTATGATATGTAGTTAACTTTGGCTTGTGAAACTTTTGGGAAAAATCTGGGTTTATCAAAATCTGGGATGGGAAATTTTTTGAAAACCCTCTGGTCGCGGTTCCATATCAACCCGCGGTTCCTTATCGATAAGGTACCGCCGGTCCTAGATAAGGAACCACCGGTCACTGTGCACGACAGCATCTTTGCTTTACACTGTTTTCTTAAATCTGTGTAAACCTTGCATGATTTTCAGTAATAAACTACACATTTCCTAAACTAGCTTACCTAAATTCATTATTCACCTAAAATGATTTTAACCCATTACTAGTTTGGATCATCCCCTCACCCATTTAAACCCACCTTGTTTGCCATGTTCTTCACACATCAAACATACTTCCCTAAACCTTAAACAACCCTAATCAATCATGGTGTGTACCAAAACCTCAAACACTTCCAAGACCTCCACCCCAAGGAAAACACTCAAAATAAGGATTAAGGTAGCCAAGCCTAACTCCTCACCTTTCCACACACCAAAGAATGAGATGGCTCATATCCTCATTTCTTCATCACCTTCCCCACCTCTTGCACCATGCAATACATCGTCCACCCATGGTACTAACCACTCCATTGGTTCTACCTCCTCTTCATTCAACTCAAGAATGAATGATCTCTCTTCACCCTTCACTCCAAGTTCACCCTTGGAAGTGACCACACAACCCCAAACAATCCAAAGCATTCCTTTTGTGAATGACTTTGATGAAACTTTGGTGACTTCACCATTTACCCCTCACAACTCACCCATTTCACCAACCTTGGAGAATTTACCTCCACACTCACCCATTTCCCCTTTAGGGAACATGCCTCCACTTTCACCCACATCACCCTTGGAGAACATGCCTCCTCCACCTCCACCCAACTCAAACATCCCAATTTTAGGTGTTCCACTTTCCCTCCTTTTGGGTGATCCATACTATGGGTTTCAACAAACTCATGGTCCTAGTTGTCCATGTTGTCTCTACAACCACTACATCATCCATAACCTAAGGATGGACATGTATGGGCTACATAGGAGGTTGCAAGAGTTATTGCTTGCCTTGTTCTCCATGCCTCCTCCTAGGAGATGAATGATGGAGTTTTTCTAATAAGAGTTTTCAAAACCAAGCCAAAGAAAACTACTTATCTAGATTTAATGTTAAGCTAGCTATGTATTAGTTAGTTTTATTTGTCTTTGTACTTGCTTCCTTAATGAATGTTTCATGTTGTTGACTTATGGATTTAGCTTTGTGTGTTTCTATCCTTTTGTGCACACTAATCAACTTTAATTTGAAATTAAAATTGAACCTAAATCTATCACAACCCCTAAACTTGACTAAAATTGGTTCAAAATGATATCTAAATTATTTTATCACCCTTTGTCAAGACATTCTTTGTGAATGTGTTTCTTTATGCAACCCTAGCATATTTTGGTGCTAATAGAGGTAAAATTCCAAGATTTGCAACTTTTTGAAAAAGTCTTAGTTTTTCCCAAAACCCAGGAAAAACATGGTTTCAAGTCCACTGGACGCGGTTCCTTAAAGTCCCGCGGTTCCTTAGCGATATGGAACCACCGGTCCCTATAAGGTACCACGGACAGTAAGTGGCTTTTGAAGAATTTTTGGTCAAAATTTTTAAAACCCTATACCCTGTCAAGATTCCTTGTTTACTCAAATTGACTAAACATTCCTTGACACTACACATTTTGTATTCAAATTCTTACCTTGATTACATTTTACTTATACCACAACCTTGAGATTTCATTCTCACACCTTCCCAACCTTGAGAATTCATTCTCACACAACCTTGAGATTTCATTCTCACATCTTCCCAAACCTTGAGAATTTATTCTCACATAACCTTGAGATATCATTCTCACACTCTCACAATGCCTAACTCCTACATTCCTAACCTTGACATTTCTTTGTCACAATCCCACTCACCCAAAGCTTCCTCATCCAAGCTTTCAAAGAAACCGAAAATCTCGGTTCGACCTATTTGGGTTAAGAAGAATGAACCATCTTCGTCCAAACCACCCAAAAACCCTACCTTCTCTCCAATCAAGTATTGGAATGAGACTTATACCATAAACCCCATCACCGGAGCAAAAGAAAATGTTCCACCACCACCTCAATCCTTCAACACCCCTCAAATCAATCACCTTTCAACCTTCCCAAACCTCACAAAGCGTTGTGAAAACATTCCCAAACCCATTACCCCACCACCACCAAACCCTAAGTTTGATGACATACCCCCATCAAACGATTTTGTGTTGCATCATGGATCCTCGTGTGCTTGTTGTCGATTTCAACAAATTGAACTTGCTCATGTGTATGAGAAGTTAAATTTTCTTGAATTCCTCCTCACTCGACCTCCTATTCAAGTTTTCGTTTCGGTGGACAAAACTTCGAATGATGCATCGTCGTCTTTTTAGTCTTTTAATTTTTTTTTGCAATCTTGGAACATATCACTTTTAGACTAGCTTATGCTTAGTGGTTTATTTTCCATATCTATTGCTTTTAGATACTCATATTGTGTGTATGACTATCTTCTTTGTTGTGTCTCTTTTTTTATGTAACCTTTGTGTTGTTTGTGTGCTTTTTCATTTGTTCTATTTTGAGTTGATCATGGTTAATTTTTACAATTGCTTATGGGTGATTCCATCAATTCTAAGCTTTAACCCATTGACAAGCTTATCATCTTCATTGGATTGAAGTTTGATTTTGTCAATTACCTCTTTGGACATACTTAGCAAAATACTTACTTCTAATTTGAGATTTCTTCTCTTTCTCCCTCTCAAGTTACTTAGTAGGTAGTGATCATATATACATTGGTGTTTCTTTCCTTTCTACTAACCTTTGTGTAGCATGTCACCTTAGCTCACAAACTTGGTGCCCCAAGGAAGGGGGAGCAACCACCAAGGGGGAGCTACTAGCAAAGTTCAATGTTCTTCAAAGACTTGTGCTAACCTTTTTGCTACGACAAAGGGGGAGAAATAATAGTGATAAACTAGTTAATAATTCCATATTTTGTGTTTCTACATAAATGAGTTTATCGTTTGTCGTAATCAAAAAGGGGGAGATTGTTAATGCAAGTGATGCCTAAAAACATTATTAGTATTAACTAATCTTTCTTCGTTTTGATCACAACAAACCATACAACACATTTAGTATAAAACACAAAATGAATTATTTAACTAACACTATCATCAAGGTAATAATCATATCACTAACCTTTCTTAATCATACTTAGTGATCATCAAAATGATTATCCTTAAAACTCACTTTTGTTAATATGACAAAAGACTTTTTAATAAACTTTCTTTTTTAGAAAATGTTTTATTAAAATGGAAAATGAAAATTTGAAAATGCCATATTCCAAATGCTGTTAGAATATCCTTTGAATGTTTCAAATACCTCAGATATTCCCACCCCACTAAAAGACAAAAAACGGAGCGGAGTCTAGTGGCGGTACCTTAAGTACCTACGCGGTACCTTAGCGATATGGTACCGCGGGGTGAGATAAGGTACCGCGCACAGCTAGCCGTTATAGATCCGTTATACTTTGTCTCCTTTAAATAGTGGGTCAAATCTCGTTTTCCAGCAAGCCTCTTGGACGTTTTTCTCAGCCCTCTTTCTATTTTCTATAGCATAATCATTAGTAAATGATCACTTAAATTGTTAAGGATGTTCACATATGATTATCCTCTTGATCCCCTCCTTTACCTTGTCCAATGAGAAGATCACTCACTCACTAGTGTTGTGATAAAGATGAATCTATGAGCTAGTCATCTTCATCATAATACCCTTTTTGTTTTAGGTCAATCCAATGTATTTATGAATACTTGGACTAGTTGTGTTCATCCAAGTTATTTGTGGATACTTGGATTTGTTGTGTACATCCATTGCATATGTGTTTGCTTGGATTTGTGTTGTGTAAATCCAAGCTACATGTGTGTACTTGGATAAGTCTAGTTGAGTTGTAATAGATTTGATTAGGAGTTCTCACTAAACTATAAAGTGATGTGGTTGTGTCTTGTGAGTTCTCACTAAACTTAAAAGTGATTAGTAGTTGTGTTGTGTGAAGTTCTCACTTAGCTTCAAAGTGAAGAGTCGTGAAGATTGGTTCTAGCTTTCGATTAGAACTCGACATCTAGCCTTGTGTCGTAAAATGGTGAAGTAGGCAACGTCGTGAAGATTGGTTCTACCTTAAGATTAGAACCCGACATCTAGCCTTGTGTCGTTAAATTATGAAGTAGGCAACGTCGTGTAGATTGGTCCTAGCTAAAGATTAGGTCTCGACATTTAGCTTAGTGTCGGAAAATAATGTAAGAAACGATGTAAGATTTTCTCCGCCGAGAAGGGAGCTTGTGGATATAGTGGAAATCTCGAGTAGGTGTACTCGAGGAGTAGAGTAGAAACGAGGATAGAGCCTCGTTGTCGAACCACTATAAATCTTGGTGTCTTCCCACTAGGTTGTCTCTTTCCTTACTCTTTACTTATTCATTATCATTATACTTACCTATTATCTTTGCTAGTGCATTTGAATTGAACCTAATCATTATGCAACTTAGTCTCAAGTAAAAGATAGTTTTGATACAAACCAAATTGAAAGTAATTTTAATTTGGTCACCAGTCGAAGAGAAACTATTCAACCCCCGCCCCCTTCTAGTTTCTACAAGTCTCATTATTATCTTTTGTTTCAGTATCACTAACAGGTTTATCACCCTTATCACCCTTCTTGGGATCAGACATGATGACAAATCAAAAAATAACACACAACAAAACAAAGAAACCCTTTATATCTCCTCTACACACAGCTACCAAGAAGCACACAAGAAAACTGAATCAATCCTCCAAAACTACTAATAAGTGTGAAAACATTTATCCTTTTACCACTTAATTATAATAATAACCAAGCCAAAACGTGTATTTTATGTCGTAAATGTCGGAATTATGCGTGGTTTGTGTTTTTATTGTATTTTAGGACAAAAATGTGAAAAGGTAAGAAAACACGTGCTTTCACGGGCTTTTATCGAAGAAAAAGACAAAAGATGAGGTCAAAAGATCAAGAGTGCAAAAAGAACGGAAGTCCAAGGCCTATTCTGAAGATTTATCGAAGAAAAAGTCTAAAGACAGAAGTTTAATGAAGTCGAAGAACCAAGTCAAATAAAAGAAGAAAATTATAAGACGAGTTCAATTTATATCGACAAATCCCAAGACAACGTCGAGAAAGTCGAAGAATTTAAAAGACGAAAAGACGAGAAGAAAGAAGAAAGATCAACACATGTTAATCCTCCTATAAATATCCTCTTAATGACACATTAGGAGGTGTTAGCTAATTTTGAAACTTACCTCTCCACTTAATTTCATGCACTTTCATATTGTCAATTTACTTTATTGTCTTTAAATTCTTGTCTTTAATTTCAAGTAAGTTTTAATTTTGTTGTTGGATCTTTATCTTTAATCAAGTTTTTAATTAATCTCTCATTCTACCTTTCTTGTTTTGCTTAATCTTTTTGCTTATTTGTTTATTGTTATACTTATTAGATTGTTTGTTATGTTTTTATGTGTTTGATTGTGTTAGCCTATTGTTCTTATAGCTTATTGTGTGCTTTTCTTAATTTTAATTAAGTGTTTTCAAAAGTTATTTTATAAAAAGTTGATTTTAAATATTTTAATTAATTTGCGTTTTTAAAAGTTTTTAAATTTTGGCTTATTTGCTTTTTCTTAAAATTATTTTGGTTAAGTTTTTAGATAAGTGCTTATTTGATTTATAGCTTATTTTTAGTCTTTGCTTATTTTTATTTTAATCCGGAATGTTTTAAAACCCTAGCTTCCCGACTTAGGTACGGTTTTAGTTTTTCCCGAATTATATGCAAATTGCCTTTCCCGAATTAAGTGCAAATGCTTTTTATCCCGAATTTGGAGTGGAATCTTCATATCCCGAATTGAGTCCTAAACCTATAATCCGAATTAGGTCCAAAATACTCATTTCCCGAACTACATGAAAACCAGGATTCCGAACTGCATGCACAACATGTATTCTGAACAACTTATATGATTTGACCTACATGCCTGACTGGTTGCTTCTTTATTTCTTTCCCGCCAAAATATATCACAGATTCCGAACTGCATGCACAACATGTATTCCGAACTACATATATAAAGCCACCTACATGTTTGCCTGCTTCCTATCCATTCCCGCCAAAATTGAGGTGTGTGCCTGGGTGCTTGAGCTACTTGCTTAGTAGCTTGCTTATTTGTTAGTATTTGTTCCGTAATCATTTAGTTTAATCTGAAAGTTGTTCCGATTTTTATTCTGAAAGTCACGTATTTTTCGTCAATTATTAGTATTAGTATTTTTTCGAAAAGTTTTAGTTTTATCTTTTATTTAGTCCCCGCTTTAGTTTTTACCTCGTTTAGTTTTAAAGTACCCTCATAGTTTTATTTTCTCCTTTTTCATTAAATAAACTTTATTTTCAAGTAGAAAGTTAATTTCCTCTTTTAGTTTTATTTTTATTAATTGTTTTGTTTTAATTTACGTTTTATTATTTGTTTTGCTCCTTTATTATTAGTTATTTGTTTTTGGCTTATTTTTATTACTTTTTGCATTTACCTTTTAAGTAGAAATGAATAACTAACTTTCTTTTATTCACCAAGAACAACTGAGTCATACTTATAACCAGTAATCAATTCGAATTGAATCGAGAGACGATTTCAACTTAGTAAAATCTAATTATTAAAATGGCGCCGCTGCCGGTTCTTTTCGTGAAGATTAACGGTTTCTGTGAGAGACGCGTTGGATTTTGGGATCCATTCACTCGTGAACGTTATTTTTCTTGCTCGAAAATTTTCAAAAATCCATAAAAATTAAAAATTTTCAAAAATACAAAAACATTAAAAAACTCATAAAAAGTAATTCTTTTTCAAAAGTTTTACACCAAAAAGATTTTATTTTTACAGTAAATATATTTCCTTTATTTCTTTGTTATCTTTTTCTTTTGCAGGTGTATGCGTACTCGCTCATCGTCTTATTCTGAGCCCGAGACTCTTGAAGACTTAGACATGACCGGTGTACACAACAACAATAATCCACCTCACCCCAACATGAATAATAACAACCATGGCCCTCAACCAGACCTTCGAACGATGGAGGAGCTTTGTCAACCAACAATGAATGGACACGGAGGACAGATTGCACCGATGCAAATCACGGCTCCAGAGTTTTCGTTGAAGCATCACATGATCCAACAAGTTCAAAATACTTATCCATTTCGCGGATTGCCGGATGAGGATGCCAACAAACATCTCGACAAATTCATTACGGTCACTCAAAGCATGAAATTGCCCGGGGTTACTATGGATTTTCTTCGCCTTCATCTATTTCCACACACTTTATCCCACCATGCCGAAAATGGTTTGATCGTCTTCCTAAGAATTCAATTCATACATGGGATGAGATGACTCAACGATTTTTGTCGCGCTACTTTCCATCATCCATGGTAACGAGCCTTCGGGATCAAATCAGTGGATTTACTTAAGAACCTGATGAGTCATTTTTCGATGCTTGGGAACGTTATAATGTTTTGATCGATCGATGTCCTAATCACAATTTTCTCCCCGTCACCTTAATTGATACTTTCTACAACGGTTTAACTTTTCGTGATCGTGATACGATTAATGCAGTCGCCGGTGGCACATTTATGGAAAGAAGACCCGATGAGTGTAGAGAGCTTATAGAGAACATGGCTACTCATCACAAAAATTGGGATTCATCCACATCTTCAAGGAATAACCCGAGAGTTAATGTTTCTTCTACTTTATCAAACACAAATATGACCGAATTCACCCGCATGATGGCCGAAATGAACAAAAATATCCTACTATTGGCTACGAATCAACAACAACAAGTTAAAGCTGTAGCACTTTCTTGTGAGACTTGCGGCTGTCCTCATTCATACACTGATTGTCCTTCTACTTATGACAATCCGGAAAACGTGTATGCGTCTTACGGTAACTATTCAACGGAAAGCTACCAAGCCCGACCTTCTTTCACCCGGTTTTTCTCCTCAAAACCACAATCCCAACAACTTTAATAGAAGCAATCCAAACCCACTTCGAGCTTCTACTCCATATCACCCACCCGCTCCACAAGCACCACCCATCACTCCACCCACACCTTATAATCATGATGTGGAAGCTTTCATGAGGACCCAAGGAGAGGTAGTTAAGAATCTTCAAAGCCAAATCATCAACTTGAAAGGAGATATCACTAAACAAGGGAATGATATTCGAACCAAGCTTAGACATGATATGCAAACCTCTTTAAGCAATAAAACGAATGATTTGAAGAATATGATGGCTAGTTTCTTCCAAACCACTCAACCCTCTACTTCGGGCTCTCTTCCTTCCAAAACCGTCACCAACCCAAGAGAGAATGTGAGTGCTATTACTACACGCAGTGGAGCAACTCTCGTAGGACCATCTACCCCTCCTCCAGTTACTCCATCTACACCTCCTCCACCACCATTTATCTCGCATACTTCCACGCCTAGTACTAGTTCTCCATTACCGTCTCCACCTCTTAATGAAGAAGTACTCAAGAAACACCCTTCACCAACCCCACCTTCCACCTTTAAACCTTCTACATCTCAATCTACACCTACACCACCTAAACCCAATATTCCTTATCCTTCTCGGTTAGACAAGTGCAAATTGCTCACTAAAGAGGATGCTCAAGTCACTTCTTTTATGAAGATGATCTCCCAAATGAACTTCAGCATTAGCCTCGTTGAAGCACTTGTCCAAATGCAGAAATTTGTGAAAGCATTCAAGGAATTGCTTAGTAAGAAGGAGAAGATGGCCGAGTTTGTTAATACTCGATTAAATGAGAATTGTTCTGCAGTCCTTCTTAAAGAACTTCCGGAAAAACTTGGAGATCCCGGTCGTTTTGTGCTACCATGTACTTTTAACCAAACCGAAGAATTTACTGCCTTAGCCGATCTCGGGGCAAGTATAAATTTTATGCCTTTAAGTGTTTGGAAAAATTTATCATTACCCGACCTTACACCAACAAAGATGACTCTTGAACTAGCAAATCAAACTCTCGCTTACCCTGTTGGTATTGCCGAAGATGTGTTTATTAAAGTTGGTACCTTCACTTTTCCGGTCGACTTTGTTGTTGTTGATTATGAAATGGACCCTCGTATTCCGTTAATACTTGGACGGCCATTCTTGGGAACCGGAAAACCTTAGTCGATGTTGCCGAAGGTTAACTCATTCTAAGAGTCGGGAATGATGCACAAGTGTTTAAAATGGGGAAGATTACAAACAAATTCAATGGAAGAGAATCGGCGAATATGATCAATGTTCTTCAAGACGAGCTTGATACAACTACTTGTGAAAGTACAAAGCTTGATGATTTTGTCGTCTACAACAATCCTCTTTTCGATTCTTGCTATGATAATCCACTTTTCTAAGATGATGTGGATGATTCTCTCTCCAATTTGGATGCCCCACCAATTTATGATGACTATGATGATGATTCTAGTTCCGATGGGGATGATTATGATAATTTTGATTCATAGTATAAAGACATGCCAACATATGATGATTTTGATGATGTTGATACTCTTTCGAGTGATTCTTCAACTGATGACCCTATTCCTACTTTTGATGAAAATCCTCCACCAACAATGCTTGATCCTAGTTTGGATGACTACTCATTTGAGGAAGATTTTGCTACTTTTCTCAATACTTACTTCCCCAATGAGAATGATTTTCCTCCTTTGGACTTTGATTATGGTCTTTATCCTCCTTCGGATATGAAGAAACCCGTTTCAAAGGAGAAAAAGCCGGACGACACCGATATCCGTAGTACCTATGTCTTGACACCTCTTTATCCACCTTCCGAGGATGAGATTGTGAGATTTATGAGCGGATCTTCTTCAAGGTCTACTGAGCCTGAGTGTTATTTTCCACTAAAGGAAAAGGTGTTCGATCCCGGTATTACAATTTTTAAGCCATCTCAGTATCCATCTGATGAAATAAATGGAAAGATTTTTGGAAACAATGGAGATATGCTTGCACTTCATCATACTTTCTACCACCGTGCTCAACAAATGCTTAAGGGAACCTTGCCTACTCTTATTTGTCTTGCCTTGTTCACCTTAAGCTTGTGCTACTTGATGGATGAAAACCATGTATTTGATCCCGGTGGATGTGTTTCAAGCTTCTTCCTATGCTAATCAAGGTCGAGTCAGGCTCACGACTCGGTGAACAAAAACAAGCGCTTCTCGGAAGGCAACCCGAGTATCTATCCTTTTTCTTTTGTTTTTATAATAAGTGTAGCTGGAGACCCTAGTATGTGTTTGTTCCTTTCTTTCTTATCATGTGCAGGGATTCGAGCTTTCAAAGATCCATTCTTGATGACTTTTTACGACCTGTGATTCCGTGTACCCGTCTTCCCGGTTCTATCCTAAACTCTTTTGATTCACTATTTTATATTCTTCAATATTAAAATAGGAATCACTTTAGTTGTCTCTTCCTTAGAAACATTTAAACAACGTGCACAATGTCCTAAGTGTAGGGGAGTTTACTTCCACATGCTTAAACATTGAGGACAATATTTATATTAAGTGTAGGGGGACTTCTATCGAAGTTAAGTGGGCTTTTCCTTGTATTTGTCCTCATTTTAACCAGAAAATTATTTTTTCGACATTTTTCATAATTTTTTATCTATTTTGGCCTAGTTGTATTTCCTTTTATTATCTTTATTTTCTTTCATTGCTAGAATAAATTTTAATAAAATGGTTTTAATAAGTATAGATGTCGTTGATATATTAGGCCCGTTAGGAATCTTTTGACTCAACCCGAGTTTACTTATCCAAGTTTACTCTAGCTAGTATCTTTAACGTGTTTAAATCAAGTTTTGCTAGGCTTTTATATAGGGAACTTTAAAACGCGAAAGTCTTAACCCTTATGGGTTAAGAACAAGAACTTTTTGCAAGTTCCTATAATTGATCCTAGAAAGTCGTTTATCAATGGAACTTTAAAATGCGAATTCTAAAACTTGAAAAAGTCTAAGAAGTGGCAAGATCCAATAGACGACTTGAAAACCCAAAACTTTGATTTAATAGGCCAAGCATCCACGAGTCTCATTCCTTGAGATTTTAAATTGTGGAGAACGAGAGATGATAGATTCAGTTATAAGTTTGGTATTCTTTCATCAATTTATGTGAGTTAATTATGAGCTTTTTCTCCCATCACTTGTTAATAAACTTATTTGCAATAAATAAGGTCGTACGATTTGAAAAGTTACTTAGCTTCTAGCCCAAGATCGTTTAAAAGTTGCTCAGTATTAATTAGAGTTCATAGCCAAGGCATAACTTATTGAAGCGGAATGCGAAGATTGGCGAGTCCGAAAAGGCCCTAACAAGACATGAGGGCTACATTTTGTTGCTAAAGATCCAAAGTGATGAGAAGAATCATTTATCTAAAATCAATATGAAGGATCGAGACACACGATGAAAAGCAAATACTCCCCTAAAGATCATGGAGAAGTCTATCCGAAAAGACCCTAGCAAGGTATGAGGATAAACAGATCCAAGTCCTAAAAGGAGGCGGATCGTTGTATATCAAAATCCCAAATAAAGATTGGAGCAAAATGAAGAAGTCGTGGTCCAAGTATGAAGAATCTCTCAAAACTTCAAGTGAAGAAATTCCTATTATGAAGAGAAGATCATTATTTCATGAACATCTCTCAAGATTTGAAGTATGAAGTCAACGGCAAATATCGATCCGAGAAAGGTCTCAAATCGTGAAGCGAGTTATGCCAAGATATGAACTTTATGAGGTCCCGAGAAGTAGTTTTAAAAGATTTTGTCCTTTAGCTAACTATTGATTAAATCGTCCTACTTTATTTTCGGCCTAAATAACTATCGAAATAAGTCAACAATGCATCCTCGTGATCATTCAAGACAGCAATAAAATATAAGAGATACACCTAGGAATAAGGGAATCTAAGTAAATAATTGGGCAACATGAGTGAGTGTTAGTCTGCTAACTTATAATAACAATGATCTCGTTTTTAAGCTTGGTTTGAAGAACATAAAACTTGAGGGTGATAAACATTCATAACAATCCAAAGCCCTAATGTAAGTCTTCGATCTCTTTACTTGTTTTCTTCCTTCAAATATTTTTATATTTTCTATCTCTTTAAGTTTTCTTAATGTCTTATGTTCAATAAAGGCCAAGGTAGGTTAATTATAATGGAAAATGTAAATCTTGCTTTGTAATTAATGCATTGCATGAGGGCATTGTAATGGTCAAGTGTAGGGGATTTAATAAGTGTGAAAACACTTATCCTTTTACCACTTAATTATAATAATAACCAAGCCAAAACGTGTATTTTATGTCGTAAATGTCAGAATTATGCGTGGTTTGTGTTTTTATTGTATTTTAGGACCAAAATGTGAAAAGGGAAGAAAACACGTGCTTTCACGGGCTTTTATCGAAGAAAAAGACAAAAGACGAAGTCAAAAGATCAAGAGTGCAAAAAGAACGGAAGTCCAAGGCCTATTCTGAAGATTTATCGAAGAAAAAGTCTAAAGACGGAAGTTTAATGAAGTCGAAGAACCAAGTCAAATAAAAGAATAAAATTATAAGACGAGTTCAATTTATATCGACAAATCCCAAGACAACGTCAAGAAACTCGAAGAATTTAAAAGACGAAAAGACGAGAAGAAAGAAGAAATATCAACACATGTTAATCCTCCTATAAATACCCTCCTAAAGACACATTAGGAGGTGTTAGCTAATTTGACAACTTAGCTCTCCACTTAATTTCATGCACTTTCATATTGTCAATTTACTTTATTGTCTTTAAATTCTTGTCTTTAATTTCAAGTAAGTTTTAATTTTGTTGTTGGATCTTTATCTTTAATCAAGTTTTTAATTAATCTCTCATTCTACCTTTCTTGTTTTGCTTAATCTTTATGCTTATTTGCTATGCTTATTAGATTGTTTGTTATGTTTTTATGTGTTTGATTGTGTTAGCCTATTGTTCTTATAGCTTATTGTGTGCTTTTCTTAATTTTAATTAAGTGTTTTCAAAAGTTATTTTATAAAAAGTTGATTTTAAATATTTTAATTAATTTGTGTTTTTAAAAGTTTTTAAATTTTGGCTTATTTGCTTTTTCTTATAATTATTTTGGTTATGTTTTTAGATAAGTGCTTATTTGATTTATAGCTTATTTTTAGTCTTTGCTTATTTTTATTTTAATCCGGAATATTTTAAAACCCTAGCTTCCCGACTTAGGTACGGTTTTAGTTTTTCCCGATTTATATGCAAATTGCCTTCCCCGAATTAAGTGAAAATGCTTTTTATCCTGAATTAGGAGTGGAATCTTCATATCCCGAATTGAGTCCTGAACCTATAATCCGAATTAGGTCCAAAATACTCATTTCCCAACTACATGAAAACCAGGATTCCGAATTGCATGCACAACATGTATTCCGAACAACTTATATGATTTGACCTACATGCCTGCCTGGTTGCTTCTTTATTTCTTTCCCGCCAAAATATATCACAGATTCCGAACTGCATGCACAACATGTATTCCGAACTATATATATAAAGTCACCTACATGCTTGCCTGCTTTTTATCCATTCCCGCCAAAATTGAGGTGTGTGCCTGGGTGCTTGAGATACTTGCTTAGTAGCTTGCTTATTAGTTAGTATTTGTTCCGTAATCGTTTAGTTTAATCCAAAAGTTGTTCTGATTTTTATTCTGAAATTCACGTATTTTTAGTTGTATTTTTCTTCAATTTTTAGTATTAGTATTTTTTCGAAAAGTTTAAGTTTTATCTTTTATTTAGTGCCCGCTTTAGTTTTTACCTCGTTTAGTTTTAAAGTACCCTCATAGTTTTATTTTCTTCTTTTTCATTAAGTAAACTTTATTTTCAATTCAAAAGTTAATTTCCTCTTTTAGTTTTATTTTTATTAATTGTTTTGTTTTAATTTACGTTTTATTATTTGTTTTGCTCCTTCATTATTAGTTATTTGTTTTTGGCTTATTTTTATTACTTTTTGCATTTACCTTTTAAGTAGAAATAAATAACCAATCCTTCTTTTATTCACCAAGAACAACTGAGTCACACTTATAACCAGTAATCAATTCAAATTAAATAGAGAGACAATTTCAACCTAGTAAAATCTAGTTATTAACTACCTGATCCTTCGACACCTAGATCACCCTCTAGAATCAAAAATAAAAAACAATCTAAAGAGAGAGCAAGAGAGGTGTTACTAAAACGCGCAGCTACAAGCAACAAACGCCAAGATCCAAGGAGATCAATAAGATCCCACCACAATCAGATAAAGCACAGCGGAAAAACAACCTGAAACGTTAGTTATAACAGATAACCAACAAACAAGAACAAACCCCCATAATTGAATGAAAACCCTAATGTCTGAAATTTAGGTTTTCTTCAATTAAACTTACCGGGAGTGAAATTGAACCCAATAATCAAACAAGAACACAATTAAACCCAAAGGAACACCAGAAATCAGAAAACCCCCAAAATTATGAAACCCTAATTTTTGAGATTTAACCAAAAGTCAATTAACCAGCAGCTAATTGAAATTCAGCGTTAAAAAAGTGTTAAAAACAAGTATCAAGAACCATAGGCTCTGATACCATATTCGATTTTATAAAACTTTATCAAAAAACACGAATCAAGAATGATTCAACCAACCTCCCCTTTTATTTTTTATTAAACTGCGTTAGGCTATCACTTCAAATGTGATACCTAGCTTTTTTATCGTACTTACAAACAGAAAGAATGAAAGAACAACAATGTATTAATGATCGTACAAGCATGATCAATATACACTAAC
Organism: Glebionis coronaria; assembly: GCA_025667525.1. Taxonomy (NCBI): domain Eukaryota; kingdom Viridiplantae; phylum Streptophyta; class Magnoliopsida; order Asterales; family Asteraceae; genus Glebionis; species Glebionis coronaria. The sequence goes on along the minus strand of JANFOE010000146.1, from coordinate 276,476 downwards.
AAGCTGAACAAACTAGTATCCAAACTCAAGATCGTAACAATGGCGATCTTAACAATGTGAGAGAGATAACAAAAATAGAATAACAAACAAAGAAGAAAACGATGACTTTATAGAGTATTGACTAGGGCTGACGAGTATTTTCACAACTTGTCAGTTCTAGTCCTCCATCTTCTATCAACCTGCAAAATGTAAACCAAACTATACAAAGCAAAAAATATAAAAGAAAATAATTACCTTTCTTACCCTTGCACTATCACCAGTTGTCAACTTATATTTTAATACCTCATCCAAACCAACTAATATATAACAATATATTGTTTACCGAATGCAAAACATGTTGTTTAATGAATGCATGTGAAGTTGTGAACCTAAAGGTTCTATGTGTAAGGAAGATGTACAATGTAAGTTCTTTTAGATAATTGTCTGCTGGTAATTCTTTACTCATTTTGTAATCATTATGATGAGTGATGAAAAGTTGTGCTTTTTGTTGGTTTCATAATGACGGATTTTACCAAATTATTTCTCTTTTGACTTTGTTAATTACTAGACGATACACGCGCATAGCGGCGGAATTATCTGGCGGCGTATAATTAACGATACAATATTTCAAGGTAAGACTAAAATGCAATGCAAAGACTCGCACCATATGAGATAAAAGTCTTAACACCGGACTTTACAAAGTGTGCGAGAAAAAATGTATAGTTTAATGTCATACTAAAAGAATGCAAGTAACTTAAACAAGACATTATGATGTTTATACTGATTAACATGAAATACATTCAATAGGCATATAATTAACGATACGATATTTCGAGGTAAGACTAAAATGCATGGGAAAGTCTCATACCATATGAGATAAAAGTGTAAAACCAGATTTAAAAATATGCGAGGAAAAAAGGTAATGATATGTGTCATTGAAGTAAGGATATGGTTTAAATTAGAGGTGGCTAAATGGGTGGGTAGGGTGTGGGTATGGTCAATGGACTAAACGGACGTTAGTCTATGGACGCGGACCAGATGTGCAATTATTAATATTTGGACCAAACGAACTTGGGCCAAATGGACATTGGACTAAATGGACTTTGGTCAAATGGACAATATGTCACACCCCACCATGGCGGAATATGGGACGCGACGCATGGATATCATCACAACAATAGCGTGTCCATAGAGAGAACTATATGAATTAGAAATGTCATAAAAGGTGACACAAATGTCATGACAATATCTCATCAATGCAGGAGTCTAGGTAAGTAGGTAACAGTCCTACCTCTTACCCAAGACAAACAAATAACACAAACAAATCAACATATAGGTTCATAGTATCACTTATTGGAACAAACAGAAAAATTAACTAAGAAGGAACGGGGATCTCCTTCTAAATGCATTCCTACGCGACTCCAATCCTAGCCACATATGTTCTCACGCTTAACCACTTTATCACCTGAAAGAGACACTAAAACACGTCAACATAATGTTGGTGAGAGTCATAGTTTTAGACTCCAACCAAAAATAGATTATAATAAGCTATAAACAACCATAAACCACTAAACATATGGACAATGTGCTACAAGTATGCATTCACAACTAACATTCAAGATCAATCATTCCAAACCAAATCCAAGGCTCTCAGCCTTACTAAACACCATGGTACCATAGGCGCCCATACACCTATGTACAAATCCCAAGGCCCCGCCTTGTCATTATCCATTGGTCCCATAGATGCTCACACATCTATGTACCTCCCCAAGGCCCCGCCTTGTCAACATCTCCTTGGTACCAAGTCAAACCACAATAACTGAGATGGTACGTGTCCCCCGATCTAAATCATAAACACAATCAAGAATCACATAGCAGTTAATCACATAAGTGCACACACAAGTCCATCATAAAACATAAAAACATTCACAGCATTAGTTACAAAAACATACAGTGTCTCTTCCATCTCATCTGGAAGTGAAAATCATTAAAAGATATGGGACTATGAAACTCACCTGATTGAGCTTCTCCAAAAATCCGCGCACTAGCAAAAAGCTAACAAACAAAAGCACACAATCAAAACATGAACCAAACACTAAGATGGCTCATCAACCCATGATGGACATCTAACCTTCTCCCATATAAATACCTCATTTATATGCTCTAAGAATCTCATTACACCCCTCTATAAAGCCCTTAACTTAGTTTACTTCATAACCCGTCTCGTTAACATTTTACCCAAAACAGTCCCGGTTTTTAGGTCTCTAAACTATAAGACAAACGCCCACCTAAACATACCCATGATCTCTGTAAAGGAAACCCTATGCCCTTACATATGTCAGCTAACTTCTTCTTTTTGCCCCAACCTTAAACCTACTGTTAAGGCCCCGATATATATATATATATATATATACTTCTGCCTATCCGCATATTACCGATTTTGAACATACAAAACGTTTGTTATGATTAGGGGGTCTTACCCTAACCCATTTGCTTAGCCACCCTTCAGGTCTCTTATTTAATATATAAACCAACTACCATTCTCATTAGAGGGCTCAAGTGTACTCCTAAGTACCCCAATCACCTTAAAACATTAAATTAAACTCGACTGCTTTCAAAACTGTTTTGACCTCCGACTGTTTAACCTGTATTTGACCCACCTCCCTACCTCTAATATAGTTCTCGTTTCTTGAATTTGAAAGCCAACTCAATTACCTTTCCAGTGACATAAGATTCAAAAATTAAAAGTTTGTAAAACTCTATATATGATCAAAACAATGACCCAAACCCAGTTTTTAAAAACAAATTTAACATAATTAACCAAATTAATTACCCTCATCATGTTTAATCATTAACCCTATGTAATCTAATCATTATAATATCAAATATATATACATATTTTAATTCAAACCCTAACCTAAATCCATCATAAGATGATTGAGAAAGAATTAAAACACTTAAATTAAAAAGGGTTATAAGATTTACCTTTGATTTACCTTTGATTATAATACCTTTGATGTTCGAAATACGTTTTACGTATATAGAAAGTCTCGGTCACTCCAACAATGTAGTTATAGGCTCGTAGTAATGTTAAGTTTCATATATTAAATAGCCCGACCCATGAGCATGTTCATGGGCCGGAAGCCTAAGTCCATTAAGGACTTGGGGTATTTAAACCTCTTTCCACCATGGAAAGAGGTGTTGGTTCTTTTCATTTCATGTTTTCAATATAGAAAAGTTCTCTCATTTTCTCTCTCTAAGTTTCTCTCTCTAGAAAACATCAACCCCCTTGTTTCACAAAGATTATCATTGTTCTTCAATTGGTATCAAGAGCATGGGATGAAATATAGGTTTGTTTTTGGTGTTGCGTAGTGTTTTATAAACATTTCGTAGAGTCTTGCCGAATCTTCAAATTTTGTGTGTGTTTGATCGTAGTTTCAAGTAGTGTAACGTAGTGATTCGTGTTATAGTGTTTTTGGTATCTTGGTTTTGGTTAAAACACAATCTTTCTTGGATCAAAAGTGCAAAAAGGTATTGTGTTCTTCTTTCCGAAATTCAAGCAAACATCTCCATCGGAAAGTACAAGTAAAAGGGGCTTCCATCGCAATAACCATCACCATCGGAAAGTGTTTGGTTCCACATTGCAAATACTGAGGATTTCAATACTTATTCCGATCTGGACATTCCGATCGTTCTTTGTGATCTGGGATTCCGACGGTTATAAGGAAGTTGTTAAGTCGTTACTCTGTCTAAATTTTGTCAGCTATATTCCGATCTGAATCTTTCCGATAGGACTTTGCGATCTGAACATTTCGACAGCTTTGCATTGCGATCTAGGCATTCCGATACCATCATCATTCCGACAAGGTTACATTGTGATCTGAGCATTTCGATCTGAATCATTCCGACAAGCACTTTGCGATCTGAAATCATTTCGACAGCCTTGCATTACGATCTAAGCATTTCGATAGTAAGATAATCCGATAGGTATTCCGACAGAAAGAACATTTCGATAGAACATGTTTTTAGATACTTAGGGGATTTCTTCTATTTGGCAATTAATTTGGTAATTTGGTAAATTTTAAAAGCAAACACAACAACAAGATAACAACACAAAAAACTCATAACCTTATTTCATTGTTCGATCATCTTTGATAATCTTTATAAAGTGATCAGAATGAATCCGAGTTCATTAATGCCTCAAATGACATCACTTACGGATATTTCCGTCATTACGGGAACGGATAATCGCCCTCCAATGCTCATTAAAGAAGTCTTTGAAGCATGGCAAGGCCGTATGATGTCGTACATTAAAGGAAAATCGACATATGGGAGGCTTATGGTCAAGTTAATTCTAAATGGTCCACTTGATTATGGTACCATCGTTGTTAACAATGTGACTCGACCACGGGAGTTTGAAGAACTTACACCAGCTCAACAACTTATTGCTGATGCAGACGAAAAGGCTCTTCAAACCATTCTCCAAGCTCTTCCACGTGACATCTATCGAATGGTGAGTCAATATACGGTTGCAAAGGATTTATGGGAACGTCTAAAGGTTTTGCTACAAGGTACGTCTCTCACAAAACAGGAACGGGAATGTCAGTTGTATGATCTGTTTGATAGGTTCACGTACAACCCAGGGGAAACGCTTCACGACTACTACTTCAGATTCACTACTCTAATGAATGATTTGAATGTATACAATCTCGTGATTGCTCCATTCCAGGTTAACACCAAGTTTTTGAATACTTTACCTCAAGCTGAATGGGGTGAGTATATTACCGATGTTAAGTTAACCAGGGATTTGCATAAGTGCAATTTGGATCAACTCTATGCTTTTCTTCAGCAGCATGAGAAACACGTGATCATGCACCGTTCACCTCGAGGTATGTACCCTGATTCTCTAGCATTGATGGCTAATCAACCAAGCTTGTCATATAACAACACTCCTTATATCATAGGACACCAATCTTATCATCCATCACCGTACCTGACTCCAAGCTTCCCCCAATATTCGATTCTACCTCAACCACCCACCTCACATCAGCAACAATATCGGTTTAATGCACCTTCGTCTCAGAGAGAACCACAAGCATCACAATATGCCTCACAACCTCACCCATATTCACCAGCAAGCATTGCACCTTATGCTCAGTCATCATACCCTTCTTATCAAAAAAATGCAGCATATCCATCAAGCTATTCTGACCACATGAGTATTCCTCCTAGTGCTTATGCCGCTCAACAAGACCAAGCATTGTATTGTGATAATGATGAAGTTCCCATTCCTGAATTCAAACAAGGAACTGACCCAGTTGAAGTGTTAGCCACTATGTCTGCTTATCTCACAAGGACATTGAGCAAACGAGGATTTAGAGGACCAGCTCCTACTAACAATCAGCTGAGGAATTCATCCAATTCTCGACAACAAGCTACCATTGAGAATGGCAGGGTAATGGTTCAACCTATACAACCTAATCAGGGGAGACCCACTACATCAACCAATATACGCATGGTCAATCCTGCTCCAATGGTCAAAACTCCTCCACGGGCTAATTCCACAGGTAAGTTGAGAATGATTACATGCTACAACTGTAAGGAAGAGGGTCACATGTCTAGGGATTGCACAAAACCCAAGAGGAGAAGAGATGGTCAATGGTTTGCAGAGAAGATATATTTGGTAAACGCTCAGGCACAAGGACATGAACTTGATGAAGAGGAGCTTGCATTTCTTGCTGATCCACGGATTGCGGAAAAAGAAGTTGTCACTACACAGAATGCAGCATACCAAGCAGATGATCTGGATGCTTACGATTCAGACTGTGATGATCTTCAATCTGCTCAAGCAGCTCTTATGGCAACTATCTCTAGCTTTAGGTCAGATAAAATATATGAGGTACTTACTAATTCCACTGATACTAGTATTCAACCACATCAAGTTGGGCAAGAGGGTGCTGATCCGAATGAATCTTCGGTGGTGAGTCTTTCAAATGAGGAGACAATCAATGATAGTAATATCAATGTGAGTCCCCAGACTTTGAGTGAATCACAACCGGGAGCCATTTCGCATACGCATATTCCTGCTCAACAAGATTTGGTCATGGTTCCTGCAAAATTACTTAGTCAAATGAATACTGCACTATTAGAAACCCTAGCTAAGAATAAGAATTTGTCTGCTGAGCTTGCCTTGTGCAACGAAAAAGTTCAAACTTTGGAATTAGTTCCTTCGTCCAATGTTCTAACCAATCCCGAATATGATCATTTTCGAAACAAACAAATGGGTCATTTGCAAGAAATTGAAACCTTAAGAGCAGATCTTTCCAACGAACTTAAAGAAAAAGAGTTAGTGGTCACTAATTTTCATAAACTTCAAACGGATTTTGAATTACTCGAGTCTAAAAAGAATGAAATGGAAATTAATGCGGTTAATAAGATTAGAAGTTTAGATTATTTGCTTTTAAGACAATACGCTGCCTCTCAACTAGTGCACTTATTTGACGCTTCGTTTAGAGAATTTAACTTATCGCGTCAAAAAGGCCTTCCCCCTAACCCACGGTATGCAAGACAAGCTTTTATCCATAGTCCAAGACTTTATAATGCAACCCAATTAGGATTGGTCTTAGATCCGATTGTTATTTCGAGGATCGCACAAATAAGGATCTAGTTGATGAGAATCGGTCATACAACATTGCAAAATAACCCCGGTGTGATTATTTTAAAATGAATCAGGAGCTTGCAAAAACGGACTTTAGAATTCGCTTCCATATGGATAAAGATCTCATCACAGCACCAACCTACATGTTAAATGAAGAAAACCCTAGTACACTTCCTACACTTGTCAAAATGGAAGGTCCTAAGGAAATTCCAAAGGACCTTCCACCTGTTAGCACTGTATGGATAAACTTGCAAGAGATTAATCAATACTTTTCTAGTTTTGACAAGGTCATCCGGGAATGTACGACTTCAAATGGCCTAAAAGCCGGAGAATGGGCTTTCGAACACATGAACGAGGTGTTTAAGAATGAGATCAATCCGTTTGTCGAAAGTCTAAAAGGAAGTTTTGCATCTCTTTCGGAAAATCTCGAGTTTGAAGTTAAAGAAGTTCAAAAAGTGTTTTATGAAATGGACACCGCTTACGAACTACAATTAATTGAAAAGGAAAAGATTTTATCCGAATATGACCGATTATTGTCCCAAGTAATTTCGTATGATGTGCTTACTACTGTGAATGTTAATTATTCGAATGAGCTTACATCCGCTATGATTAAATGTGATGTTGTGAATATATGTGATGATGTGTGTGATCTCTCTGTAAATGTTGCTGATACTGTAAATGAGGTAGATAATCATTCTTGTCACGAGTCTAACGCTGAATTTTTAAAGCTTCAAGATTCTTACAATTTACTTACAAAACGCTTTAATCAACTTGAACAACATTGTATATCTTTAGAATTAAAGCAGCAAACTCAAAATAAGGATCTTTTGATAACAAATGGTTGTGAAAACAGTGTTGAGACGAGTGACAAGATGATTGAGATTGTTAAGACATTAGAGGAAGAGATTATGAGATTAAAGAGAGATGAGTCATCGAATGAAACACTTAAATTGGAACTAGAGGCTGTAGAGTCTAAAAACCAGGTCTTAGAAATTAGACTGCCGTCTATTCTAGGGGAGATGGATCGGGCAAGACAGGGACTATCCGCTCTTTATGGTTCAATAGAAGAACGCTTCGCTTTTAATGCAGCACAGCAACAATCTTATGTTGAACAACTGAACCAAAAGTGTGAGGAAATCTCTGACTTAAATATCCAGCTCATTGACAAAAACATGGTATTGGCTGAGTTAAAGGAGACACTTCTTCTCACCCGACAAGAAGTTGTTAATAACTTAGCTACCAACTCCACACCGTCCTCTAGTGCTCCATCAACCACTTCAGTAGTGCTCTATAAGAACCTGCGCCATAAGCAAAATCCGGATACTTACGATGTTTATATAATGAATGCAATTAAGCATGTGGACCTTGTTAGGGATATTTTAGATGATTTGTATGCATTAGATCCTTCAAGCAGTCACTATTATTCAGCTCATGCATATATTCAGCGAGTTTAATATTGCTTAGCATATTTGCAATACATAGGAAAACCGGGTTCTGCACTACTCACTAATCGACCCATTGCTGTAACTCCATTCAATAAGACCCCAGGAGCAAAACCGTCATTGGCACCATCAACTAAGGCACCGTTAAAATTTGTTGCTAATATTCCCACTTTGACTTCTACAGGATTAAAAGAGTCTACTAGGGCTAAAGGATCGCCACTCAAGAAAGATAAGATCAAACCCTCCACTAGTAGTACCATCAAGAAGAAAGTAGAAGCTCACCCTAGGAATGTTATTTCAGATTTAAATAAAAAGAATCATGTTGCTAAGACTAAAAGCTCTGCGCCTGTGTAGAAGTCTAAACCATTTGTGAATTCTAATTTGAAATGTTGGAATTGTAATGAATGCATGTTTTCCCAACGTCATGATTTGTGTCTTATTGATCATGTGAATGAAATGAATGCCATTAGGAATGATGTTGAATGGAAACGAACTGGGAGAACTCGTACCCAAGTTGGATGGCAATGGTGTCCCACTGGTAGGACCTTTACATTAGATGGAAAAATGTGCCCTTTAACTAGGAATGCATCCATTGAGGTTAGGTCTCAGCATCCTTTAGTTAGGCACACTAGCACTAAAGTATGGAAACCGCGTCCTTTAATTAGGTCATCCCCCACTATAGTTCCTATCAGTGAAGAAATACCTCAGGATTTAAGCCAACTTGAATCTACACCACCAACTAGGAAGAAGGCTAGGAAATCTAAGAAACCTAAAGTTAGCAAATCTAAGATCATTAAATCTGTACCTGCTAATAACAAGGAACATTCAGATTCCGAAACCTATACATTGTCCTCGTCTGGTGATATTTTCAGGTGGTCCAAATCATCCTCTGGTATTTGGACTCCGGTTGCTCAAAGCATATGACCGGAGATCGCTCGATGCTCCGAAATTTTGTCAGCAAGTTTCTTGGAACGGTAAATTCGGTAATGATCATATTGCAAAGATAATGGGGTATGGTGAATATCAGATTAGAAATGTCACGATTTCAAGGGTATACTATGTAGAAGGTCTTGGTCATAATTTATTTTCAGTAGGACAGTTCTATGATTCCAACCTAGAGGTTGCTTTTCGACAACACACTTGTTTCATCCGCAACTTGGAAGGAAAAGACTTGTTGAAGGGGTCTCGTGGTGCAAATCTTTATACTTTGTCCCTACAAGACATGATGGCCGCCTCTCCAGTATGTCTTCTCTCCAAAGCATCTAAGACCAAGTCATGGTTATGGCATCGCAGATTATCTCATCTCAACTTTGATGCTATTAATCATTTGGCTAAAAACGAATTAGTTCGTGGTCTTCCAAAGCTTAAATTTCACAAGGACCATTTATGTTCCGCGTGTTCAAGGGGGAAAAGTACCAAGAAATCATACAAGCCCAAAGCTGAAGACACCAATCAAGAAAAACTTCATCTTTTGCATATGAATCTTTGTGGGCCAATGCGAACCGAAAGTGTGAGCGGTAAGAAATTCATCCTTGTTATTGTGGATGATTTCTCCAGGTTTACATGGGTTAGATTTCTACGTACAAAGGATGAAGCACCAAAGGCTATCATCACTTTTCTGAAATTCATTCAGGTACGTTTAAATACTACTATCCGCCGAATTCGTACAGATAATGGAACAGAGTTCGTCAACCAGACTCTTCGTGATTACTATGAAGAAGTTGGTATTTCACATGAAACATCCGCTGCACGTACTCCACAACAAAACGGTGTCGTTTAAAGACGGAATTGTACGCTTATGGAAGCTGCTAGGACTATGCTGATTTATGCGAACGCTTAATAACTCGATTTTACTCAGGTTAAAAATTATCGTTGTACCAATCTAATCGAGTTGATCTAGGTTCTCTATGTGACTCAGTTTTATTTTGGTGAAACAAAATGTTGTCGTTGTAGTATATTAAAAGTGCAAAAACAATTAAAAGTAAATGACGTAAAATTAAAATGGCTTAAAGTTAAACTAAATCTAATTAAAAGAAAGGTGCGATATTTAAAAACTTTGAAAGGTAAATTAACTAAATGACTTAAATTTAAAGCGTGACGGAATTAAAATTAGACAAGTGTTAAAATGACAACGTAAAAATAATTAAACAAGACAAAACATAAAAATAAACCAAGATCGGAATATATTCCGATCAACCTCGTCGGAATGTGCACAGCCGTCCAATCTGAATGTTAGCTTACCCCAAATCGGAATGTGTTCGGAACACCAGATCGGAATATGTCACTTCTTCAAATCGGAATGCCCAAACAAATCCTGATCGGAATGAGTACTTAACTGATCGGAATATGGCGTAGATGCTGGTCGGAATGCTGATCGGAACCTTTGATCGGAATACTGTCACTTACCCTGATCGGAATACCAAACACGCACCTCGATCGGAATGAGGAGTGAAGTACCAATCGGAATAACTGTCACTAGACCAGATCGGAATACCCACTTACCTTGCCCTGATCGGAATACCAACTTATCCACCAATCGGAATGCACATACCCTTTTCCGACCAAGCAATGTAGCTATGGTCAGAATGTATAAACCCCTTTCCGATCTTACCAATCGGAATATGAAGGAAGAAACTAAAAATAAGCTAGAAAAATAAGCTACTAATCAAATAAGCACTAGACGAAATTTCTAAAGCAAACCGATTAAGAAAAAACTATTAAACAGAAATTTAAAAACTTTTAAAACACGAAAAGGATAAGCTTTACGAAAAACAAACTTTTATATAAAAATAACTTTTATAAAAACTATATAAACTTGAAAATAAACAAAATAAGCTATGAAAATAAATGATTTAAAACAATCAAAAGCAAAAAAATGTAATCTTTAAACAAATAAACAAGACAAAAAGCATATAAATCAAAGATTAAAGAAAGGTAGAATGAGATCAACAAGATAAAGTAAAGGTGCGAGAATTAAAAGAAAAACTTACTTGAAATTAAATGGTAAATAAGGTGCAAGACATGTAATTAAAGGTGCAAGTAATTAAAGGTGCATAAAAGTAAAGGTGGAAGAACTAATTGTCACGATTAGTCAACAAAACTAAATGAAATGAAAATGAGAAGTATTTATAGGTGATTAGGGGGATGGTTAGAGGAAGCTTCCTCCCCTCCTTCCTTTCTTCTTAATTGCGCCCTTAAGTCCTTCCTTCTTAATCTTTTTGTTACTCTTGGACTTTGATGACTTTTGGCTCGGGATTTCTTTGGACTCGTCTTTTAATTCTTCGATATATAAGACTTGAGTTCCTCGGCTTTAAGTAAACTTCCGTCTTTTGACTTTTTCTTCGATAAATCTTAGAAATTGGTCTTGGACTTCCGTTCTTTTTGCACTCTTGACTTCTTGACTTCGTCTTTCATCTTTTTCTTCAATAAAAGTCCGTAAATGCCCGTGAACTCCCGTGTTTTCTCCACTTTTCACCTTTTCGTCCTAAATCACAACAAAAACACAAACCACGCATAATTCCGACATAAAAGACATAAAATACACGTTTTGGTCCGGTTATTATTGTAATTAAGTGGTAGAAAAGATGTGTGTTTACACACATATCAAATCCCCTACACTTGACCATTGCAATGTCCTCATGCAATGCATTAGTTACAAAGCACGTTTACATTTTTCATCATAATTAATCCATGTTGGCCTTTATTAAAGAGATAGAAACTATAAACATTCAAAGTAAAGAAATCAAAAGCATACCTTGGGTTTTAGAAATGTCATGAATAATCATCATCCTCAACTTCTCACTTTCTCCAAACCAAGCTTAAAAATGAGATCATTGTTATCATAAGTTAGTAAACTAACACGAACTCATGTGGGCCAACTATTCACTTAGACTCCCTTATTCCTAGGTGTATCTCTTATATTTTATTGTTGTCTTGAATGATCACGAGGATGCATTGTTTGACTTATTTCGATAGTTATTTAGTCTGAAAATAAAGTGGACGATTTAATCAATAGTTAGCTAAAGGACAAAATCTTTTAAAACTGCTTCTCGGGACCTCATAAAGTTCATATCTTGGCATAACTCGTTTCACGATTTGAGACCTTTCTCGGACAGATATTTGGCAGCGACTTCATACTTCAAACCTTGAGAGACGTTCATGAAATTATGGTCTTCTCTTCATAAATGGAATTTCTTCACTTGAAGTTTTGAGAGATTCATACTTGGACCACGACTTCTTCATTTTTCTCCAATCTTTATTTTGGACTTTGATATACAACGATCCGCCTCCTTTTATGACTTGGATCTATTTATCCTCATACCTTGTTAGGGTCTTTTCGGATACACTTCTCCATGACTTTTGGGGAGTTTTTGCTTTACGTCGTGTGTCTCGATCCTTCATATTGATTTTCGATAAATGATTCTTCACATCACTTGGATCTTTAGCTACAAAATGTAGCCCTCATGCCTTGTTAGGGCCTTTTTGGACTCGCCAATCTTCGCGTCCCGCTTCAATAAGTTATGCCTTGGCTATGAACTCTAATCCATACCGAGCAACTTTTAAACGATCTTGGGCTAGAAGCTAAGTAACTTTTCAAATCGTACAACCTTATTTATTGCAGATAAATTTATAAGCAAGCGATGGGAGAATAGGCTTATAATTAACTCACATAAATTCCCGAAAGAATACCGAACTTATAATTGACTCTATCATCTCTCGTTCTTCACAGTTTAAAATCTCAAGTAATGAGACTCGTGGATGCTTAGCCTATTAAATCAAAGTTTTGGGTTTTCGAGTCGCCTATAGGATCTTGCAAATTCTTAGACTTTTTCAAGTTTAGAAATCGTGTTTTAAAGTTTTCTTGATAAACGACTCTCTTGGATCAATTATAGGAATTTGCGAAAAGTTCTTGTTCTTAATCCGTGAGAGTTAAGACTTTCGCGTTTTATAGCACCCTATATAAAAGCCTAGCAAAACTTAACTTAAACACGTTAAGGATACTAGCTAGAGCAAACTTAGATAAGTAAACTCGGGTTGAGTCAAAAGATTCACAACGTTTGAAAATTAAAACCACTTTATTAACATTTATTCTAGCAAAGAAAGAAAATTAACTAAACAAAAGGAAAAACTAATAGGCCAAAATAGATCAAAAATTTTGAAAAATGTCGAAAAATTGATTTTCCGGTTAAAATGAGGACAAAGACAAGGAAAAGACCACTTAACTTCGATAGAAGTCCCCCTACACTTAAGATAAACATTGTCCTTAATGTTTAAGCATGTGGGAGTAAACTCCCCTACACTTAGAACATTGTGCACGTTGTTTAAATATCGCTAAGGAAGAGACAACTAAAGAGATTCCTACTTTAATATTGAGAAAATATAAAATAGTGAATCGAAAAGAGTTTAGGATAGAACCGGGAAGAAGTGAACACAGAATCACGGGTCGTCAAGGATCATCAAGAGTGGATCATTGAAGCTCGAATCCCTGATTAAGAGAGGAGAGGAAATAGCAAACCAACGGGTCTCCCCTACACTTATGATAAAGAAAGCGAAAAGATAGATACATGGGTTGCCTCCCAAGAAGCGCTTGGTTTTTGTTAACCGAGTCGTGAGCCTGACTCGACCTTGATCATCATAGGAAGAAGCATGAAACATATCCACCAGGTCAAAGACATAGTTTTCGTCCATCAAATAGCAGAGGCTTAAGGCGAACAAGGCAAGCCAAAGAAGAGGAGGCAAGGTTCCCTTAAGCAGCGATGGAGCACGGTGGAAGCAAGGGTGAAGTGGTGCAAGCATGTCTTCAATAGTTCCAAAGATTTTTCCTTTTATTTCATCAGGTGGATACTGAGATGGTTGTAGAATATGAATACCAGGGTCGAACACCTTTTCCTTTAAGGGAAAATAGCACTCAGGCTCGGCAGAATGGGAAGAAGATCCGCGAAGAAGCACAACCTCGTCCTCAGAAGGGGGACAAAGAGGTGTTAACTCATACGTGCTACGGATATTGGTGTCGACCGGTTTCTTCTCCTTGGAAAGAATGTTCTTCAAATCCAAAGTAGGATCAAGACGATAATCTTCAAAATCTAAAGGAGGAGCATCACTCTCATGAGGGAAGTAAGTATTAAGAAATGCAGAGAAGTCTTCCTCAAATGAGTAATCGTCCAAAGTAGGATCGAGTGATGGCGGAGGATCTTCATCGTGAGAAGAATCGCTCGAAAGAGTATCGGCCTCATCAAAATCATCATATGTGGGCAGCTCGGGATACTCAGAAGTAAGGTCATCATAATCATTCGAATCTGAGCTAGAATCATCATCATCATAAGCATCAAAGACCGGTGGAGAATCATAAATGGGAGAAGGTTCCAAAGTAGGGAGAGAATCATCCACATCATCTTCAAAAAGTGGATTATCATCGCAAGACTCGAATAGAGGATTGTTGTAAACGACAAAGTCATCGAGCACATTAACCATATTCACAGATTCTTGTCCTCCAAAGGATTTACCTGTAAGCTTCCCCATTTTAAAAATTTGTGAATCATTCCCGACTCTTAAGATTAACTCACCTTCGGCCACATCCACTAAAGCTCGTCCGGTTCTCAAGAATGGCCGACCAAGTATTAAAGGAATACGAGGGTCCATTTCATAATCAACAACGACAAAGTCGACCGGGAAAGTAAATGTGCCAACTTTAATAAACACATCTTCGGCTATACCAACGGGGTAAGCGAGAGTGCGATTTGCAAGTTCAAGAGTCATCTTTGTTGGAGTGAGGTCGGGCAATGATAGTGTTTTCCAAACACTTAATGGCATCAAATTAATACTAGCCCCGAGATCAGCAAGGGCAGTAAATTCTTCAGTTTTGTTGAACACGCAAGGCAACACAAAACGACTGGGATCTCCAAGCTTTTCCGGCAGTTCTTTAAGAATAACTGCAGAGCAGTTTTCATTTAAGCGTGTGTTGGCGAGTTCAATCAGCTTCTCCTTCTTGTTAAGCAATTCCTTAAATGCTTTAAAAAATTTGGGCATGTGGACAAGTGCTTCAAGAAAGCTAATGTTGAAGTTCATCTGAGAGATCATCTTCACATAGCGTGTCACTTCAGAGTCATCCTTGGTTAGCATTTTGGTCTTGCCTAAACGAGAAGGATAAGGGATATTGGGTTTGGGTGGTGAAGGTGCAGGTGTAGGTAAAGGTTGAGATGTTGAAGGGTCATTAGTGGGAACTTCATCACGTCGAGGCGGAGACGGTAATGGTGCACTAATACTAGGTGTAAGAGGAGTAGGGATAAATGGTGGTGGAGGGGGTGTAGATGATAGGGGTGGGATTGGTGGATCGACAATGGTGACTCCACTACGAGTAGTAATAGCACTCACATTGGCTCGCGGGTTAGTGACGGTGTTTGAAGGTAGAGAACTCGAAGTAGAAGGTTGGGCAGGGGGCAAGAAACTAGCCAGCATATTCTTTATATCATTCGTTTGAGTGCTGATGGAGGATTGAAGATTATCTCGAAGTTCAGATCTAATCTCATTTCCTTGCTTGGTAATATCTCCTTTCAGATTGATAATTTGGCTCTGCAGGTTCTTGATTTGCTCACCGTGGGTTCTCATGATGGTGTCAACATCGGGGTTAATGGGTGGGAGTTGTTGAGTGGGTGGTTGTAAAGGATTAGAAGCTCTAGGTGGGATTTGGTTGCTTCTATTGTAGTTGTTGGCGGGGTTTTGGTTTTGAGGATAAAAACCGGGTGAAAGGTAATTGTTTGATCGGTAACTCAGCATATTTCTATCCCCTTGAGGTCGAGCTTGGTAATTTTCCGGTGAATAATTACCATAAGCTGCATACACATTTTCCGGATTTCCTTGAGTCAAAGGACAATCGGTGTATGAGTGAGGACCGCCGCATGTTTCACAAGGAGTAGCAACAGCTTTAACTTGTTGTTGTTGGTTTGAAGCCAAGAGTTTCATACTTCTGCTCATTTCGGTCAACACGCGTGTGAGTTCGGTCATATCAGGGTTTGCTGAAGTAGAGGAAACATTGACTCTCGGGTGGTTCCTTGAAGAAGCAGAGGAATCCCAGTTTTTGTGGTGAGTAGTCATGTTTTCAATAAGCTCTCTACACTCCTCGGGTCTCCTTTTCATGAATGTGCCACCGGCGGCTGCATTGATCGTATCACGATCTCGAAAAGTCAAACCGTTGTAGAAAGTATCAATTAAGGTCACGGGTAGCATGTTGTGGTTTGGACATCTATCAATCAAGACATTATATCTCTCCCAAGCATCAAAAAGAGATTCATCGGGATCTTGAAACCGCTTATTTGATTGCGAAGGCTCGTGACCATGGATGGTGGAAAGTAGCGCGACAAAAAGCGTTGAGTCATGTCATCCCAAGTGTGAATAGAATTCTTCAGAAGACGATCAAACCATTTCTCGGCATGATGTAATAAAGTATGTGGAAAGAGTTGTAGGCGAAGTTCATCCATTGTGGCACCAGCCAACTTCATGCTTTGGGTGATTGTAATGAACTATATCTACTGCATGTTTCACCCAAACCCGCTCTATCATTCGGAAACGCCATGGAAAAACACCTTACGAGCTTCTACATAATCGTAAACCCGATGTTTCATTCTTTCATGTGTTTGGTGCTCTTTGCTATCCAAACATTAATATTGAGAACTTGGGCAAACTTCAACCAAAAGCCGATATAGGTATTTTCATTGGTTACTCACCCTCCAAGAAATCATACCGAATTTACAACCGTCGTCTTGGTAAGATAGTAGAAACTATGGACGCAGATTTTGATGAGCTGACAGCGATGGCTTCTGAGCAACGCAGCTCTGAACCCGTGCTTCATGAGATGGGAACCGGTGCTATTAGTTCCGGATTTGTTCCCAATAATCCTACTTCTACATCATTTTTACCACCTACAAGGCCCGAGTGGGATAAACTATTTCAACCGTTGTTTGATGAATTCTTTGATCCCCCAAATGATGAAGTTCCAGCACCTGTAGTGATAGCTCCAATCCCTGAAGTTGTTGCTCAAGCTAATGAAGCTTTATCAAATGCATCGTCAATTAACATTGAACCGGATGCACCTCTACCAAGTGATTCTCAAACTACACCTGAATCTTCACCCTTACTTGTACCTAATGATGTGGAAGAGGACTCTATTGATCACGATTTGGAATATGCTCACCTACAAGAGCTTCCATTCTTTGGTATACCGATACCTGAAAATCCTTCAGCCGCGTCTACCTCAGAAGAAGCTCCTACAATCGTTCACTCCAGACCACCACGGATTGAAAATCACAGCACCAAATGGACAAAAGATCACCCAATTAGGAATATTATTGGAGGTCTCGATCGACCCGTCTCGACACGCCATCAATTACAAGAGAGTGCACTCTATTGCTATTTTGATGCATTTCTCTCCGAAGTTGAACCTAAAAACTGGCAACATGCTATGACTCAATCATCTTGGATTGAAGCCATGCAAGAGGAACTAAATGAATTCCAAAGAGTTGAGGTATGGGAATTAGTTCCTCTCCCTGACAAGGTAAACATCCTTACTTTGTTGTGGGTTTATAAGGTTAAACTCGATGAGATGGGTGGAGTCTTGAAGAATAAGGCTAGATTGGTTGCTAGAGGATATAAACAAGCCTTGGGTATCGACTTTGAAGAATCTTTTGCTCCTGTTGCAAGATTGGAGGCTATTAGACTATTCCTTGCGTATGCTGCTCATATGAACATGATCGTCTATCAAATGGATGTGAAGACGGAATTTTGAATGGTGAACTAAGGGAAGAAGTCTATGTTAGTCAGCCGGATGGGTTCGTTAGCACGGAGTTTCCAAATCATGTGTACAAGCTTAAGAAGGCTCTCTATAGGTTGAAACAAGCTCCACGCGCGTGCTATGATCTCCTTTCAACATATCTAATTTCGGAAGGCTTCTCTAAAGGCAAGGTGGACCCCACTCTATTCACTCTCAAGGAGGACAACGACATGATACTGGTACAAATTTATGTTGATGATATAATATTTGCTGCCTCTAACATAGAATTGTCTAACCGTTTTGAGAAGATAATGTCCACACGCTTTCAGATGTCAATGATGGGAAAATTTTCATTTTTCTTAGGATTACAAATTTCTCAGAATCCCAGAGGCATCTTTATTAATCAATCCAAATATGCTCTAGAATCATTAAAGAAATATAACTTTGAGAATTGTGACCCCGTGGATACTCCGATGGTGGAGAAATCTAAGTTAGATGAAGATAGGAATGGGACTATTGTCGATCCAAAACTCTACCGTGGGATGATCGGCACCCTTCTCTATCTGACTTCTAGCAGGCCTGATCTGCAATTTGTCGTATGCATGTGTGCCCGGTATTAGGCTCGGCCTACCGAAAAGCACCTACATGTTGTTAAAAGGATCTTTCGGTATCTCAAAGGAACACTTCATCGTGGTCTATGGTATCCGAAAGATTCCTCTATTGCTTTAATATCATATGCAGATGCCGATCATGCTGGGTGTCAAGACACGAGACGTAGCACTTCTGGGTCTGTGCAACTCCTTGGAGACATATTGATTAGTTGGTCTTCAAAAAGGCAGAAAAGCGCTGCAATTTCTAGCACGGAGGCTGAATACATTGCCATGTCCGGTTGTTGTGCTCAAGTACTTTGGATGAGATCACAACTAACTGACTACGGTCTTGGATTTAACAAAATCCCGATGTATTGTGATAACAAGAGCGCCATTGCCCTTTGCTGCAACTACGTTCAACACTCCCGGGCAAAGCACATCGACATTCGCTACCATTTCATTAAAGAGCAGGTGGAGAACGAAGTGATCGAGCTGTATTTTGTCACTACTGAGTATCAGCTGGCAGATATGCTCACAAAAGCCTTAGATCGAGGACGAATCGAGTTTTTGATCGACAAGCTTGGCATGAAATCCTTCTCTCCAGCGACTCTCAAAGAGTTGGCAGAAGAATCAGCAGAATAGTGGTGGTAAACTATTCATGCGTATCCTTTGTTCGTGATCATGTATATTAACGTAAATATATAAACCACAAAAAGAAAAATACAAAAATATAAAACCAAGAAAAACCATAAAAAATTATAAAACCAAGAAAAACAATAAAAAATATAAAATCAAGAAAATCCAAAAATATTATTCGTTTTTTAAATCGGGCATGTCTTTTAGTACGGTAATATTTACGGCTTTAGAAATGTCGATCAATATTGACACGGTGCCATAATTAGAGTCCGTATAAAAGTTGTACATTTTTTAAAACATGCCCACGATGGCTTGTAGTTATTTCAGACTGCAACCCGCTTTTCGCATTAAAGTCACGTATTTCTTTTGAAAACGTTGGCTCACAACGGGAAGTAATTTTCTCGGGCAAGGTTTACTTTAAAACCTTGTAAGGGGCTAAGTTTACTTTATAACTTGGTCTAACACAAATTTGTGTACGTTTCAGTGCACTTATTTTGTAAAAATAAGAGAAATCTTATTGCCACCAGAATCGTTCTATAAAATCACTTAACCGGCAAATGTCCTCATTAATAATTGTGTCCTTAAAATCTTTGACTACAGCTCTTTAAATAGAAAACGGGTCAGGGATTAAGGGGGAGCAAATATTAACTCTTCGTGGAAACAAATTTGGTCATTAAAAAGGATTGTCAGAAAATATTAACTATTCATCATCATTTGTTATGCTATGTGTGCTTTGTGTGAAATGGATATTCATGACTAGGTTATTGAATTTTGGCGTTAAGATTTTGTGGTCGTGTTTGTGAACGGGTTCGTTTTTGTTAAGTTGATTCGGTTAACTCTAAAATCACTTTAACTAAAACATTTCAAAAACAGGGGGACCATTCTTGCAAGCTATGCAAAATGGTGGGTGCTTGACCAAACTTTGACCAAGTCAAAACTTGTCACCCCCCCCCCCTTCCCTGTATCTATTGCAAACACACACAATTTTTCTTATATCCGCCATTGTTGCGACCTTGAGCTCCATTTGATCTTTGATTCGTGACTTATCATTTTTTGCTTATATTCTAGGTATTATATCTTGTCTTAGTTGCTTTCATTATATCCGTTTCATCACATCTTATCAAAACAGTACCACCAGATCTTTTCAAGATTTAGGGTTTCGTGTTTTGCTATAGAAATGGAAATAAAGTTGTGGGATTTGTTAAGTATGCATAGATAAACATTGGTTTTACCCAGATTTGGTTAAAACATTGCCTAAGTTCCTGATCGAGAAGTCAAAGATTAAGATCAGATCCCTATCACGGATTTCGATGCACATTACGGTATCTTCATTGCGATGCCCGTCATTACCATGAGTCATTCCGATGACTCATTGCGATGGGCTATTGCGATGAGTCATTTCGATGGCTCATTGCGATGGCTCATTGCGATGTGTCATTGCGATGGTCCATTGCGATGGGCCGTTGCGATGGGTCATTCTGATGGCTCGTTGCGATGGCTCATTGCGATGGTCATTACGATGGCTCATTGTGATGGCATATTACGATGACGCATTCCGATGCGTTATTGCGATGGCTTCGCACTAGATATTGCGATGGGTAATATTGCGATGAATTTTCATATATTCCGATGGAAATGTACTTATTGCGATGAACATAGATATTGCGATAGGACTTTAATTCATTAGGATTAGGATGCTTGATTCATTGCGATGGCTTGGATAGGATTCCGATGGATTGATACATTGCGATGAACTTAGGATTCTTATGAGTATGCACTTGCCTTAGAATATCTAATGAGTTCGGCCTAGCTTGCACTATTTCCTCATTAGGTTTAAGTACTTTAGGGCCACTTAAACGAAACCAAGTGTTACTGAAACAAGTTAATTTTTATTTCATAAGAATACTTGAACGGTTTCTTATTATAGAAGTTCATCTTATTTAATAAGTTGATTCCTATGTAAACAAAAGAGATACAAATTACTTAGTCAATGTCTTGTGTTTTGTTTCCAGGCCATGGAAGACAAAGTTTCATCTTTGTTCAAGCCCACTATATTTTGGGTTGAGGATAATCCTACAATTCCTGACGTAGTGGTTGAAACTAAACCAAAACCCACTGAAGTTTTGGTTGAAATCAAACCAAGACCTACTGAGGTGTTAGTAGAAATCAAACCTAAACCTACTGAGGTTTTGGTCATGACCACCGAGAAATCCAAATATTTTAAGAACTAATGCTAGGTCGTTATCTCTTTAGAATAAAAATGTTTTTGGCATATATGTCATTATCCTAAGTGTATTGCTAAATGTAAGGACCTTGTTCATCTGATGTATGTGTGAATGTTGTGGTAATAATTGTAATGATATTTTCCCTATGTTTCAACTTGGCATAGACTTAAGACATCTACATATTTTGTGTATATCATTTGTGCTTATGTCATCAAAGCAGAAAAATGTCAATCACCGAGGAACAGCAACGACTTCGTGATCTTGAACTTGTTTCGCTCAGTAATAGGCTTCCATATGCTGAGAACAACTCTCGATTACAAGATGATTTTGATCCGGACTTACCAGCTTTTAAAATCGCCACGGATATCCTTGACATATCACCCATCAGAGACACACTCAGATGTACTGCATATGTTCCCTAAGTCTACATGCATGAATTCTGGAACACTGCATCTCTCTCCAAAAAGACTATCTCTTTTAAACTGAACAAAACACCAAGGGTACTCAGCTTGAGCATTTTTCGGAAATTGTTTAAACTTCCTAGGTTGGCACAAGGAGAACAATTTGTGGCTAACCCAAAGAATGATGAAGTGCTTCAAGTCATTTGTGCCATGAATTATGAGGGTGAATTCAACAACCTTTCACAATTTAACACATCACACATAGGGCAACCCTGGAAAGCACTTATCACCATCATCGTCAAGTGTCTTACTAGAAAAACTAGGGGCACCGATGCAATGAGACCACCACAGGCTCACTTATTTTGGGGATTGTATACTACATCCAAAGTCGACTATGCACTTCTTCTCTGGCAAGAATTTTGTTATCAGTTTACTGGAACGAAGAAGAAATCCGTGCATCTTCCATTCCTGAGATTCACCAAGCTCATTATCCACCATTTTATGAAGAATGACCCAACCATTGACACTCGCGGGAATTTCTTCTATCACACCAAAGATGATGATTATGTGATTCTCTCAATGAATGCAGACACTAATTCCACAAAGTATGCATTACTCTCTACACTAGTACCCGACACAATGCTTAATGATGGAATCAGGAGAGTGATAAATACCAAGAGATGCTTAATGATATTGACGCACAATTTAAGCGTGCATATTCACATCCTTCAGAGAAGCAAAAAGGTAAACGCAAGAAACGAGTTTCAAAGCGCCAAGCAGCTGCTTCTAAAGATAAAGGCCCAGGAAAAATGCAAATTGTTGATGAAGATGATGAAGATGAGCTGATCCATACTGAAGAAGAACAGGAAGAAGTACCACTCCGCAGGCCTAAGAAAGCAAGGAAAGCTAAAGGCAAAGAAGTGTTGCTCCAACTGAACCTGCTCAACAACAAATTTCTGAAGTCAAAAGACTTCGTATTGTTCTTCAACAAAGCCGACAGGAAGCTTTTGGCGGATCAGGCTCAAGAGTATTTGAAGACTTGGCAGATTTTGGTAATCCTGATGATGATACGGCATTTTATGACGATCCTACTGAGGAAGATACTTATGAAGATGCGTATGAATATGTTGCTAACTATCATTTGGAAAGTCGTGAACCAAGTGAAGAACGTGAGAGCAGTGCTGATACTGATACAAGTTTGATGTATCGAGATGTCAATATCACCACATCTTTGCCACAACCGACTCACATGGTGCTAAATGAAGATGCTCATGAAACTTTCATACCAGACACGCAACTTCAAAGTAAGTCTACTTCAAACTCTGATGATGTTATGAAATATCTCAATTTAGAAGGGGAGGGTGTTGAGGTCAAAAACACTGATCCGTCAACAAATGAAGAAATGGTGGATGTTCCTATAACCACTATTACATCGACCACCACTCCACTACTATCCACCCTAGTCATCAGTGAGATCATAACCACCACTATCACACCCGCACTTGTTGAACAACCAGTATCAACCACCACCATCACCACTGAATCTACACCGTCATCTAGAGCTAAACAACCTGTATCAACCACCATCCCAACAATTGAATCCACATCAACACTTATCCCTGTACAACCAGTATCATCCACCACCACCTTAACGGTTATGGTTACACCTCCACCAATAGAACCACAAGTATCATCCACATCAAATCCTTTCCTCACAGTCAATGATCCATTGATCTAGTCTCTTCAACAACAGCTAGAGGCTCAAGCTACACAAATAGCTACGTTGACTGAAAGGTTTGCCACTCCTTCCAAGGAACCGCAACCTGATGAGCCTACTCTTCAGAAACTAACAGACAAAGTGTCAAAGCTTAAAACACAACATAAATCATTTCTTAAAGAGAAGAAAACTCGGGATAAAGAAAATGCTGCTTTTCTCGGGTCAGTCGACGAGCAGATGACCACGATCATTCGACGCGAAGTCAAGTCTTATGTTGATCAACAACTACCACATCTTGTCGGTAATGGTTTATCTACTCTTCGACTAATGACATTGCTACAGACATGTCTGCTAGATATGGGAGCTCATAAATCGAAATACAAACGCAAAGTTCTGCAATATCTCAACAAAGCAATTCTTGAAGAGAAACTTTCAAACACTACCGACTCTAAGTCTGACGATGAAAATGAGTTAGAAGAGGAAGATGACGAGGAAAACGGTGAAGAGGATGATGGTAACCATGATAAAAATGAGGATAAGGATAAGGAAGGAGATGAGGAGGAAGAAGAGGATGAACAAGGAAAGGATAAGAATGAAGATGAAGATGAGGACGAGGACGAGGATACAGATGATGATCAGGATGACGATAATGATAATGAAAAGGGTAATGAAGTCAACAAGGGTGATAAGAATGACGACACCGGTACAAATGCCGAAGAGACAAACAAGGATGACAATGATACGGCCACCGAGAAAGGTTTAGAGGATACTGCAGAAAAGATTGCTGACACCACATAAAAGAAATTGGAGTCAACAGTCCCAGAAACTCAGCAGGTTGCTACAGGTATATCTACTACACCAGAATTCACTACTGATTCTCACATTGAATCTGTAGAATACATGCAAGCAGAAGAACCGACAGAGACAATGCTTGAAGAAGAACCTCACGATGATATACCGGTGATGCAAACTCAACCTTCAACATCATTTGCAGTTCAGCATGACGATGACATGGAATTTGAAGATTTAAATGTTCCAGAACCGACATTTGCTGAATCCCTTATCATTGATGATATTGTACAAGAGCAACTTTGGCTAACAAATGCAGCACCACAGCATCCATTTGATACTGCAACTGAAATGGAGCTGACTCAATTCCTCAACAACCCTATCGACTTCTCGGCTTTTCTAAGGTATTCTCATGGGAAACCGACGATGACCCCAGATCTGATCAAAATGGCAGCTGCAAATGTGGACTTCTTTGACACGTTAAAGATCAACCATAATGAAGCAGAATATCACCTGAATGAGCTTACAAAAGCAATGAGAGCGACAACTACAGGAATTCAAACTCCCGTGTTGCGACCTCTTACACCAACGGTCATCACCGGTTCTGCCACTATCCCAATAGAGCATTTTGTCTCTCACGATCTTGAATACCTTGAAAATGAAGCAAAGAAATATGCCACGTCACTAACAATGCTCAAGGCCGTTAACTTGGAGAATGTTCTATGGATAGAGGATAAAGTGCCTGTTTCAATATGGAGAAAGAAGCTACTCAAGTTTTATGATACCTATGCTTCACTTGGCATCTCTCACTAGACTGTAAAGAAAAGGTTAGCCTACAATCATTTCCATCGTCCTAAGAGAGGTTCATCTATTGTATCAGCTCACAGAATCAAAAGTATCCAAGGAGCAACCACTCAGACCATCTTCGGTTATGATTACTTGAATGTAATCATATTCAAACGTACCGATGAGAAAGAATACCACATTGACGAAAGTGATCTCCAGTACCTTCAACTTGAAGACATCGAAGATATTTTGTTGCTATTGGCTCAAGAAAAAGTTGACCATCTATCACCTGAGATTGTCATAGCTTTGAGTTCAAACTTTCGTTAATATGCCAGGAAAATCGTCATTCAAAACCGGGTGGAAGACTTTCAACTTGGAGTAGAAAGTTATCAGAAGAAGCTAAACCTGGAATGTCCCCATACGACTCCACTCAGAAATTTCCATAAGAACAAGAAGGTCTACATGGGGACAACAACGTCGGAAGCAGGGATTTTTTATCCAAATGAGACCGGGGTCATGCAATACATGCGATTCTCCGAACTTTACAAATTCAGTGATGGAACGCTAAAGCATGTTCGAGATGATCTGTCGGTTCTCAATGCCAACTTACCACTTCCGGCAGTCACATACACCTGGACAACCCAGTGCAGAAAGGGAGCATCGTACGCAATCAGGAAGATTGAGGAACTTCTAAGGAAGCGCCGGTTGCTACGAAGTATAGAACGATTCGTCGGTAGACGACCATATGGAGCTCACCGTCGGTTCACGGAACGAACCAATTAATTTTGGTTCGTCTTATAACAGGTCAACTCCATATGTCTATAATTGTGAATATGTTATCTTTTTGCTTTGTCAGCTTTTGTGGCTTGTTGTAGTGTAAAAGTATGATATTTTTTCAAGAATTTCTCTCGAGATTCTAAATTTTTCAAACAAATCATACTCAAGCACTACAACTTACCCTCATTAATTTGAGGGGGAGCATTAATATGTTCTTTGGCCATCATCTACTTTCATTTTGTTACCCAAAGACCGGTTAATCCATTAATATCCAAAATATTGATGGTTAACATTTTGGAAAGGGGAGAAAATAGGATTAAGGAGACTTAATGATACTTGGCTAAAACAATGAAAAAGGCTTAAAAGATAAACCAACTTAACATGTGTAATGCACAAGTTAAAGGGGAGCGTTTTTGATGATCAAAACACTTAAGGCACAAAAACTTTGATTTTAATATCACAAGTTCTTTAAGGGATTTTTCAAGGATTTTTCATGGTGACTATATCAACCCAAAACACACTTAACTCACGACGGATGTGGTGACAAAAGGGTGGTAGGTATAGGTATTAGTCCAATGATTCATCAGAACCGATGGAATCTTCCCAAGGACAACTCCCTAGATAGAACTAGAAGTCCTAGGAAAGATGGAGAATGAATGTGAACGTAGCTGAATGTCGACCAAGTACTTAAGCTAGCACTGGAACAATCACAACAAGGTGCTAGTGATGACGTATTGGTAAGCATTGAAGGGGTTGAAGAATGAAAAAGAATTGTAAAGATAAAGGGTGTAAAGAAAGAAGCTCTCCTTACAACTTTAGGCAGAAACCGGGTCAATACATATGCTATTGAGATCATTAGTTAATGATTCTCGATATTGAAGAAAGCCATCATGGACCCAGTGATGCAATGCACAACCCTCCCAAGCTAACTCAAATATCTCTCAAAAGTTATTTGTTTTAATCACACGGAGATCAACACGTTATCTATTGGTTTATTCACTCCGAATAGACTGATATTGAATAGGTGGCACTCCTCTCCAGCCATCGATCACTAAATCAAAATGCACTATCGAGTCTAGAGCCACGAGATCATCAAAAGTCTCATTAGGACACTTTCCATTTATTCCTTGCTTCTTCACACACTGTGAAAAGTAAGAGATCTTTTATGAGTCCTACGTAGTATTCTTGTAATATTGCCAGAACATCCGAGTGATACGCAAGTATTACAGTGAAGATGGAAATCCTGCTTGAGCCAACATCAAACAAGCTCATGGTAGGTGACACGTGCGGTTCTTTAAGAACTAATCTTGTGACAACTGGAAAGAAACAGTAGTTTAATTCTTAATTGAACTTAAACTCGTTCCAGGCCTCTACGCATTATCATATGATCTTGCCAGAACACTCAGAGTGACACTCTTTAGTGTTCACAGTGACGAGTGGAAATCCTTCTAGTGTTAACATCAAACAGCACTTGGTAGGTGACAAGCAAGATTCAATTTGAATCAAGTTTGTGACAACTGGAAAGCAACGATGGTGAATATCTTAATTGAAATTCACTTGTTCCAGGTTTCATGATTTGACGGCTTCAATCATAAGGATTTCTAATCCAAATGATTCACTCTTTATGTTCGCAGTCAGCTTTGGACGGTTCAATAAAGAGAACGGGTTTACCCGCGAAATCCTGTCAGGAAGTTACTTAATTGAAACTATCCGTCACGGGTACGATATCTAATATCGTCCAACGGTCTTCACCGACCGGAGGTAAAATGCTACCGAATTAGAATAAAATGTCAAAGCCATTTTATTTGTGTCTTATTATGTTGCTGACGGTGGCGTTGTTGTGTACCTGATGAAGACGGTGGCGTTGCTGTGTACCTGTTGAAGACGGTGGCGTTGCGGTGTACCTGTTGAAGACGTCCTCACATGCTTATTCCTTCTGCATCAAATTCAAGAAAGTATGACCTGAAAGTCTTCCGCTGTATCGACTCTGAAACTTTCAAGAATTCAACAAAGGATAAGTGTGTGGGACATGAAGTCACAAAGAGGCGAAAATCACAAGAAAATAAAGACTGCACGTGAAAGGCCAAAAGAACGTGTTCCAAGCAAAAGGCTGATATCATTCAACACATATTCACAAAAGGAAGAAAAAGAAAGAAAAGAAGACTACGAGCTCAAGAACTAGATCTCACATGCTAGATTAGGACTTTCTAAATTTGGAGTGACCTCCCTTTAGGGGGAGATTGTTGGAAATACGTTTTACGTATATAGAAAGTCTCGGTCACTCCAACAATGTAGTTATAGGCTCGTAGTAATGTTAAGTTTCATATATTAAATAGCCCGACCCATGAGCATGTTCATGGGCCGGAAGCCCAAGTCCATTAAGGACTTGGGGTATTTAAACCTCTTTCCACCATGGAAAGAGGTGTTGGTTGTTTTCATTTCATGTTTTCAATATAGAAAAGTTCTCTCATTTTCTCTCTCTAAGTTTCTCTCTCTAGAAAACATCAACCCCCTTGTTTCACAAAGATTATCATTGTTCTTCATTTTTTGATGTAACCGTCGACTCTCATAATTCTCCAGGGATTTATGAGAGTTATGATATAATAAAAGTCCTTATATAGTTTTTCTCCAAGAATCCTAGCCCAATACAACCCACCTTCCTTTTTTTTCTTTTTTTTTCTTTTTATTCGGCCCTAACCGACCCATATATATATATATATATATATATATATATATATATATATATATATATATATATATATATATATATATATATATATATATATATATATATATATATATATATATATATATATATATATATATATATATATATATATATATATATATATATATATATATATATATACTTATTTTTTATCATTTTATTACTTATTATTATGTTATTAATAATACCTTAATTTACTTTAATTTATTTCAGCTCCTAAAGCCTCCGAAACCTTATAACTGTAAAACTAGTCAATTTTACGCGTATACCGAAAAAAACAGTAAAATATACAGTTTTAAAAAAAATCTTAAATTTTGAAATAAACTTTATAACTAAGTCCTAAATGACTTAAAACCATCCCGAAAAATACTCACATGGCTAAACACCTTACCCGAGACCTCTAAATGCTAAACCACAAATCGTAAAAAAAATACGATTTACTATAATAATTATACGTATACGTAAAACACCAAAATAACACCATTTCATTTCATAGTCACTAATTTGTGAGCTCATGAACATGAAATAATCGTTCCTCGATTTACTTATGAGTACTTTATACCCATAAATGACATCCACACCAACCTCGTTCACGCAAAATAACATGTAAACACGCAAATCACATAGTCACAAATAAATTAACCTTAAAATAAGACCAAGTGACGAACCTCAAAACCACGGTTGTCACATCACTCCCTCCTAATAGAAATCTCGTCCCGAGATTTACTCCTTAGGATCGTCATTATCAATTAGCTGAGGATACTTGCTCCTCATAAATCCTTCTCGTTCCCACGTGAAATCTAGTCCACGTTCCAAATTCCATCTACCCATAACTACGGTATATTACCCTTTTTATCCAACGTCCTAGCTTCACGACCCAAAATCTCTATCGGCTCTTCGATAAAACGAAGACTCATATCCATACTAATATCATCTAACGGTACTTGCAAGTCAGTTCTTGCTAAGCATTTTCTCAAGTTTGATACATGAAATACGTCATGCACACTACTCAATTCCTTCGGTAATCTCAACCTATACGCCACTAGCCCAATCCTTTCAAGGATTCCAAATGGACCCACAAATCTAGGTGCTAACTTCCCTTTTCTTTCCAAACCGCATCACCCCTTTCCATGGTAAAACCTTTAGCATAACTTTATCTCAAATCTCAACGGCTTACGCCTCTTGTCCGCATAGCTCTCTTGTCGGTTCTTTGCTATTTTCAACCTCTACTTAGTCACTGCCACCACCTCCATAGTTTTCCGATCCACGTCCGGTCCAATACGTTGGCCGCTTCTAACTTCATCCCACTGTAACGGTGATACACCTCATCTCCTATGAATTAACTCCAGCAGTTTCTACTACAATTCCTATCACCATACCTAACGGCTTCTATCCTCTACGGATTTTCAATCATTCGGAAGTTCTCCCGACCTTAAACACATCCAATGGTATATGCAGGATTGCATTACCAAAAGCTTCCCATAATATTCACAAGAAACATGTCATAACCACTACCTCATCCTTGCTTTCCCATGCTCGACACCAAGTAACTAACCATCCTTCATACTAACATGTGTTACACCTTTTCTCTAGGTGGACGTTCCATTGTTCGTGACTACTAACCTCTTGCTCTAATGGTTTCTCTTCAGTATCACCCCACTATCTTCACAACCTCTTGCTCCCTCGAATCAGTCTTCCTCCATATTACTTTTCGCTTGTCTCTCCACAATCTTAATTTCCATACCATCTTATATCCCGTCTTCAGTCTATTATTTAGGTGTTTCCTCCTTTATTCCTTACATCCTCATCAATGGGGAATATGCCCCTCTCACCGGTGACTCTCTCTTTGTAGGAGAATTATTCCTAATATAATGCGTTCTCCAACTATCTCCAAATCTCACGCCAATGCTCTAGGCGTCTTTCTCAATTACCCCTATAGTATGCTCATACCAAACATTAGTCTATCAACGGTATACTACGCTTGCTTCCCATCGTTTCTTCCCTTGCCATAATCCTTCATAAGGCATTCCATACATATTAGGATAACTTTTACGCAAAACCCTCTATTCCATCACATCCGTACGCAATCCTTCCAACTTCTCAACTACGTGACTTCTCATTCCTCTTGAAATATGAGATGAATTAGTCAGTCTATCGACTATCACCCAACTCTCGTCGTACTTATTCCTCCACCCCATTATGTATCCCTTTCACCAACTTCGTCCTTACATCGCCCTTTCTAAGCTACTCCTATCTATGTAGGAAGTATAGTCTACGTCCCTTTTCTCCATATGATTGTCCAAGCCACGCAACATATATGTTGACGCGTTCTCTGCTTTAGACAACTCAACTCGTGCAACCTACATCCTTCATCCAAACCACCCTAATACGTCATCCATATAGTTTAAGTTCGTCTCAACTTCACTTCATTCATCTTATTCCATGTCTCATCAACCATGCTTGCCTTTCCCAGATGGTACTTGGCCTTGCAATTTTCTTTCATCACTTAACTTCACCCATCACCTTTTCCAAATGTTCAATCAAGATGATTAAATATGTGCTGGAGACGTTCATGATCTGTATAGATCATTCTCTACGTCTCGTACCCCAAATGCCTCTAGCATTCTAGGTAGATATAACAATCCAGCTCCACTAACTAAGTCTATCTAGTTCTTCCAAATCTTTAGTTCCCACAACGTATAAAAAACCGCCTTTCTCTGTCGTTCTCGTATACATCCAAATCCTTGCTCCACGTATCGTCATGCTTCACGAATTCATCCAGTCCTTCCGATAATTCCAAGATCTGCTCATTATCCAATCCACCTCTTCAGCCTCCAAAACGCTTCCTCACCCTTCTTCACTTTGCCCCTAGCTGGTTCCACGATATGCCATCATCTCTGACTACTCGTCCTGGCCAACTTAATCCTAAAACTCACACTTGAAAATCTCACGTATAATTCCCTTTCCTAACAACTCCAAAACCAACTCATAATTCGCCTCACTCTCCTTCTTAGATTTGAGTAAATCAAGATGTCGTCGATGCTCCCGATGAAAACTCGTTTATATATTGTCATGCACCCCCGGTTCATTGACTCCATGAAAACTGCTAGCGCCTCGGCGAAGCTAAAATCATAACCGTAAACCCAAAGCGTTCATACAACATCCTTAGCAGTTTCAACTACGTCCTCCTTGCACCCTCTCTTAGAAGCAATACGAATAAATTTCTACCTCGTTCTACTTGCGAAAATCTACACGTATTCTAAAAGACCAATACTTCCTCTTATCAGACCACTCAACCGCTTTTCACAACCATTCTACTACTAAGCAACTCAAATTTTACCTTGCATCCGTTGCAATTTCTAACAACTCTTGCTCTTAAAATCATTCCATCAACAATTTCCTTGGAAAGGCACTAACTACAACTCCTCTCACTTCTCCTACTTGCTCTAATTATGGTTCTACCTCGCAGTAATAGGCAAACCTACTAAATCTATAGAAATTTTTGGAAAACTTACATGCCTTAGGAACAATCATAAATACCTTTGAGGTATTATATCCCCTTCCAACACTCTCTATGGCGCGTTATTTGTGCCAATATCCATACATTATACAAATCTCTATTCATCTCCCTTGTCACTCCTAAGAGACCTCATGACCACATTAGTTCGTCTACGAACTTTTAACTCTTTCATCCCACTAAGGGCATTTCGACCATTCTCTCAGGGCCACCTACTTAATCGTGTAGGCGCGACCAAGTCTTTCATATGTCTACCTCAACGCTCCGAATCAATACGAACCCAAAACTGCATCATGAATCCACTAGATACGATCAACGAATCAAACCCACGGATAACTAACGACATTTCACGTGCACGAGTTAAAACAGACCAAAACCACGAAAACTCAAAAGGAAAACTTACACATGTACAAATTCAAATGACTCATGACAACGAAAAATGATCCAAGAAACACTTAATGGCAACCAAAACATCTTATGCCCCGCGACATATTATTTAAACCGTGCACAAGATCGACTTTTCCAAAAGAATATTTTTTCTCTTTCCTCACCACATCTATGTGACTAAAAAAATCTACAAACAACCTTATAGACGATCTCAAAACTCAACTCAAAGACTAGGTATCCCTTGCATCCCAAATCATAAAAAAACTACTATTCAAAACTCAACCTTGAACCCGTCACTTGTACCAAAATTTTGATCAAGCTACTGACACCCCAAGACTATACATACCAAATATTTGAAATGTACATTCCGAGTACATAATTTTAGGCTTTTGAATCACCCAAAAAGCTTTAAAAACGAACAAGTTATGACCAAAACAGTTTTATACTAGTTGTTTTAAAAAAAACTAAAGATCCTCTTATTAATTAACGTAGTCCTTTTTAAGTGAAAAGAAATAAATGTATGTGAAATTTTCATGAATTTTGTTTAGTCTTGCATAAATAATTATAAATGACGTATATTGATTAAGCTCACTTATATAAACTATTTAAGTAGAAAGAAATTTTATTTCGCTTTATTTTAAAGAAAGTCTTTTAGAATTTGAAATAAATAAGTGTTTATTAAAAAAAATCTTATGTTACATCTTGTTTCAAACACGACTCCAACACCTTACCCTTATTTTACCGAATACAACCAACTATCTAACTCTATAGTAGATTTCCAAGTCCCTTTTTTTCAATATATACCAACCAAAAGAAATGTGAGACCCAACACAAAAGATTTCATTATCTCAAAAGAAATCCCAAGTTATTTCAATAGACTTAAAACCAAGAACACCATTTTAAAACGTACACGTGAAATACGAAACTCAAAGAATAGGCTTCAACGGAGGTTTAATATAAAAAAGCGAGCTAGCCACCCTCCTAAGGATACAATCGATAATTGTAGGGGATCATACATATATAGGCATATCGAGATACATATACTTAAATCCGTCTAACATCTACTATACAAGCATGTACTAACCCTCTTTCATGCAATCATACTTAGGAATCCATTGAAGTTGTGGTACTTGTATAACTATGTTGGCCACCATACTAATACAATTACCCTTCCCCAATGCACTCCTTCCTATGATGACACTTATAAGAATTAATACAACACATAACACATATATCTATCTACTCACATAAGCTCATAACCACATAACCAAAAAAATTCCAAAACTCCATCCATTAAAATAACATAGTCAAACTCTTGAAATACATAAATCCATAGTCTAGCTAAAACAGCATAGACTAAATCCAAAACGAAAACATAATCAGTTATAAGTCATGTCGCCCATAAGAGTGGAAACAGCTTAAAATCCTTCATATCCACCTACTCCTAATAACTCGAACCACCACATGATTCTTAGGGAACATGACTTAAACATCAAAAGAAAAATACTATACCTCAGGTACATAAAATAACCCAACAAAAGATAGAAACTACCATGTACCAAATTATGTACTATAATGTACAATTTAAGCAAAATACGACAATGACTAGCGTGGATGATTATGGTTCAACCAGCACTAATCACACCCCGAAAAAAAAGTAACATGTGGCTAAGTATGAACTACTATGGTTCAACCCATACTAGTCAAAACTTAACAAACATCGCAAGTAAAAACCAATAACATCTAGAAAACTTTAATTAATATAAAATGCACACATACTCATATGATGCCTATATGTAGGGACCCTTAAGCTATAGACTAGGTTACTAGACTAGGCAACCTAATTCTCTATAACCATTGGCTCTGATACCATTCTATCACACCCCACCATGGCGGAATATGGGACGCGACGCATGGATATCATCACAACAATAGCGTGTCCATAGCGAGAACTATATGAATTAGAAATGTCATAAAAGGTGACACAAATGTCATGACAATATCTCATCAATGCAGGAGTCTAGGTAAGTAGGTAACAGTCCTACCCCTTACCCAAGACAAACAAATAACACAAACAAATCAACATATAGGTTCATAGTATCACTTATTGAAACAAACAGAAAAATAAACTAAGAAGGAACGGAGATCTCCTTCTAAATGCATTCCTACGCGACTCCAATCCTAGCCACATATGTTCTCACGCTTAACCACTTTATCATCTGAAAGAGACACTAAAACACGTCAACATAATGTTGGTGAGAGTCATAGGTTTAGTCTCCAACCGAAAATAGATTATAATAAGCTGTGAACAACCATAATCCACAAAACCTATGGACAATGTGCTACAAGTATGCATTAACAACTAACATTCAAGATCAATCATTCCAAACCAAATCCAAGGCTCCCAGCCATACCAAACACCATGGTACCATAGGCGCCCATACACCTATGTACCAATCCCAAGGCCCCGCCTTGTCATTATACATTGGTCCCATAGATGCTCACACATCTATGTACCTCCCCAAGGCCTCGCCTTGTCAACATCCCCTTGGTACCAAGTCAAACCACAATAACTTACACGGTACGTGTCCCCCGATCCAAATCATAAACACAATCAAGAATCACATAGCAGTTAATCACATAAGTGCACACACAAGTCCATCACAAACCATAAAAACATTCACAGCATTAGTTACAAAACCATACAGTGTCTCTTCCATCCCATCTGGAAGTGAAAAACATTAAAAGATATGGGACTATGAAACTCACCTGATTGAGCTTCTCCAAAAATCCACGCACTAGCAAAAAGCTAACAAACAAAAGCACACAATCAAAACATGAGCCAAACACTAAGATGGCTCATCAACCCATGATGGACATCTAACCTTCTCCCATATAAATACCTCATTTATATGCTCTAAGCATCTCATTACACCCCTTTATAAAGCCCTTAACTTAGTTTACTTCATAACCCTTCTAACATTTTACCCAAAACAGTCCCGGTTTTTAGGTCTCCAAACTATAAGCCAAACGCCCACCTAACCATACCCATGATCTCTGTAAAGGTAACCCTATGCCCTTACATATGTTAGCTAACTCTTCCATTTTGCCCCAACCTTAAAGCTACTGTTAAGGCCCTGATATATATATATATATATATATATATATATATATATATATATATATATATATATATATATATATATATATATATATATATATATATATATATATATATATATATATATATATATATATATATATATATATATATATATATATATATATATATATATATATATATATATACTTCTGCCTATCCGCATATTACCTGTTAGGACCATTGTAATAGTTATATGTAATAGGTAGACTAGGAGGTATGTAGTTCCTCCTGGTCCTAGTCGTAGTAGGAGCAAGTCCTGCTCCTGGTCCTAGTCGAAGTCAAACTTTATTATTTACTTAATATTCTGTTAGGATATGCATGAGATATGTTAGGAAAGGATATGCATATCAGTTTTACACGTTTTCATTAATGATGTATTAGGGTTTCCTTGTAGTATAAAAGGAACCTTAGGCAGAAGGGTTATACAGACCTTGACAAAACATAGTTCTAGTCTTTATCAATATTAGAAATCCTTAGAAAGGATCAAGTCTTTATAGTTATTCTGTTTCTCTTGTTTATATTTATATTCTACATTCATATTGTGTATAGAGTCTCTTTGTGATTTGACTTGTGATTACAGAAGTCATTCACCGGTCCTAACAGGCTGCAAGATCTACATCTAGTAGACCCAACAAGTGGTATCAGAGCCTGGGAGGGTCTCTATACAAGCAGAATCAAGTTCTCTTATTACTAACAATCTGTGTATCATGTCTGCCTCAACTTCTACTCAAACAGGAGAAGAAGGCACTCCTAAAATTGTGCAACCTCAGCAGATCCTGGCTACGGTCTCCAACACGAATGGAAAATTCCCTCTTTTGAAGAAAGGTGAATATGATATCTGGGCAATGAAGATGGAATGGTGGATCACCAACACTGATCAAGATCTTTGGAAGATCATTCTGAATGGAAACAGCAGAAAGCTTACTGGACGAGACAAGAACGGTAATATCACTCTTCTTGACCCTAAAACTCATGAGGAAATCATCGCTATTCAGAAGGAGGTAAAAGCAAAAATAATTTTGCTTCAATCTCTTCCTGAAGATCACATGGGTGACTTCTACCATTTGGATGATGCCAGAGAGATCTGGAATGGCATAAAAGCAAGGTTTGGCGGGAATGAGGAGTCAAAGAAAATGCGAAGGTCCATGCTGAGAGATGAATTCACAGAGTTCAAAATCTCAGAAACTGAAGGTCTGAATCAAGGGTATGATAGGTTCCAGAAGATATTAAGCCAGTTGAATCAACTTAGGTCCAAGCCTGATGATGGTGATGTTAATGCAAGGTTTCTTAAAGCCTTACCCTACTCTTGGAACCAGGTGGTAATCTCTCTTAAAGCCAAAGGTGGGCTTGATTATCTCAGTTTTGATGATTTGTTTCATAGGCTCAGAACATTCGAACCTCATGTGAGAGGATATCCGAGTGACTCTTTTCCCACTCCTGCTAATTCAGCCTTTGTGAGCTCTATGGCATCTAGTCCCATGTCATATGCAAGTAGCCCGAGCAATACTGTCTCTCCCCAGCATACTATCCAGCATACTATTCAGCATACTGGTCCCATGTCATATGCATCTAGTCCCATGTCTTCTGCTTCTGATCCTGCTGTCAAGTCTGGTAGTATGGTAGAAGCTGTTCTTCATTCTTTTGTGGTTGATGTTACTGCTGAACAACAACTTGCTTTTGATGACTTCAAACAGATCGATAAGCTTGATCTGGATGAGATAGATCTTAAATGGCAGATGGCCATGCTTACTCTTAGGGTTCACAAGTTTGAAAAGAAAGCAGGAAGGAAGTTTAATTACAACCCTCGGGAGCCAGCAAGATTCGATAGAAGCAAGGTACGGTGCTATAACTGCCAGCAACAGGGTCACTTTGTAAGAGAGTGCCCTAGCAAGAATGATCAGGAGAAGAGCAGGTACTCCGCTTTCAAGGTTCAGGAGGTTAAAGATGACAAGAAGGCATTGGTATCTGTTGACTCTATGGTCAACTGGAATGATCATCAGGCTTCTACTCTGGAATCAGCGGAATCCACGACTGATGTGTTGGCAATGATTGCTGGGAATCTCTCTGATGCAGAAGAAGCAGAAGAGTTTGCTCTTATGGGCATCTCACCTCAGGTACAACATTGTCCTCTTGGTTGTCATGATAAATACACAGAACTGTTGTCCCAATTTAATGAAGTAAATGATCAAAATGATAAGTATTATTTAGAGGTTCAAGCCTATAAAGCTTCATTAAACACATTGGAACAACAAAAGAAGTGGTTACAAGATACACAACGTGCGTATGAGGATAAAATCAGGATACTAAGCATTGATTTAGAAAACACTACAAATATGCTTAAATATACAGAAACTGAAAGAGATGCTAGTATCAAAGAAAAAGAGGAGATGCAAGCTAAATTAGATGCTACAATGTTAAGATTTGACAAATGGCAAAAGGCACCTAAAAATCTTTCAAAATTAATTGATAGTAGCATGTCTGGCAGAACTAAAAGAGGCTTAGGATTTGAAAAATATATTGATTCTGAAGATGTATTTGATTTATCTTTCTCAAGTGTCTTTGATGCCGACAAAGAGGATGAGGGCAAACCTAGTTACAATAGGTTTAAACCAGCAGCAGAAATGCATGCTGTTCCTCCTCCTCTTACTGGAACTTTCATGCCCACCTCATGACATAATGACTCGGATGGATCACAGATGCTTGAGTCCCCAACAAGTTCTACTAATACTAACGACTTTGTCTCATGTACTTTCAGTGACAAAGCCGGTGACTCTGCATCTAATGGTTCAAGTGAAGAGTCAAGACCTACGAGTTCCAAGTCGAATGAACATGCTGCTACTGGTGCTAGGAAGTGTGAAGAAAAAGTTGCTGTCAAGTCAAGTGTGTCTGGTCCTTGTTTATTGAGTCCTAGGAAGAATGTTTTTCCTAGAATTGTGTGTAATAAAGTAGGCAGTATGAAACAGTCTCATTCTAATAAAAGGTCTTTCAAAACATGTTTTGTTTGTGGCAGTTCCTTTCATTTAATTAAAGATTGTGATTATTATGACACACATGCATCTGTTAATCATGCTTTAGTTGCTCCTGGTTCACCAGGAGCTGCTCCATATGCTTCTAGAAGACTTAATCCTAGTGCTCCAATGTTTCATACTTCTAGAGTATCCTCTCCTTTCATGTCTGATTATTGGAGAGAAAATGGATTCCAAACAACTAGTAATTATTTTCCAAATTATAATCCAAACTATGCGCATCATTTTGACCACACGTATTTTGGTTTGGGAAATTTGGGAACTGCTGTTAAGCCCTCAGCAGGTTGTTCCTGGTCAAATAATAATACCCATATGATGAATAGGCAACCAAGGAACAATGGTGGATCTCATCAATCTTCTTGGCATTCTTCTAATGATCCACAAGGCAGGCTCAAACCTGAAAAGGTTTGGGTCCCCTTAAGACACTAAGTTTTGCATTGTGATTATCATGTTGTTGTAGGTTACTCCATACCAGGATCCTAGTCTAGGCATTGTTGATAGTGGCTGCTCCAGGAGCATGACTGGCAATAAAAGCCTTCTCTCTAACTTTGTACCATTTTTTGGAGGCAAGGTCTATTTTGGTGGAGGTGAAGGCAGAATCACTGGCAAAGGAACGATAAAGACACCAAATCTTAATTTTGAGCAGGTCTACTATGTGGAAGCACTTCAACACTTCAACTTGATATCGGTCTCTCAGATTTGTGACAAGAAGCAGTTTGTACTCTTCACCGATACTGATGCACTTGTGCTCTCCAAAGATTTTAAGCTTCCGGATGACTCACAAGTTTTACTCAGAATCCCTAGAAGACACAATCTATATAGCATCAATTTGAATGAAGTCAACCCTACTGGTAAACTAGCATGTCTGGTTGCAAAAGCCTCGGAAGATGAAGCCACAAAATGTCACCGAAGGATGGGACATGTGAACTTCAAGACCATTCACAAACTTGCCAATCTGAATCTGGTCTCTGGTTTACCTCCCAAGACGTTTAGAAATGACATAAATTGTGTTGCTTGCAGCAAAGGCAAACAACACAAAGCATCCTTCAAGGCCATTACTGCTTTAAGTCTCATTACTGAACCATTGCAGCTTCTACACATGGACTTATTTGGTCCTACTTCCATCAGAAGCATAGACCACAAGCAATTCTGTTTGGTGGTGACTGATGGTTATAGCAGGTTTGCGTGGGTGTTTTTCATGGCTGCCAAAAGTGAGACCTACTCAATTCTTCGAGATTTTCTTACCTTGATAGAGAATCAGTTGTCCAAGAAAGTTAAAGGTATTCGATGCGACAATGGCACCGAGTTTAAAAATAGAGACCTCATCGCACTTTGCAATGCTAAGGGCATCAAAAGAGATTATAGTGCTGCTAGGTTTCCTCAACAGAATGGTGTGGCAGAAAGAAAGAACCGGACACTAATAGAAGCAGCAAGAACTATGCTTGCCGATTCCAAGCTTCCGACCATGTTCTGGACAGAAGCTGTTAATACTGCAAGCTATGTTTTGAATAGGGTGTCTATTACCAATCCACACAAGAAAACACCTTATGAGCTGCTCACGGGCAAAGTTCCAAATATAGCTCATTTGAAGCCTTTTGGGTGTCCAGTCACCATTCTGAATACTAGTGACTATTTGGGGAAGTTTGATGGCAAGGCTGATGAAGGAT
Organism: Glebionis coronaria; assembly: GCA_025667525.1. NCBI lineage: Eukaryota > Viridiplantae > Streptophyta > Magnoliopsida > Asterales > Asteraceae > Glebionis > Glebionis coronaria. Next base: position 236,225 of record JANFOE010000146.1, on the reverse strand, counting down.
ATATTGTAGGATATTCAGCTCATTCTCGGGCGTATCGTGTCTACAATCTTCAAGCCAAACGGATAATTGAAACTATTAATCTCAGGTATTTTGAGGAGAAGACAAACATACAAGGAACAGGTCCAGAATGGTATTTTGATCTTGATTATCTTAGTGATTCGTTGGGATATTTTCGTTTCAAAACTAACCATGATGCAGGACCACAAGTGTTTGCAACTTCAAGTACTGGTGTTCCTTCTAGTCTTTCTGATTCAGATGATGAGGATGACATTTTTGTGGTTCCATCCTATTCTACCACGGTTTCTCCTACTCCTCCTAGTGATGCAACTCCATTGGATGTACAGGACTCTCAAGCAGCTCTTGATACTTTTCTCAAGCAACAACAAGAAGCTACTAAAGCAGCGGCTCAAGGTAGTTTTGAGTTTCCCTTGGTTGAGCCTACTGACAAAGTTGCTCCTGGTACTCCAGCTTCTGCTCCTAGTGCTAGTCACTCACCTACTGGTACTCCGGCTAGTGAGTCTGCTTCCAATACACGTTTCTCCAGTCCTTCTGATTTGGGGAATCATGAAAAGAAGTCTTCTACCAAGCTGGATGATATACATAAACAACCGGTAGACGGGATTTCCAAAATGCTTCATATGATGCTGATTTTGTTGGTGATCTTAATCACTTGGCACCAAAAGTGGAGGTTGCTTTCAATCCAGTCTTGCAACCACATAAAGACCATCCTACCACCCAAATTATTGGAGATCCTGGTTCTACCGTCAAGACACGCAGAATGCAGCAGAAGGCCTCGTCTGATCATCATGCTCTTGTGGGCTATATTGAGGATCAAAAGCGTAATAATCATACGGACTTTCAACACTGTTTGTTTGCTTGTTTTCTTTCACAGGTGGAACCTAGGTCTGTTTCTCATGCTCTTGAGGATCAAAGTTGGGTGGAGGCTATGCAGGAGGAAATGCAGCAATTCTTGTTTCAGAATGTTTGGGTTCTGGTTGACTTACCAGATGGGAAGACAGCTATCAATACCAAATGGATTCTCAAAAACAAGAAGGATGCACGGGGAATTGTTGTCAGGAATAAAGCTAGGCTTGTCGCACAAGGACACACTCAAATTGAGGGCATTGATTATACTGAAGTCTTTGCGCCTGTTGCAAGGATTGAGGCCATTCGTCTGTTTTTGGCCTTTGCTTCGTATGTTGGCTTTACGGTGTTCCAGATGGATGTCAAGAGTGCATTTCTCTATGGAAAAATTGACGAGGAAGTGTATGTTACTCAACCTAAGGGGTTTGTTGATCCACTTCATCCCAAGAAAGTCTACAAGGTGGTCAAGGCTCTTTATGGGTTACATCAGGCTCCTAGAGCCTGGTATGAGCGTCTCTCCACTTTCTTGTTAAAGAATGGCTATAGAAGAGGTACTATTGACAAGACACTATTTCTTCGGCGGAACTCCAAGGATATTATTCTTGTTCAGGTTTATGTGGACGACATTATCTTTGGTTCTACAAGGAAGGAGTGGTGTGATGAGTTTGAACACTTGATGAAAGGCGAATTTCAGATGAGTGCCATGGGAGAACTGTCATTTTTCCTTGGTCTTCAGGTCAAGCAACAATCGGATGGGATTTTCATCAGTCAAGATAAGTATGTTCATGAGATTCTTTAGAAGTTTGACATGGATCCTCTTAGACCAGCAGCAACCCCTTATGAAGTTGCTAAACTCAAACTTAAGAATGAGCCAGATCCACCGGTAAATGTTCATATGTACAGGTCTATGATTGGCTCTCTCATGTATTTGACTGCATCACGTCCAGACATTATGTTTGCAGTAAGTGCTTGTTCTAGACACCAGGTGACTCCAACGGTTTCGAACTTAAATGCAGTGAAGAAGATTTTCAAGTATATCAAGGCTCAACCTAAATTGGGTCTATGGTATCCTAGAGAATCTCCCTTTGTTCTTGAAGCATACAGTGATAGTGATTATGCTGGTGCTAATAATGATAGGAAGTCTACTACTGGTGGTTGTCAATTTTTGGGTCGTCGGCTTATTTCATGGCAATGTAAGAAACAGAAAATCGTAGCTACTTCTTCCACAGAAGCTGAATATGTAGCTACTGCTAGTTGCTGTGGTCAAGTTTTATGGATCCAAAATCAGATTTTGGACTATGGGTTCAATTTTATGAATACCAAAATTTTTATTGACAATCAAAGCACTATTTGTATTGTGAAGAATCATGTATTTCATCAGCGGACGAAACATATTGAGATTCGGCATCATTTTATACGCGATGCAAATGAGAAGAAGCTGATACAGGTTCTTAAAGTTCATACGGATGACAATGTTGCTGATTAGCTGACTAAAGCTTTTGATGGTCCTCGGTTTAACCACTTGGTGGTTCATATTGGGATGGTCAATCCGTGACGTCTCGAATTGAGGGGAGGCAAAGCCTAAGGGGAGGCTTTGTGTACATATTAGGTCAGTCTAACGTATTCATAGTATTTAACAACATAATTTCTTGGTTATAGTGGTGTGTGGTACTTCTGATGGAGGATTTTTGCTCTCTTCTGATGGATATGGCCTTATATGACTGGCTTCTGGTCCTCTTTGGTCAGCTTCTAGTTCTGCTTGGTTGCCTTCTGGTGGTTTAAAATCCTTCCATGTCTATTGGTGTTTGACTCTTGGTACTGGTACTGGTCTGGCTACTGTTCATTCTTTTTGTCCTGTGTTAATCACGTTTTGCTCCTGGTCTGACTATTGTGTACTTTGACTTTTGGTCAACGCTACCAATACTGGTGTTTACAAGTTTGAATTCAGCAAATAAATTGGGGGTAAGTTATTATGTTAAAAAGGGCAAGTGGTTAGTATGCCATTATGGTTTAATTTGAAAGGGCAACCCCCCATTAATAGGGGTCAATGAACAGTTACCATTTTCTTCCTATATGGTCAACATACATCCTTGACTCACTCATTACAATTAAAACACACACAAAAACCACTTCTACTCCTTTCATCCCAATCCAAATCCCTCTTCCATCCATTCATCAAGATCCATGGCTGCTCTTGCTTATCAACCTGCTCATAATCGTGTTGCTTATCTGGGTGATGGTCCTAATCGTGAACATTTTGTTGATATCTTGGAGTTTATTGAAGCTTCAAACTTAAGGTTTGCATTTACTGTTTTTCCTACCATATATGATAGTGTGGTACGTCAATTTTGGGCGTCTGCTGAGCTTGTGAATGTGGCTGGACGTCCACGCGCACTCCATGCTACCATAGATGGACGTGCTTATGTGGTCACTGAAGCATCTATTCTCTCTTCTCTTCATCTTCAGGATGAGGGGGGTGTTGTATCACTTCCCAATTTGGAAGTATTAGAGGGTATGGCTGCCATAGGTTATGAACATCGGGGGAAGTTTAACTTCCAAAAGAATAGGTTTTCCCCTCAGTGGAAGCTTCTGGTTCACTATTTAATCCATTGTCTGAGTCCCAAGTCGGGGAGTTGGGATGCGTTCACTATTTAATCCATTGTATGTAGTTCCTCCTAGTCCTAGTCGTAGTAGGAGCAAGTCCTGCTCCTGGTCCTAGTCGAAGTCAAACTTTATTATTTACTTAATATTCTGTTAGGATATGCATGAGATATGTTAGGAAAGGATATGCATATCAGTTTTACACGTTTTCATTAATGATGTATTAGGGTTTCCTTGTAGTATAAAAGGAACCTTAGGCAGAAGGGTTATACAGACCTTGACAAAACATAGTTCTAGTCTTTATCAATATTAGAAATCCTTAGAAAGGATCAAGTCTTTATAGTTATTCTGTTTCTCTTGTTTATATTTATATTCTACATTCATATTGTGTATAGAGTCTCTTTGTGATTTGACTTGTGATTACAGAAGTCATTCACCGGTCCTGACAGGCTGCAAGATCTACATCTAGTAGACCCAACATTACCAATTTTCAACATATAAAACTTTGTTATGATTAGGGGGTCTTACCCTAACCCATTTGCTTAGCCACCCTTCAGGTCTCTTATTTAATATATAAACCAACTACCATGCTCATTACAGGGCTCAAGTGTACTCCTAAGTACCCCAATCATCTTAAAACATTAAATTAAACCTGACTGATTTCAAAACTGTTTTGACCTCCGACTGTTTAACCTATATTTGACCTACTTCCCGGCCTCCAATTTAGTTCTCGTTTCTTGAATTTGAAAGCCAACTCAATTACCTTTCCAGTGACATAAGATTCGAAAATTAAAAGTTTGTAAAACTCTATATATGATCAAAACAACGACCCAAAAATTCTGCCCAGTTTTTAAAAACGAATTTAACATAATTAACCAAATTAATTACCCTCTTCATGTTTAATCATTAACCCTAATTAATCTAATCATTATAATATCATATATATATACAGATTTTAATTCAAACCCTAACCTAAATCCATTATAAGATGATTGAGAAAGAATTAAAACACTTTAATTAAAAAGGGTTATAAAGATTTACCTTTGATTTATGAAAACCCCCAAATTTATGAAGAAGCCCTACTTTTTTTTATGTGACCGTCGATTCTAATAATTCTCCAGGGATTTATGAGAGTTATGATATAATAAAAGTCCTTATATAGTTTTTCTCCAAGAATCCTAGCCCAATACAACCCACCTTCCTTTTTTTCTTTTTTTTTCTTTTTATTCGGCCCTAACCGACCCATATATATATATATATATATATATATATATATATATATATATATATATATATATATATATATATATATATATATATATATATATATATATATATATATATATATATATATATATATATATATATATATATATATATATATATATATATATATATATATATATATATATATTTATTTTTTTTCTTTTTATTACTTATTATTATGTTATTAGTAATACCTTAATTTACCTTAATTTATTTCAGCTCCTAAAGCCTCCGAAACCTTAAAACCGTAAAACTAGTCAATTTTACGCGTATACCGAAAAAAAACGTAAAATATACAGTTTAAAAAAATCTTAAATTTTGAAATAAACTTTATAACTAAGTCCTAAATGACTTAAAACCATCCCCAAAAATACTCACATGACTAAACACCTTATCCGAGACCTCTAAATGCTAAACCCCAAATCGTAAAAAAAATGATTTACTATAATACTTATACGTATACGTAAAACACCAAAATAACACCATTTCATTTCATAGTCACTAATTTGTGAGCTCATGAACATGAAATAACCGTTCCTTGATTTACTTATGAGTACTTTATACCCATAAACGATATCCACACCAACCTCGTTCACGCAAAATAACATGTTGAAAGTCCCTAATCAATGCTAGAAACCCTAAACTTAACTAATGAACACAAGTTAGTACTTTTTAAAACGTAATCTTATTATTGTATAATAAAGAATTACAAGTGTTATGGATAACATCGTTTGATGACAATGTGTTGTGCACACTTTGAACAACTATAAACCCTAACTTATGAATACAGTCGCAGCTGTTTGATTCTATAAGTTCTTAAGCATTAATGTTATGAATATACTCAAAGTGTTGAACATTAATGCTTGGATACACATCCTATTTATAGAGATACGAGGTTGACCTAAATAGTACTTGATGGTGACTACACAAGACATTCACTTTTCAGACATCAGTCACATGATGCTCTTCTATTCTTGGTAGTCTGCCATTATGCTTTAAGGAAACAATTCTTGAAACAGTTTCCTTTTTCTTCATTGTCTCGAACACACAAATGGCATGTCCAAAGTGTGCTGAGTGTTAACAGGGTATTGCCACCCCTGTTAACCCTCAACCCCTCAGAGTCCCTGATACATCTTGGCTGTTATCCATCACAGCCAATGAGTATGTCTTCAAGTAATCTTTGACTTCCTTGACAATGTCTCTAACATGGACTCCTCTGAGGTTGCTCACGGGGACTTGGATCTCTGTGAGTCTTGTGATACTTACCTGCCTCCTAGACACAGGCAAGGGACTATCTTAACAGCTTAATTATGTTTAAATCTATGATCAGGGAATCTAACCAACTTAGATTCCCAACAATCTCCCCCTATTTAAACATAAATATAGCTAGATATATCTAAGTTAAGGTAAGTGAGATAACAGCTTCTTCTTACTCATAACAGATCTAAACAAACATACCTCATGATTTTGTTCATACTTAAAGAAAAATTACAAGTACATTACAAAAATGAAATAAAATGTGAGGGTGGAATTGAGTTGTGAATTTATTCAATAGTCATCATTTTTGATCTTTTCTTCAGCTTCAGCTAAGTCTGATCAATTATCCAATTCTGCCTGCAAAGCTTTTGCAAAAACTTTGGAATACTCTGTGTTAATATTGAGTCCCTTCTTGTGACAAAGCAGCTGAATCGTTGATGCTAAGCCTAGCTCATCTTCTCTTTGAAATGCATACTGGCAAGCTCTGTTCATGAATGCCATTCCTCTTTCAGGCTCTGTGTATGTCTGACCATCAACAAGGCCAACTATACCATTTGGTAGGATCAAATCCCTGTGCATTCCATCCACTTGAACATCATCTGTGACAAAAGTTTCCTTAACAAGTTGAGAAACTCTTCTTCTTTTCTTTCCGGTCTTTGGGGGTTCTTGTTCCAAAAGTTGTGGTAGGGGATCTATCTTAAGTTTGGCAGCCGTTTCTTTGATCCAGGTAAACTTAGCGTTTAGAGTCTTAAGCAGAAGAAAATTAGCCTGACCAGTTCTTTTGGCAGCTAAGGCTTCAAGTTCAAACCATTCAGATAACCTAAGTGTCTTTAGCCTGAAGTCGTCAAATGCATTCATGTTTCCCTGTTGGTTGTCTCTCCACAAGATCATTTGTGGGGTGTTAGTAGATTTGTGAATTGTGTATTTGAACTTGGTTATCTTGCCAGGTGCATACCTGTTGTTAACGCAGGCATCATAATCAGCTTTGACTTTCCTTAGTGCCTCTGCGCGTTTAACTTCCATTTCCCTCAACCTTTGTCTCTGCTTCTCCCTTTCAGGTGGAGTCGTCTCCCTTTCAGGTGGAGTCGTCTTGAGTTCATTTGTCTTTTGAATTCCTCAGCCTGTTTCTCTATTTCTTCAGGTGTTAAAGGATTCTCATTGGAAGGTGTAAAGGTTGAAAATTGGGAAAGGTCTGTGGTGGATCCTCCTGTCTCTAACATCGCAACTATCTTCTTTAGTTTGGTATCTGTGTCAACCAAAACTATCTCCTTTCCTTTCTTCGAGACAGAGGATTCCACACTCATGTTTTTCAAAACTTCAGCTCTTCTGATAAACGCTGTCTGAGCCTGAATTTGTATTGCTTTGGGAAGGGAGCTAACAGTGAACTTTAGCTTCTTGGCAGCTGGTTCACCATCATCCCCAGACTCGCTGGTGTTAACCAAAGTTAGGGACTTAGATGAATCAGCTCCATCTTGATTCTGTTGCTCCCCCTGAGTGTTATCCTCATCATCAGATATGGTAACAGGTGTGATGACTTGGAGGGGAACAGGTGAAATGGTGTTGTCAGCGGATGTTGAGCCTTGTTTAGCAGATTTAAGGTTAAGTATCGTTTCCTTCTCCCCCTCACGTTCATCCTGTCTACGCAGACGTTTGGATGAACGTGTTTAAAAGTGCCTTGCAATCTGTTCAACAGAGGCAGCCATAGCACGTTGCCTTTTCCTTGAAGCCCTGGCAATCTTCAGCAGAAGGTTGCAGTTTCCATTAGTATTGCCCTAAACATGATTAACAATGAAGTTTGCATGACGATATTGCCTGTTTTGAATAGCTTCAAACTGTCTGTGCATAGTTAACTCATGTTCATGAAATAAGGCAGGGACCTCTGTGTTAATTACATCCTTGATTCTTGTGGATAAGTGACTAAGTCCTTGTGCTACACCTTTTCTTGCACCATCCTTGATGGGTTCAGTAACTGCCTCAGCAACAGCATTTTGTATGATCCCTGGAAATGTGACAGTGAAGTTATGCATTTCAGACTTGATCACATCCAACTTTCTTGATAAGCGTTCGATGTCAGATTGATGACGAACAGGCTGAAGATTATGGATGTTGAGGCTTTGTTGAGCATAATCATCCCCCCTTGGTAAAAGATCAAAGTTGGTTTGGGCAGGATGATCAAACATGAGAAATTCAGCTATTGGATCATAGGCAGGGCGTTGGAAGACTGTTGTGGTGGAGGTAGCAGAGTTGGGAGTGACAACAGCTTCCTTGTGAGGAGGAGTATTATTTCCAGCTGGAGTGGACACAACTATTTCCTTGGGAGGAGAGACATATTGTTGATCTTCTTCTTCTTCATCATCCTCCTCCTCAAACATCCCCTCAAGGATCTCATCTTCAGGCATTGATTCAAGATCAGAAACATCATCCACTAATGACAGCATTTCTTCTTCAATATTAAGCAGAGGCTCTTCGTCATTTGTTTGGTCTTGAATAATTGTATCAACCTCTTTCTCCTGTTGTACCTGGGATTCAGTGGCTGGCTGTACAATTTCAGCCTGCAAGTTGTTATAGTTAGTAACAGAGAAATAAGTAAGGGGAATGGTCGCCATTTCGTTGTCCCAGAGAGGCTGAGGGTGATTACTCAGCCACTCCAAAGGATAAATCCTTGGGATTCTTTTGAGTGCGAAAAATATATGGTTAATGATCGCCATTCGCTGCCCCTAGGAAAGCTGAGTGTGATTATTCAGCCCCCCCCCCCCCCAAAAGGTTAAAACCTTTGGGACTCTTTTGATTGTGAAACATATGTTGTTTAAGGATCGCCATTCGCTGCCCCTAGGAAGGCTGAGGGTGATTATTCAGCCCCCCCCCCCCCAAAAGGTTAAGAAACCTTTGGGACTCTTTTAATAGTGAAACATATGTGGGTTAAGGTCGCCTGTTACGCTGCCCCTATGAAAGCTAAGGGTGATGATTCAGCTCCCCCTGAAAAGGATAAATCCTTTGGGATTCTTTTAAGGTGAAAAATTTATGGGTTAAGATCGTCTTATTACGCTGTCTCTAGAAGAGCTGAGGATGATTATTCAGCTCCCCTAAAAGTAAAACTTTTGGGATTCTTTTTCTGAGGAAACCAAGAGGCTGTGTGAAGTACAGGTGATCAAGGTTGAGACATATGTGTATTCAGGTTGTTGTTGGCCTGAATACTGTCTAGAGGGTGCAAGGTCATCGGGGTTCTTTATAAACACAAATGAATTATTCCCTGGTTCATAGACAGGGTGTACAGAAGTCTTAAAGAGTTCTAAGTGCATGGACAGACTTCTATAGGTCGAGGATTACCCTAACTTCACCACTCTCACCTACAGACATTTGAGAGTGGTTGCTTGTGAACCTCTAAAAATTTACACTGATTACCTGTGTGATATCAGCTGGATTTGGCTGTTTTCCTGTTGTCTCAGCTGACATTAAGACGCTAGACCCCTGTTGTTGGTCAGCCGAAGTCTCTGATTCCACATGAGTATCTGGAACAGAGGAGGTGTCTTGGTTCACAGTCTTCTTTCCCTTGGCCTTAGCAACAGATTTGGTGTGGGAAGAAGATGAGTTTTTCTTCTTCTTAGGTTGTTGGCTAGAAGAAGCCTTGGACGTCGTAGTGTGCTGCCCAGAGGTCAAAGACTTAGACTTGCCAGACACACTAGAGGTAATCACCTTCTCAGAAGAAGGGAGCAAGGACTTCTCAGCTGTTGGTTGTTTGTTAGCAACGTTCATCATATGGGAGGTGACAGGGACATCTTCAGCTCCAATTTCTTTGTAGATGGCACTTGTGATGCGATAGGGATTCAGAGCAGTCAGAGCAGAGTCGTGATAGTTGTCTCCCAACAGGCTTTCAAATATCAGTGACAAAAAGCGAACATAGCAAATATTCTTTTCCCTGACTTGGTTCCTTCCTTTCAGCTGTTCAACAAGGTTGGAAAAGAGAATGCTTCCTACATCAACATCAGCTCCCCAGATCAACCCATAAGCTATAGATTGATGGTTGAAGGACATCTGATCTTGGGATCCCTACATTCCTCCCAGAGATTTGACAATGTGGGTGAAGAGGACACGCCACATAGGTGTAAAGTACTTAATCTTCAGAGGAGACTTCGAGAGGACCTCATCGGGTGTAAGAGCAGGGTTTACATCATGGAAGGGTTTAAGTGTGGCCAGAGCATCCTTAACAGCCTTTTTATCAACCACCTTTAGGCATTCATCACCATGTTTTAAACCAGTCACACTTGAGAAATCTTTGAGTGAGAAGGCAAATGGGTGTTCGTTGCAAGAGAGGCTAAAGGTTATGGTGTCATCAACTACTTCAGCTGAGTACCAGAATTCCCTAAGGTATTCTTGGTAGAAGGTGGTTGGGGATTTTGTGAATGCTTCACTAACATCACAATTTAGCATGAAGTTAACCAGATCTGAGTAGGTGTCATTTGGAGCCTTGATCCATCCAATGGAGTTGTTTGATGCAAGGATGCTTTCATTGAGTTCGAAGTTAACGTTTGCTGCCTTGGGAACGGGAAAAGCCATGGATTCAAGGTCGAAGGAGAATGAAAATGGAGGATGGTTTAAGAGAGAGAAGAACTTAGAGAGAGAAATAGATTTGTGAAATGAGAATAGTGGTAGGTGAGGAGAGACGAGAGACAATATATATATATTCAAATAAGTAAACAATTATTCAACCGCATTAAATGCAAAGTGGGAAAATGACTGCTCATGTGGGTCCCTTGACCTTTCAAAACTTATTTGTCTCCTCGTTATACGAAACATAAATGATTAAATATTGAGAATGTTTTTTTGCATTTACTTGAAAAGTAACTACCTAGTTTCATGTGAAAAACATTTAATATAGAATCAGTCATTTAATGAACACATTTATTATCAAGCCACAGGCTTTGAGATATTGAGCATCCCTAGCTCAACAACTAGCCTGTTGAATGAAGGTTCAGCCAAAGGCTTTGTGAAAATATCAGCTAGTTGCAGCTCTGTGGGAACAAAGTGCAGCTCAATATCACCCTTCATTATATGATCCCTGATAAAATGATACCTGATATCAATGTGTTAGGTACGAGAGTGAAGAACAGGGTTGTTGGAGATGGCAATGGCGCTGGTGTTGTCACAAAATATTGGCACTTTGTCATATAAAATTTCATAGTCAGCCAATTGACTTTTCATCCAGAGCACCTGAGCACAACAGCTGGCTGCAGCGACATATTCTGCTTCAGCTGAAGACATAGCCACAGAGTTTTGCTTCTTAGCACTCCATCCAACCAATTTTCCTCCTAGGATTTGACAGCTGCCTGAGGTGCTTTTCCTGTCAATACAGCATCCAGCATAGTCTGAATCTGAATAGGCCTTGAGATCAAAGCTTGATTCCTTGGGATACCATAGACCTAGGGATGGTGTTCCTTTGAGATACCTGAAAATTTTCTTAACAGCCACTAGATGGGATTCTTTTGGGTTAGCTTGGTACCTTGCACAGAGACATGTGGAGAATTGGATATCAGGACGACTAGCTGTCAGATACATGAGTGACCCAATCATGCCTCTATATAAAGTCTCATTAACAGAAACCCCTGACTCATCAGGGCCCAAGTTGTTGGGTGGAAGCATGGGGCATTTCAGTGATGCACAATCAGCTAAGTCATATTTTTTAAGTAGATCTTTAACATACTTTTCTTGACAAATTGAAATTCCCTTAGGACATTGTTTAATTTGAAAACCCAAAAAGTAAGTTAATTCACCCATCATACTCATCTCATATTTCTTGGTCATTAATTTAGCAAATCGTTTACTAAGATTAACATTTGTTGACCCAAAGATGATATCATCCACATAAATCTGCACAATGATGAAATCACTCTTATCCATGAAGGTAAAGAGTGTTTTATCAATAGAACCCCTGACAAATTTATTTTCAGTTAAGAAATTAGAAAGAGTTTCATACCATGCTCTTGGAGCTTGTTTCAGCCCATACATGGCTTTGTGTAATCTGTACACATGGTTGGGAAACTCGCTGTTCTCAAATCCTTCAGGTTGTTCAACATACACTTCCTCAGCCAAATCTCCATTGAGGAATGCACTCTTAACATCCATCTGATACACAGTGAAGTTCATATAAGCAGCATAAGCCAGGAAGATTCTGATGGCTTCAAGTCTTGCAACAGGAGCAAACATTTCATCATAGTCAATTCCTTCAGTCTATGTATACCCCTGTGCCACCAGCCTGGCCTTGTTTCTGATGATGTTTCCAATTTCATCCATCTTATTTCTATAGATCCATCTAGTGCCTGTGATATTCTTTCCAGGTAGAGCTGGCACTAGTGTCCATACTTTGTTCCTTTTGAACTGATTGATTTCTTCTTACATAGCAGCTACCCACCCATCTTCTACAAGAGCCTCAGCTACTCTCTTAGGTTCAATTTGAGAAAGAAATTCAGCAAAGAGACATTCATTGGCTGATGCAGATTCTGAGTCATGAATTCGCTGTCTAGTGGTAACCCCTGCATTTGGTTCCCCAATAATGTTGACAAGAAGAATGTGTTGATCTCTTGACCACTTATTTTGAGGAGTTGGGGACTCGATGACAGGAACACTTGTGGGGACAGCTGGTACAATTTGAGTTTCATCCTGTTGATTAGGAGGGCTTTCTTCAAAGACTACTTCAGTGTCAGAGTCTACTTCAGCCATATCAAGAGGTACAAGTTCATTAACAGCAGGAGATTCTTCAGGGATTTGAAGAATTGGTGAGTCATCAATAGCAGCAGAAGAAGAGGGACTACAAGAGGTCTGTGGTTCTTCTTCATCAAGCTCCTGAGAGGTAGGAACTTCTATGTTGTGAGTAGACAGAGGGTCAAAGGCAGGAACATAAGGAGTGAGAGTGTTGGAGTGATGATGGTGATGACTGGTAGGTCTAGGTTCGGAGAATTCATCACTTGGGAAAGACACATTTTCATTAAAATCAATTTCATCACCCTCTGTTCCAGTTCTCTGTATGACTTCATCATCTTCATTGAATCTGACATGAAAGGTTTCTTCTACTTCTTGTCTTCTGATGCTGAATACTCTGAAGGCTTTGGCTGTTGGAGAGTATCCCAAGAAGAAACCATCATCAGCTTTTTCATCAAATTTTCCAAGTTTATCCCTGTAGTTGTAAATGAACACAGGGCATCCAAAAACATGAAAATAGCTGACATCTGGAGATCTTTTTCTGAAAACTTCATAGGAAGTTTTACCATGTCTTTTGACAATGATTGATCTGTTTTGTGTGTAGCAGGTAGTGTGAACAGATTCTCCCCAAAATTGCTTTGGTAAGGCTGCACCATTCAACATGGTTCTGGCTGCTTCAATCAAAGTCCTGTTTCTTCTTTCAGCCACACCATTTTGTTTAGGGGTGCCAGCTGAAGAGAAGTTTTGTAAAATACCCTTTTCATCACAAAAAGATTCAAGTTGATGATTCTTGAATTCAGTACCATTATCACTTCTTAGAGCTTTGACTCTAACATCATTCATATTTTCAACCTGTCTGATGAAGGACGTGATGGTATCAGTTGCATCACTTTTCCTTCTGAGGAAGAACACCCATGTGTATCTTTAAAACTCATCAACTATGACCAAGGTGTATTTGTTGTGATTAATGGTCTGAGGTTTGACAGGCCTAAACAAATCCATGTGAAGGAGATGTAAGCACTTGTCAATAGAGAATGATTGCCTAGTCTTAAATGAAGACCTGTGATGCTTTCCTTTGACACAGGCACAACAAGTCTTGTCTTTAGAAAACATCACTGAAGGTAGACCAGCAACCAGGTTTTGTGTGGTTATCTTGTTGGTGTTCTTGAAGTTGAGATGAGACAGTCTTTTGTGCCACAGCCAATTGACACTTTTAGAGGCTTTAGCAAGGAAACAATTTGAGTTGTCTTCAGAGCAAACAGCCATGTTGATGACATAAACATCTCTCCTTCTAGGTGCAATAAGCACAACATCATTGTTTTTGTTGAATATGGTTCCCTGAGTCTTAGTAAACAAAACCTTGTAGTCAGCATCACACAATTGGCTGATGCTAATAAGATTGTGTTTAAGACCATTCACATATGCAACCCTGGTAAACGTTATCCCATTGCAGTTCACTGAGCCATATCCCTCTGTGTCACCTGATGAATTATCTCCAAACACCACTTTAGGACCTGGCTCCCTTGAGTATCTGTGCAAGTATTGTTGAATCCCTGTCATGTGTCTAGAACAGCCAGTGTCTAGATACCATACCGATTCCTTGAGATGTTTCTGCACAGATACATAGAAACAGATTAGTTCCTATGGTGAACCCACTTTCCAGTGGGTTCCCTAAATTGCTGATTAGCAATTCTTGTGTTCCTGTAGAACTTTTGGCGATGGGAGGGACAATTGGCTGTCTCATGGGTAAAACTTCCACAGATATCACACCCAGGGAAGTCACCACACTCGTCTGAGTGATGGTCTGTGAATCCACAGAATTTACAGGGAGGATAAGGTCTGTAGTTTCCTTGTTGTCTTTTTGAACCCTGTTGTCTATCCCTAGAGGGTGTCTGAGCTCTCTTAACTGCCATATGTCTATCATGATCTAAGGTCATGTGGTGAGAGTTCTTACATATATTGCAATAAGGTTTGACTAACCTTTCCCCTTTGGGTTCACCTAGGACAGACTTAGGTTCACGAGAAGTAGAGCATTCAGCGGAAGGCTTAATGTGTTGTTTCAAGAGTTCTACTTCTTTCATTAGAGACAACAAGCGTTCTTCAGTGGAAGGGTCAACCTTGTTCACAGATTTAGTTGAGACAGGCTTAAAAGCAACTTGCTTACCAGATTGTCTAACAGGGACATTAAATACTTTAGCTGGTGGTTTCTCAACATCTGTTCTGAGTTCACCCTTAGCAGCTCGTGAGGAACTGCTAGGTTCAACTCCAAAGAGTTTGGGCAAAGGTGGTTACTCAGCCACATCTTCAGAGACAGGGTCATTAGTCAAAGTGGTATCTGACATATGAATAGTCTCTGTAGATTTGAAGACAATGTCTTTGGGTTTGGTGAGAATTCTTAGCTTATTTCTCTTAGCAGATATATCCCTTTTAATGTCAGCAGGCAGTTCATCATTAAGCAATTGATCTATAGTGAACCTAGCACACAACCATTTTTCAATAACCTTGTTTAATTCAGATACTTGATCATTTAAGGCAATGTTTTTCAAGGTTAACCTAGTGACTTCATTTTGAAGGGATATTTTCTCTAAATTAACCCGTCTAAGAGTTTCACATTCAGATTTAGCATTTAGCAGTTCAGTTTTAACAGAGTGAAACTTATCAAGTAGGTTCTTTCTTTGTTCCTCAACAAAGTGTAAATCAACAATGGTGTAATCAAGGACATGCTTGCGTTCATCACTATCAGACATAGATAAAAGCCTGTGTACCTTTTTCATTGTGATGTCAACCCATTGTCCTGATCTTGCATCACCTTTTCCAACAGCTGGTTCATCCTCAGCTATAGCCATGAAAGCCCTGACTCTAGTAGTATCTTCCTCATCTGAAGTCAGTGGCTCATCATTCCAATCATAAGCTTCAGCTACCAACCCTTTCTTTGTCTTTTTATCACCTCCCTTCTTCTTAGACAGAGCTTCAAGTTTCAAATTCATCTGTTCTAACTCAGCTTTAAGTGCCTTGTACTTGTTTTTGTAATCCTTCTTCTCATTGTCTGATGAATTGGATTGGTGAGATGAGTTGTTGTGTTGTTTGAACTTGTAAGGTTTGGAGGAAGATGATGGATAGGAAGGTAAGGATGTCTTGGTGTAAGGACAGTCTTTTTGGAAGTGTCCAAGCTTTCCACAGGCAAAGCAAGTTTCTTTTGATCTGTCAGTTTGTTTACTAGCTGATCCTATTCTCCCTGATCTTTTGAAGAATCTTCTTTGGTTGGCTAGCAACGCTCTTTCATGAAACTCTGCATTAAGGTCTGTTAAGAACTCTTGGCTGCTGCGGGTGTCTTCTTCAACATCAGAGTCGCTATCATGAGGATGTGGTGCAGAGATCAAGGCTTTGGAAGATGCTCCTTGAACTACAAATCTTTTAGTCTCTGACTTGTAAATAGTATCAATCAGCCCTTCTTCATAATTATACTTTCCATACAGCTGAGCTAAGGTGTCATTCTTGATTGAGTTATTTGCTCTCTGAGTCTGATTCATACTCAGCCACTTTCTTGGAAGGCTGTTGACAAATGTGGCATTAATCTCAGCTTGACCTATGGTGACATCATTCATTGATAGGTCATTGAGAAGAATCTTAAGCCTTGTATAGGTTTGTTGAACCTTTTCACCTTCAAGTGATTTGAATGCATTGAACTGAAGCCTGAGAGCCTGAATCTTTGTTTCTCTAGTTTCAGAGGGTCCTTCATGGCCAAGGATGAGATCTGTCCACATTTGCTTGGCTGTGGGACATTGAATGACAGACTTCATGATGTGTTTGGGAGGACAGGATATGATGATGCTTTTGAGACGTTTATCTTGGTTTGCCAATTTTCTATCAGCTGAAGTCCATTGTTTGAGAGGTTTGGGAAGAGGGTTTTCTTCAGTGGAGGTAAGCGCCATGGGAACATAAGGACCATTTTCTAAAATTTCTAAAAGAAATGGTTCAAGTCCATCGAGATACACAAGAAATTGACTCTTCCAGCTAGCAAAATCTTCTTCATCAAAGACTTGTACACTTGTGACATGTGATCCACCTCTTAAGTCAAGAAGTTGGGGTAGATCATCGTCATTGGGAGGAGGGGCGAGTCTTGGTGAAGATGGTGTTGCAGAAGGTGAATGTGGTGGGTTAGAAGTTTCTTGCATGGTGGATCTTGATTATAAAACTGAGAACGATGTTTCTTGAAGGTTTTAATATCAAACACCGCTCTGATACCAATTGAAAGTCCCTAATCAATGCTAGAAACCCTAAACTTAACTAATCAACACAAGTTATTACTTTTCAAACGTAATCTTATTATTGTATAATAAAGAATTACAAGTGTTATGGATAACACCGTTTGATGACAATGTGTTGTGCACACTTTGAACAACTATAAACCCTAACTTATGAATACAGTCGTAGCTGTTTGATTCTATAAGTTCTTAAGCATTAATGTTATGAGTATACTCAAAGTGTTGAACATTAATGCTTGGGTACACATCCTATTTATAGTGATACGAGGTTGACCTAAATAGTACTTGATGGTGACTACACAAGACATTCACTTTTCAGACATCAGTCACATGATGCTCTTCTATTCTTGGTAGTCTGCCATTATGCTTTAAGGAAACAGTTCTTGAAACAGTTTCCTTTTTCTTCATTGTCTCGAACACACAAATGGCATGTCCAAAGTGTGCTGAGTGTTAACAGGGTATTTCCACCCCTGTTAACCCTCAACCCCTCAGAGTCCCTGATACATCTTGTCTGTTATCCATCACAGCCAATGAGTATGTCTTCACGTAATCTTTGACTTCCTTGATAATGTCTCTGACATGGACTCCTCTGAGGTTGCTCACAGGGACTTGGATCTCTGTGAGTCTTGCGATACTTGCCTGCCTCCTAGGCACAGGCAAGGGACTATCTTAACAGCTTAATTATGTTTAAATCTATGATCAGGGAATCTAACCAACTTAGATTCCCAACACATGTAAACACGCAAATCACATAGTCACACATAAACTAAACTTAAAATAAGACCAAGTGACGAACCTCAAAACCACGGTTGTCACACAATATTAAAGGAGAAACCAATACACTCAACACTTTGGTATGCTTGTCTTTGAATGAAGACCATAAAAAACATAAAAATCTTTACAATCACAGAATATCACACATTTACTTTCATGATATTAAGTTAGGAAAGCACTACAACTGGCATTTCTATGCAGAATTAGATATTGTCATTTGTCAAGATGTATGATTGCATCTATACTGAACATGGAGCATGAGTTTTGAGTTGTCACCATTTGATGAAATGAGTAACATGTAAATAAGTACATCCACATTTTGTTGGATCCAACCGAAAGGCTTCCAAGGCACGCTTCTGAAACAAGGCTCCAGCCATGTAAATGAACCTACGAGCAAAGACTATTTAAATCTCGGATCTGACACAAGGATCCAGCCATGCGTCATTTGTTTAGCTTTATACAAAGCCAGGAACGATAGTTTCCCTTTGCTGTTTCGTTTGTCATTTTTGATATAAGCAACCATTGTATAATCTTTTGTGATTTGATCTGATTACTTTTGGGATTATCAATTATGGTTATTCATGTATTTCGTGTATTATATCATCATAATGCCAAGTAAATGAAACCATAATTAGTTCGCCTAGCTGTGAGGCCTCAACTCTACTTTTGAATCTGAATAAGCTCTTTCAAATCATCAATTTCCTTTATAGAGCAACCAACATGGTTATGGACATTCTTACCAAAAGGCGTTGAACGTATTATTAAATCCATCAATTCAGGACAACGGTAGCAACACCAGCGGCAGCCGCCTAGAAATCCACTAACAGAAGTTTTACTTTTATTGCAACTTTAATTTGTGAATAAAAAAAGAAGCAATTATTCTATATTTTTACAATACAATAAGCCAATTAAGATATTCTGATCTGAAAAGTTATATATATCCATCAACATTTAATATTTTATGCTTTCTTAATTTACCTACTTCTTGTGCTCTCAAGAGTTGCTACAGTTGCATCTGTTATACCTTATGTCATAGTAACATTTTACGTAATTTTTTTGATATTAATTATATTAATACATTTAAGGGTGGAGAGTTACCTACTGAAGCTGATGTAACTCCAAGAGTAGTTAGGAAAATATTTGATACCTTAGAGGCTCCAAATGCTGACTACATCATGAAAGTTACTTTTTTGGAACTTTACAACGCAGAAATAACAGGTATTCAAAAAGATTCAGGCAAGAACCATAGGTATTGTTCACTGTAATGCTTTTGTTTTAGCAAATGTGTCACCAACTTTAACTGGTAATTCTATTTGATATTAGTGTTAGTAATACTGTTTCGCATGGGATATGTGGTATAAAAGAACAAAGGAACTTTGTTATATATTTTATAGTCTTGAGGTTTGGTGTGTATTGACTTTACATTTTGAAAGCTCACATGTTTTTGCTTTTCTGCTAGACGCTCAAGAAGAAGAAAGAAGTCCCATTTAACTGAGCTTGACACACAGGTCTGTTTCGTATATAAATTTATATTTTTCATTTTTGTATATTTATATATTTATGCCAAAGCTGTACATATCTGACTTCTAATTTGAAAGTTTATCACAAAAAATCTGTATGATAAATGTTGCATATTTTATTTAACATACCATGGTAACTCATTATGATTACCAACTGAATCGCCACTTAGTTTACTATACAATGGTAATTTTGTTTACGTGTATCGAGTAGTATCTTAAGTGATTGGGTATATATGACTTACAATGGCCACAAAGAAGTCCAAGATACCGTTGAGAACTGCATCATCCAGTGTGAGCCCATTGGAATCTGTTTAAGGAATGACACAAACAGTAGCCTTCTACCTCATTATCTAAAACTGATTTTTCGTCAAACATGCACAATATGCAATGAAGGACCTTTCTGAATGAACCTATCCCTTAATAAAGAAAATCGTGAATTCCGATATAAAGGATCTTGGAAAAAGACAACTCTTGATGGGTACGTTAAATTCTATTTATTTATCTTTAATAAAACTTAAATATTCAATCAACAAATTAGCAGTAAAACACAAACGGATGAGATGATTTATTTCACTTAAGCAATTCAAAAAATTGTGACTCTTAACGCAAAAGAACTTTGTTATTATGACTGTCTCAAATTCCTCATGTTAGTTCTACAAATCTATTTGGCCAGCATGCATTCGTACTTTTATACTTTATTATCCATGAAAATATTTCTCAAATGTATAAATACCTACAGCCGTAAGGTCACCATAACCGCCCTCCCGTTAGAGTAGACACTTCGATTGTTATAATCACCACCCTTCCATTGATGATGTTTGCTTGCTGCACCTAAAATGGGTCTCTAGTCGGGTTCTTATATTTCTATTGTGGCCCATTTAGCGGATCTTTGAATCTACATAGAACGATATACGAGGTCAACCCCTTGAAGTTAAATTTAACTTGTATACTAATTTCATTCAAATGGAAATATTCAAGCATACGGGGTGTTTGGGATTGCGTATTCAAAGAAATATCTAAATCAGGTGTGGGTCTTAGTGTAGCAGGTCAAACATGTAAAACGTAACTAAAACATAAACTTGTCAAGCTAGTTAAAATCAGTCTTCGCATAATAAGAAGTTATAGCCTAGTTTATTTGTTTTCATCTGAAAATATCAAATCAAAACATGCGTATAACATCATTTAATACGGTTGTCTTTGTAATTTTTGTTACAAAACATCATGGATAGGAAAAGTTTTAAAAAAATACAAAAAGCATGCCTACTATAAATAAGAATTTCAAAAAAAAATGGCCAGGTTCCGATCCTATTGAGGCATATTTTCCAGTCCATTTGGGTTCAGTTTCTTTCTGCATAAGGCCACGAGCCTATTCTAATTTATAAATATAGAGCCAAATAATGTCATACAATAAAGAGATTATGAATGTGAAAGTGTAACTTACACCCGCCATGGGGACTTAAGTTGTAGGTTCACCATCTTAGAAGTGAAAGAGTTCCTTAGACTATTCTAAGGATGGGAGCCGCTGGTAAAGCCAACAGACCACTTAGATGTTATATCAGTATGGAAAGACATTTTGCAAGGAGACTATATATTTGCTTCCCCCTACACTCAACTTTTCATGGAAGTCGTGTTCCCAGCTATTAGGATAAGCGAACACGAACATCTAAGAAAACAACAATAATTTTTTTTAAAAAAAATAAGCATAGATATAACCGATCTGATATATATAAATAGAGGTACTGAGATTTCAGTAGGAGCTTACAGCAATAGCCTCGGTAACTTGTTGAAGATTATTTGTCAAATATGAAACAACATCTATTATGCCTTGTCACACACATGAGGTATCAGAAAGTAAGACACTAAAACACAATTTTAAAAACGTATCAAATTTGAAAGATCATACAACGTACGGGATTAAAGTAAAAAAAAGCTCAAATCGACCATACCTTCCACCACATGTATCCATAACCTAATGCACCCAACCACTGGTCCAAATAGAGATATTATACTGATAACATGTAAATACTTTGAGTTGGCCAAACATAATAACAATATAGCTGGTTAGAACATATAATGATACAAAATTATAACTGCAGAAACCATGTGTGAGATAATTATACAAATAAATGATATTATGTTGTTGCGAGGATGTTGCAGCTGGTCTATAGTTATGCTATTGTAACTTTGACAGGTTGACGTCCTAGAAGCTCTGCGAACCCTTCTTCGGCATCAGCACTTCTTCCTCTCTAAATTAGATAACAGAAAAAGTAAATTATAATAGATCATTATAGAATCGGCTACTCAGTCAAACGTATAGTCTCATCCTTACCACTCTTTATTTTCTTCACATTATCGATCTTAACATTATAATAAGGCAATCTATATATAGAATCGAAAAACTAAAAACTACACCCAATTGAAGAAAAAATATAAATATAAATAAGTAACCATCTGTCCGGGATGGGGGAGAAAAAAGACAAGAAACTGTAAGGATGTTACATAGCTCAAAATCCAAGGATACCATGTTAACATGATCTCAGCAAAACAGGACCAACTGATGAATTGAGTATTCTACTAAAGGTCCATCAGATATATTACATACCCGCTGTTATTAGGAAAGTAATATGTAAAAAAATGAAAGTGTCTAAGAACACCCAACCAACAATTAAGACCTAGTTTTGACCCATTACCCAGATTCTCATCTCCTAAATTAGGGCATATATGCTTGTCAATCTAAACTACCAAACATTCTAGGGTCCATAATTATAATCAAAAAAGGGTGGCAAAAGCATTAGCCAAACAAATGATGCGACTATCAAATTGGTAGCTCCACAAAAAGGCAGAAAGGATTTTGGCTTAAAGAAAATAACAAACGCAAACGGGCAATATAATGACAGAAATTCAAACCAATAACAACAAATGAAAAAGATTTATGAACCCATCGAGATTAGTAAACATCATTCAAAATCAACCTTTTAAAACACAAAATCGATATGTAAATTATGGATTGAGTAAGATAAAGCAAAGCATAATACCATCTTAAAAATGAAATCGAAATCGCCATCATTATGAATTTGTACTATTTTCATCATAAAAATGAAATCGGCATCATTATACATCACAACAAACATTCTGTTCTCAAACAATTACTCTGTGTTCACATCACAACATGAGAAAGGGAAACCATTTAAGCCGAGCATTTCATCAAATACTTCACACATTATCTTTTTCTAATGGTATTAGATTCAAAGATCATACTTTTCATAACATACTCCAAATAAGGGTGATCTATTAAAAAAATCAATGTGATAATCCTTATATAACAATAGCTACTACATATAGAATGATAGTAACCTCATTCATCCTCTATGCCATTATGTATTCAAGCAAATTCATCTATTCAATGCTAGGTATTTGTACTAAGATCAACTGTTTCACCACTTATACTAGTCTTCCAATATTTTTGAAGATTTACAAAATGTAAAGAACTGTTGCAACGCTTCGTAATGCCAACGAAAAGAGTTGTGGCATCGAGGAAGTATTGAGTCGACAGTATAAGCAACATCGAACCATAAACCTTGATTTTAAGCAGATAACAATAATCTCAGCACCAACACCAAAAGATTTCAAGGATACAAGTCTAGTAAAAGCACAACTTAAACAACTCTTGTTACACATAAGCTATAAATGTCAAGAAATTATTCCTAATTCATTAATCAACAAAATATTGTTTCGATGATTTCACCCACACTTGCAAGAAGATATATAATCTTTCCCAAATTCTACGATACAAAAATAACTTTAAGAAAGATAGAGCGGTTGTTTTTAACCAATAAGAAATATGACATCCAAATAATGACTATATGAAATTAAAGAAATAAAGATGAAGTACTAGAAGATGAATAGCCAACTGACGACCAACGCTACACACCATCGTCACCGACCGACGACCAAGGATAGACACCATCAAACGGCGACAACGAAGGGTCTCTCTTTTAATTTCATCCATCAAAACCACCCAAACCATAATAGGGATGAAACCTCTTTTCCTCATAAACAAAAACAAGCGCACACAAAACCTCCTAAGTATCTCAAACCATCAACCAGAAACATCAATCTACCATCTTTGATGGCGACGATGATGGCAATGGTGGATTTGGTGGCTATCATGGCGGCTGTAACTTTTAGATAAATAGAACCAACAAACAAAACCTACAATTAGAACTACCTGAACCCACCCAAACCATAGAAAAATGGTGGCGGATTCGGCAGATCAAGAGGTAATATGATTGTGGCGGCTGTGTATTTTATTTTAGGGTTTAGAGAGATGTGCCGCAACCGTGAGAGGGTGTGTGTTTTATGTTAGAGTTATATGAAAGTTCAAATAAAAGTCAGAAGTTAAATAAGGCAATATAGGAAAAATATTCCTATACTTTCCTTTATAATTTCCTAGTTTCCCTGGATAATTTCTTAGTTTCTCTGAATAAGTGTACTTAAAAAAAAGTCCTATATCCTTTATAGGTAGTAGGAATATGGGGATTACACATGTTAGTATTTAATCACTATAAAACTTGGATACAAATTTTAACTTGCATTCTTAGTAGTTTGAAAAGTGTGCTGCAAAGTGTTTTTGAAATCGAGATCAACTTAGATTCGCTATATTAGTTTGATAGGATCATATGTAATTTCGGCAACCTTCACATGCATAGAAGATTTGAAAATTTATTAAAAGCACATTTTAGACAACTCATTTAAAAAACTGAAATTCACCTTAGCAATAAGACAAAAGTTATTTTAGAACCTTGTTTTTTGGTGGAATCCAAGGGACAAATCCCTACCTTTCATTTAGTTTGATCTAACGGTGGGGATTAATCTTATATTTAACTGGTTAATCCTATTTTCTTGTCCAACTATATAACGCATTATTTTTTTTACAACCGTACTTTTTCACACATAGTTAGGTGTGTTTTCCCCAATTCTCTCCAACGGATCAAACTCTAAATTAAACACCAACAATCATCATCTTCTTCAATTATAATCTATAATTCGGTCAAATTCATCATAAAATTTCGTTACTCCCACGATGAAGACTGTGAGGATATGTCGGTAGATGCGGATGATGATGATGATGATGATTATGATGAATATGAAGGTTTTGCAATTGGTTGGGTCGTCGATTCAGCTACTTCAAATGATGGTAGTTTTCTTCTTTTTTATCATTATTGTTTGTCTGGTAGATGACAAAGTGCACTTAGTAATGTATGGGGTATGATGATAAGATGCATTTGATGTATCACCATAGATTTCATAGGCTCCATTCTTAGTGTAGATTTCTTAAGTGTTTGTTTCGGTTAGTGTTAAATGGTTCTGATCTTTGTTATAAAATGCATTCAATTCAATTTTCTAACAAATTGATACATGTGATATTCAATATGTTGACTTTGATAGAATGTCTAATAGAATTTTGCATCTGCATATCAAGCGTTCGATAAAATGCCTGGGAGAAATAAGACAAAAATGTACATTGTATATGAATTGTTCGATACAATGTCTAGAAAAACTAATAACAAGTAACATCGATCTTATGATCTGTAGACCATAAATGGGTTGTACTAGTGACTGTGATTGAATGAAAAAAATTGCTAGGTTAAGAACAATTTAGTCTACAAATGCTTACCTGCTCATTTAACTATGAAATAAGCATTTTGTTAGTGTGTTGTCTCTTATACATCTAGGTCTCTTACTCGATTATCACGCAACTAGATAATTTTCTTAATTTTGAACAAATCATTCATCTAAACGTTCGTGCCCTCTAACTTTGAACAAATAATTCATGACTTAAGAGAAGATTTAAAGTAGGTATAGAAACCTCTTATATAACCTGTTTGATTGAATAATACATTTAAGCACATCATCACAAGCATAACCTTCTTTAAATAATGGCTATTTCAAACAAATGAGTACTCAAAGGGACGAAGAGGATTTCATTTACTAATTTTATACTATAATTTAATAACCAAATAATATAATACTGTAACAGTGTACTTTTTTCTTTCTCCATAATTCTGGAATGAATCCTGTATTTTACGGATATTAACTTCAAAACTGTTAACAAGTTCATTGGACGAGAACACCCTTTTATAATCTCGTAAAATGATTGGTTCACATTCTCATACTTCTAATTTGATCTTTGCTCCACTGTGTGTATATTATTTTAGTTTTTGGTTGTATTTAGATCGATTTATTTTGAATGTGATCTCTAATTTATGCAGCTAGGCTATTGATGTCTGATCCAACATGACCTTTCTATTTGAGTTACGTGGCTTGTTCCTTACTATTAGTATTAAATTCTATGTTTAGTAAGACATGATACAAAGCTCTTACTTGTTTCACTAATTTCAGGATGTGCGAAAAAGCTAGCAAAGCAGAGGCAGCTGCCAATTGATTAGCAAATGCATATAGAGTTGTTGTCGTAAAGGCTATACAGAAACAATCACACTACTAGAAAGAGCAACGACATAAATATCTAACGTCAGTGGCGGGAACTCATTCTCCAGTTTATTTAGTTTCCTCTTCAGCTGATGTTTATCCGATTAGGATGTCACGAACGAGCTAACAAAGAAGTGGCAGTCGCCAATTGATCAACAAATGTATCTAGAGTTGTTTCCTATAAGGCAGTACCGAAACAACCTCGCTATTGGAAGGAGCAACGACATAACTATCTAATGTTAGGTGGTGTTTATCCGTCTTCGGCTCGTGTTGACTTTTTAAGTAAATTAAGTGGAATATGTATCACTTTATTATCACTAGTGATACTTGATGTATCACTAGTGATACTTGATGTATCACTAGTTATAAATGATAAAATGTTAGGATTTCAGTTATTAAATTTTGGGATATGTTAGAATATTTTGTATAGGTTTTATGTAGACTTTTTTATGTTAGTTTATATATTTCATTTTTTATTGAAAGAGAGTCGAAGTTTTTTATTGTTATCTTTTTTAATAATTTTAATAATTAAAGTGGAA
Organism: Glebionis coronaria; assembly: GCA_025667525.1. NCBI lineage: Eukaryota > Viridiplantae > Streptophyta > Magnoliopsida > Asterales > Asteraceae > Glebionis > Glebionis coronaria. Next base: position 209,957 of record JANFOE010000146.1, on the reverse strand, counting down.
TATTACTTGTGATAAATCTTTTTAAATTATCAACTTTTTGAGATAAAAATCCAATATTCATATATTGTTGATTGCCACTTGAAATATTACTGATAATGAATTGAGATAGTTGTGTCTTTGATGTATCATTAGTGATAAATGATAATATGTTGAGATTTCAGCTATTAAATGTAGCAATTTTATGAGATAAAATTGATGGTGATAAATTTTAATGTGTTTTAAATCATAGATTATTGATTATTACTGGCAATATCACTAGTAATAGTTGATTGAGATAATTGTCTTTTATGTATCACTAGTGATAAATGATTAAATCTTAGGATTTACTATCAACTTATGTATAACTTTAAGTGGAATATCATTTGTTATAAAGTATTTAAAATCAACTTTTTGAAAGAAAAAAAATAGATGACCCGTATATATACATGTCTAGTCGTGGTAAACATGTTACATGGGTTAAGCATAGTCGATGTCTAATATATTGTCTAATATTACGTTGATGTCTAATATCACTTGTAATATTGTCTAATATCACTAGTGATATTGTCTAATATCACTAGTGATATTTTTAATATCACTTGTGATATTTCAAAGCATAACTGATGTCTAATATAAGTTGTGATATTTTTTCTTATATCACTTGTGATATTTCACACACATATTTTATGTGTAATATCACTTGTGATATTAGTCGAGCTTTATCATATATGTCTAATATCACATATGATATTGTCTGATATCATTTGGGATATTTCATAAACACAATTTGATGTCTCATATCACTTGTGATATTTCATAAACAAAACTGGTGTCTAATATGACTCTGTTATATTACTCTTAATTGACTAAGAACGGTAATTTCAATACTTTATTTTCCTTAAAGTGTTAGTATATCACAAGTGATAAATATGTGTCGCTTAATGACAATAGAAACTTGACGTAGTCTTAAATCAAAATAGTATTTGTACTGCTTTTCAGAATATAAGAATTCGCCAGTTAGGCTTTACCCATTTAATCCTATTAACAGTATAATATCACAGGCGATATGTAAAATTGTTACATGTTAAAATTGGAAAGTTTGGGTGGGAAATATGAGGCATTTTGGGAAGTTTTGGGTGGGAAATATGAATATCCAAGTCAGAAGATTGCTAAAGATGCTGAAAGTGATCCCCATTTATTCTCATATACATTCATAAAAGGTTAAAGCGACTACCTTTTAATTAGCACCATTTTCTTCAATTTCTTTGTTACTTGCTGGAATAATTTGACCCATTTTCGTTGCTTCTTGCTGACACTTGTGCTGGCCGACTGAGATATACAACTTCAACCAAGATGATTTAACGACTGAAGATGTATTCATCCTTGATTGTCACTCGAGCATTTTTGTTTGGGTAGGCCAGCAGGTTGATTAGAAACTAAAATCACAAGCATTAGCTATTGGGAAAGTATATGGTTACACCTTGTACATTAATTATTTTGTTTTTTGGCTAGAAGTTGTTGGAACTGATATGGCTCTGTGATAACACTCTTGAAAATATAATAGAAAATCCTGAAACATGATTTTCTTCTCGAGAAATTATCTCTTGAGACTCCAATTTATATCATAACTGAGGGAAGTGAGCCACAGTTCTTCACACGTTTCTTTACATGAGATTCGTCCAAGTCTTCTGTAAGTGATCACATTGCAATTATAGATAAAGGTGTGGCCTGCTAATTTTATACCCAGTTAATATATTTCTTTAAATTTGATTGCAGATGCATGGAAACTCATTCCAAAGGAAGCTATCTATACTAAAAAATGAAGGTCGTCCGACCTTGAATAATGTAAAATTGGAAAAACTACATCCGCGAGAAGAGTGGCTCTTTTACACTGGTATGCACCATTTATCCACCACCACCAGCCGATCATATCATTGCTCCCCAATATCACTTCATGAATCACCCTAATCCACCAAACCACATTCCCTACTGACATTTCATCAGACACTTTTCTCGCATCCTCAATCTTCCAACATTTGGCGTACATATCTACAATGGAACTAGCGACAAACCCATATCCACCGTTAGCTCGTTTTGAGTTCTCTCAAAACGAGCCGATACTGGTTCTCTCGACAAACCCATATACTGGTACAATTTTTGTGTTCTCTCAAAATGAGCCGATACTGGTACGATTATACAGATCCATTAGTTAGCTCGTTTTGAGCGATTTTTTTCTAGGATCGATTGATGGACTAGTTCTTTGTTCTATTTTCCTGTTTAGTTCGTGATTCTCACTATTAACCTATGCGTAGCTTTTAATTTTTTGGTTAGTGTTTGATTCTTAGAGAGAGAATGAACGTTATGTGTGTGTTTTTCTGACGTGAAAATTGGGGGTAGGTGCGTAATTTACATATTTACAGTTTTAATCCTTCTATTTTCTTTAACATATTGGCAACTTTGACTCCTCCGTGTTTTTTATCCTTTGATCTGGTCCCTCCTAATGGATGGCCCAGATTGAACCCTTGGATTCCACCAAAAAAGAAGGTTGTTAAATAACCGGACTCTTAGCAATAATGACTTTTACAAACACATTACTATAAAAAAAAGTTTGAAATATATTTTTTGATAATGCATTCTTAAACTTTCATACGTAGAAACTATGAAATGAGTAAACCATTGGTTTCCAAGTATTGCATTTTAGGCAACTCATAATGTCTTTGATTATTTTTCATTGTCAGGGCCAGTCTTAATTTTTTTGCTACCGTGAGCAAACTGACTAAAAAATGTCCCCATAAGTATATAACACATTATATTTACGAAGTTTTAGGTGTACTAACTAAACAGTTTACACCTACTTTTATTTAACAATCAAAATGCTACGGTACAAATAGGTGAACTTCAAATTACAAGTTTGGCTGAGTACTAAGTAAGATTTCAGGGATTTTTGTTTAAAAAAAGTAAGATTCCAGGGATTGTGTTTTATTTCTGTTTGCAATATATTAAATTCTTTAAACTCATATAAATATAATGGATCATCAGTTTTTCTAAAAGACGAACAATTAAAGATACATAGAAATATGAAAATTTGAAAGACATATTCTCTATGTCCGAAAACAGGATCATAAATAAATTAGGATATATATGACTAATGGAAATTTGAATTGTTAAAAAAAATTGCTTTCACTTTCATGTGAGAAATCTAAATGGATAATTAATTTACGTTTAAAAAAATGATAAATTATAGATAGTGACAGTTACTAAGATATTAGACAATTTTTTTTAGACAAAACAAATAAAAAAGTGAATACTTATTGTAAAAGTATTAAAAAATGTATATGTAATAGTGTAATCTATTTTATATAATAAACCAAAATAATTTACAAGTAGTTTAAAGCACAAACAATTTAATTTGTTTCATAAATTGGCACCAATATACAAGATTTTTAATACACACCTCATAAACCAGTTTCCATATTTACATTCAAACATGGAGCGTCTGTTTAACAAAAAGTCAAAAATATTTAAATTTCAAAAAATTAAAATGTATTAGTTATTTTTGGAAGAGTTTTATGGCTATTATTATGATGATACTGATGACGCGTTTTTTAATAGCCCAATATACGCTCCTGCCCTAAGTTAACTCTAAACCTAAAACCTATATGAGTGCCCCCCACACCTCATCTACAACACAAAAATCACAATGTTCGGCATCCATGTTTGTGCAATCTCTAAGATCCCTAAAACTATATTCTTAATCTCCTTCTTTGTAATGCTGCCAAGAATTGAATGGATTTAGGTCCATTCATGCAACAGCATTGATCTAACTGCTTGCACAACAATATGGATTGCTGATCATTACAATGCTGCCAAGAATTGAATGGATTTAGGTCCATTCATGCAACAGCATTGACCTAATTGCATATGCAATACAAAAAAAGAATGTGTTCTCGGTGTCCATGATTGTGCAATCTGTTAGATCCTAAAAACTATATTCTTACTCTCCTTCTTTTTAATGCTTCCAAGAATTGAATGGATTTAGGTCCATTCATGCAACATCATTGATCTAATTGCTTGCACAATATTATGGATTGCTGAACATTTTAATGCTGCCAAGAATTGAATGGATTTAGGTCCATTCATGCAACAACATTGATCTAATTGCTTGCACAACATTATGGATTGCTGGACATTATAATTGTTGATCCCAAACTTAGATCGATTAGATTTGTGTTAACGAGATTGAATCAAGATTAACATGTAGAGAAACTTTCTGTTAATAACAATCTAAGTGTTATGCAGAATTTAACATTTAGAACAAAGAACAATGTTAAACACAATATAAACCAAACTTTCACTTCGATTGATTAAACTTTTCGTAAAATGAAAGTGTAAAAACGTATATATAAAACCTAAACCCTAAGACCTCCTTTTATAACATAAGGAGTCTTGTACAATAAGTAAACTTGTCAACTATTCTAGGAAGATATATTAAGATAAATATAGAAAATACAATATACAATGCATATCTTCCTAAGATATAAAAACTTGTTGACTAAGTATGATGTTGTAGCTAGAATTTCTCTTGTCATCGCTTGAATATTTCTTGTCAGCGTCCAATCTGTCAGCGCCTAAATAACTCTTGTCAGGGTCTGAAATCCCTTTGTCAGCGGCATAGTGATGTAGCTAATTTTATTCCCAACAATCCTCCCGTAAACTTGATACTTATACTAATGTTCAAGTTTCTGAATAAAAACAAAATACAAAGAGGATTCTTACAAATAAAACATACTCCTGAATCTGAGAATAAATGAATCTTATAAAGTCCATACTAACATCACTGGTGTAGTCAACTTGAAGTCTGGTAGTGATCATCTTCTTCAATAAGTCCTGTAATAGTGGATACTTCACATCTATCAACAAGAATTCTACAAACTTTGTAGTACATAGATAGAACACACCAGCAGCTAAATGCAAATGTCAATTCAAGTGTCACACCCCACCATGGCAAAATATGAGGGGCGACGTATGGATATCATCACAACAATACCGTGTCTATAGAGATAACTAAATGAAATGGAAATATCATAAATGGTGACACAATGTCATGAAGATATCTCAAACAATGCAGGCGTCTAGGTAAGTAGGTAACAGGTCTACCTCTTACCAAAAACATACATACAATTAACAAATAACAAACAAATAGGTGTCTACAAAGTATCACTTATTCAAACAAAAATAAAGACTAAGAGGAAAGGGGGTTCCTCCAAATGCAATACTAAGCCTTCCAGCTAGCCACTCCTATTCTCACGCTTAACCACATTCTCACCTGAAAGAGACACTAAAACACGTCAACATAAAGTTGGTGAGAGTCATAGGTTTAGACTCCAACGCCAAATCAATTATAAGCTGTGAATAAAAACCATTAACAAAAGAACATATGGACAATGTGCTACAATTATGTATTAACAACTAGCATTCAAGATTAACCAATCACCACATATCCAAGGCTCCAAGCCTTACCAATAACCACAATTCTAAGGCTCCAAGCGTTACCAATAACCATGGTCCCATAGGCGCCCATACACCTATGAACCAATCTTAAGGCCCCGCTTTGTCAACATCCCCTTGGTACCAAGTCAAACCACAATAACTAAGACGGTACGTGTCCCCCGATCCAAATCATAAACACAATCAAGAATCACATAGCAGTTAATCACATAAGTGTAGACACAAGTCCATCACAAACCATAAAAACATTCACAACATTCTTTACAAAACCATACAGTGTCTCTTCCATCTCATCTGGAAATCAAATCATAAAAAGACATGGGACTATGAAACTCACCTGAACAAGCTTCTCCAAGTACCCGTGCTCTAGCACAATTCTAAACACACAAACGTATACAATCAAGACATGAACCACATACCAAAATGGCTCATCAATCTATGATAGATATCTAACCTTTTCCTACAACTTAACCCCATTTATATGCCATATAAATCTCATTACACCCCTATATAAATCCCTTAACTTAGTTTAGTTCATAACTCGTCTCGTTAACATTTAACCCAAAACAGTCCCGTTTTTCATACTAAAAACTATTGGTCGAACACCCCCTTAACCAAAATAATATGCCCTGTCAAAGAAACCCTATGACCTTACATGTGTTAGCTAACTCTCCCCTTTGGCCGAAACCTTAAAGCTACTGTTAAGGCCTCCATATATATATATATATATATATATATATATATATATATATATATATATATATATATATATATATATATATATATATATATATATATATATATATATATATATATATATATATATATATATATATATATATATATATATATATATATATATATATATATATATATATATATATATATATATATATATATATATATATATATATATATATATATATATATATATATATATATACTTTAAACTATCCAGAATTTACTGATTTTGAACATATGAAAAGTGTGTTATGATCAGAGAGTCTTACCCTAACCGATTTGTTTAGCCCTCCTCCAGATATTTTATTTAATATATAATCTACGTTTCATGTTAGTTTGAAGGTCCAATTATACTCGTCAGTACCCTAACCATCTTAAAACATTAATTTAAACCCGGTTGATTTCAAAACTGTTTTGACCTCCGACTGTTGTAACCTGTTTTTGACCCACTTTCAGACATCCAATTTAGTTCTTCTTTCTTGCATTTGAAAGCCAACTCAATTACCTTTCTAGGGGTATTTTGATCGCAACTCAAAAGTGTGGAGAACTCTAGATATGATTAAAACAAGTGACCTAAAATTCTGCCCAGTTTTTAAAAATGATTTTCTCATAATTAATCTAATTAATCATACATAAACCCTAATTAAAACCTAAAATCAATTTCCAATAATAAAAACCCATTAATTACATCATTAATGACAGATTATTAACAAAACTAATAAAAAATTATGAATGTCAAACCCTAATCCATCATATTAGGTTAAATACGAAAATTAAACGTTAATTAAGCATAGTTTTAGTGCATACCTTAAACCATAATTGAATAATTCGGTTTTCTTGATCCACCATTGTTAATCACGACTGATATTAAGTTTGGAGAAGGAAAAATCATTTGGGGGGCTAAAGGGATTAGTATGGGTAATTAAAACTTACCAAGAGGACTAATAGTACTCAAATTGGGCCCCCTTCCATTCCTTAAGCAAAATTCGGCCCAAAACCAAGTACAATACCCTATGGCCGACTTTTTCAATTATAATACTATAAATTAATTATTAATTATTATTACCTTAAATTCTCTTAATTTATTTCAGCTCCCAAAGCCTCTGAAACCTCAAAACCGCAAAACTAGTCAAATTTACGCGTATACCGTAAAAGACGTAAAAATATACAGTTTTATAAAAACTCTTAGAATATAATATAAACTATATAACTAAGTCCTAAATGATTTAAAACCATCCCGTAATTTATTCCCGTGACTAAATACCTCTTCCGAGACCCCTAAATGCAAAACCCTAAACCGTAAAAATACGATTTTCTATAATACATTTACGTATACGTAAAACCACTAAACACCATCTCATTTGATAGTCACTACATTGTGAGATCATGAACATGAAATCATCACACATCGTTTCGCTCACAAGGTACCCCATACCCGAAACGATATCCAAACCACAACCTATACACACCAATTAGCACATAAACACGTAAAGACACGTAACTTGCACAAAATAAAACTAAGTGACAAACCTCAAAACCGCGGTTGTCACATCACTCCCTCCTAATAGAAATCTCGTCCCGAGATTTACTCCTTAGGATCAAACACACAAACAAAAAATCACATGAAGATACTTGTTCAAAATGAACTCTTCTCATTTCCATGTGTACCTTAGTTCATGACTCAATATACCACATATACTAACCAACAATATTTAAATTCATTCCCAAACTCTTGACCTCACAGCCAATAAATCTCACAAATGACTCTTTGATAGAACGAAGACTCTTATTAACATAAATCGCGAATAACCGTACATGTAAATAAGCATTCTCAAACAACATTTACCAATCTTAATACATGAAATATATCATGTATACCATTCAATTCCCTAGGTAATTCTATACCCATAAGATACTGGTCCAATCTTTCCAAATATCATAAATGGACCTACAAAACTCGTCATCAACTTTTCCATTTTACCAAAACATGCCACCCATTACTATAGGTGAAACTTCCTACATAACTTTGTCACTAAACTCTAGTGATTTCCTCTTTTTCAACATATCATATCTTGTTACTCTCATCCTTTCCACAAACACCATTTCCACATTAGTAGTTTCTTTCACGAATTTTAGTCCACCATAAGGACAACTCACCCTATCCTTCCATATAGTGCCTCAAATGGAATTCATCGACTTCTAGTATGATAACTATCATTATATGAAAACTCAGACATCGCTAACGAGTTTCCCATATCCCTCTAAATCAGTCACCCAAGCTCTCAACACGACTCCTATACTTGTATCAATTTCTCACTTCGTCCATCATTTTCCAATTAGCTGGATATACTCATATCCAATCATGTTCATCAACTCCCTTTAGTCCATACCGCAAACCTAAAAATTCCAATTTCCTTACACAAGTGACCTATGACGATATTTCGCATATTGATTAGTTTATCACAACGAGGCTCTTCCAATCCAAATCAACTTATGATCTATACACATCACCAAAAGGACGGTTATCTCAGTTAGTCTATCAACTGCCATCCAAACCCATGCTACAACTACTTCCATAAATTTTAGATAGATCAATAGTAGCACCTATACACTTCTTTCTTACTTTTCTCCATGAAAGATTTTTTTCCCTGATACTAAACACTTCCTTTATACCTACAGAATGTCTTACCTTCAAGGTCATAATGCTCCTCATCTTGTCTCAGTTAGACCAAGCCATTCGTCTCTCATGACACATCACATCTATAACTCCTCAACCATTTGATTATCGATACTAAGCCTTCCAATCAAACCTTATAGGTCAGTACCATTTCTTTTCCACACTACAATAATATTAGCATTCTTGGTGCCTTAGTCTACTCATTAGGCTATACCAAAGTTTTACCTTTGGTTCCTATCTCGACCTATTTCATTCATGATTCGCATCTATCCACACTTCCTTCTTCTTCCTCAGCTCATGACATACATCACGATGTTATGCTTCCCGTCTTTCAAGTCTGTTGGGTCAAAAAGTTGATGTGGCAGAAACTCAAAAATGAAGAAAACGTGAAGTTATTGTCTAAGCGTTGTCAAGAGTTAATCAAGCGTTGACAAGAGTTAATTAGGCGTTGATGGCTCAAGCATTGTCGTGTACAATCCAAGCATTGTTACATGCAATTCAAGCATTGACAAAACGTAGACAAAAGAAGCTTATGGAAGTTTCTATTTAGATAAACATGCAAAAGATATTCTGCATAAGTTTATTTAAATAGAAGATTTACTTGTTTATTCATTCTTATCTCTTGTAAACCCTAATCCTTACACTATAAAAGGAACCAAGGGTCATAGGTTTTAATCATATATCATTCATTCACAATGTAAACCTAAAGTGTGTGTCGCACTATACGTGGGATTCAATGTATACACGTCTAGTGGATGTTTGTTATTAATATAATGAACATCCCTAATTGTTTTAATTCGTGTTCTTTGTGCCTAAACACCTTGTCATGATCATTGTTCTTTTCCGCTATGTTATCATATGAACGATGATCAAACCTAGATATAATGGTTCTTAACCATTGAGCCCAACGGTTATAGGGATCAACAATTGGTGATCAGTATACTCTTGATTTAAATATGGAAAGGATTTCAATTATTTTCAAATGGCTGTTGCACAAGATTCTTTACGTGAGGTGAACAGTATACTCTTGATAATGACTTATGGTTTCCTGATTTTTAGGGATATCATATCTCCTAGTATTTGGAATCTAATAATCAGGAACACATTTACTGAAACTCACGTGAAGACTTATGGGCTGAATATTTTTGGGCTTAAGTTATTTAAAGCCTAAGATAACTACTATTAAGTATTATTTGGTCACTATTAAAGATCATAGCCCTAGATGACGTCAGCGGAAATAGGCGCTGACATGAGTAGAATTGACGCTGACAGGAAGTAACTTGACGCTGACAGGAATAAGTCAACGCTGACAGCGTTGACAGTGTTGTCCGAGATATGTGCTTCAAACGCTGATACGTGTTGTCCGATATCGGGCAATACACAAGGAAGGATATTGGACAAAGAAAGATCTCGGGTAACACACTGATTGCTGCTGTTTGAGAAAATTGGACGTTTTTAGCACACAAAAAGGAGTTATTTACACACAAAGGTACATGGAATCTCCGTTTTAATATAGAATATCAAGTTGATATTTATGGCTCGGATATTTTTACATGGAGTAAATGGTTTTTAAGTAAGTTAGCAATAATTCATGAAGACTTTGATTGATATTAGATTATGTAATCGGGATAGCCTTGTGAAAGAGTTATTCGACATCTAACTTTTACATATGAAGATATTGGTTCATTAAGACTTGTCATGAAGAGGTGTTAGCTTAAGGGGAAGAATTCTTATGGGAAGTTTGATGATTGAAGAAGATTTTCGCGAGTTTGTGTTCTATCATATCTTAAAGTCATGGACTTCCAGCCACTGACTTTAAAGGTAACTTGTTCGTGCTTACATAGTTGGTGACGAAGACTTGTCATAACACTTGAAGGAGTTACATTATCGTGCTCAGTGTCTCACAAAGGATGAGAATATTGACAAGGGATCGAGGTCTACTTATATTTCTCACTCTGGTATAAGTTCTTCATCACATGGATAAACAAGACATGGAACATAAGTTTGGGTTATTTTACTTCTACATCAAGACTACTTTATTTATTTTTCTTCAGGATCATTACACAGAGCCTACATATGGAGAATCTTCAACATTGCATACATTGTTTACTTCCTTGTTGATGTGACAAAAAGGGGAAGAAATACGTGCTACACTTGAGGGGAAGCAATTTGAAGATCATGTATAACTTACAAGAGATACACATAGAGTTTTGCCACTATCAACTAGGGGAAGATTGTTGGGTCAAAAAGTTGATGTGGCAGAAACTCAAAAATGAAGAAAACGTGAAGTTATTGTCTAAGCGTTGTCAAGAGTTAATCAAGCGTTGACAAGAGTTAATTAGGCGTTGATGGCTCAAGCATTGTCGTGTACAATCCAAGCATTGTTACATGCAATTCAAGCATTGACAAAACGTAGACAAAAGAAGCTTATGGAAGTTTCTATTTAGATAAACATGCAAAAGATATTCTGCATAAGTTTATTTAAATAGAAGATTTACTTGTTTATTCATTCTTATCTCTTGTAAACCCTAATCCTTACACTATAAAAGGAACCAAGGGTCATAGGTTTTAATCATATATCATTCATTCACAATGTAAACCTAAAGTGTGTGTCGCACTAGACGTGGGATTCAATGTATACACGTCTAGTGGATGTTTGTTATTAATATAATGAACATCCCTAATTGTTTTAATTCGTGTTCTTTATGATTAAACACCTTGTTCATGATCATTGTTCTTTTCCGCTATGTTATCATATGAACGATGATCAACCTAGATATAATGGTTCATAACCATTGAGTAATGGTTCATAACCATTGAGTCTAACGATCAATAGGACTCATCAAAGTCATCTATACCTCAAAATTTTTCCAAGTAGCTTCACTTATTTTTCCTCACGATCAGTTCTCCTACTCCCTCCTAATAGGGACAGACTAGAGGTTTATGTGATCCCATGCGAATCACACTCTCATCTTATACCCATATTAGTTTCCATTTGTCTAAACTAAGCCATATTTTAAATTCTTATTCAAATCTCATACTTCTGTTTTGATCTTGCACCCAACTTGAGGTACTTTCAGTCATCATCTTCTAGGAGTACTTGGTTCTCTCCTTTCATGGTTCTCCCTAATTCCTACACTATCCCGTCCAATAGAAATTCCATACTTCATTCATCAAATCTATGAAAATCGCTAGTGCATTGGATAATGCATAACTGTCTCTTCCAAAGATCTTTCATAACACCTTCACAAAACCGACTCTCTAATCACTTCTCCATGAACTTATTCAGCTCAGCTTCACTACTCATCCCTCGATATTGATTGCCACAAAAATTCTATCCGCGTAGTCACTCGACTCCCCTTGTTACATCCACGAGTTCTTAATCTCCCATGTTATGTAATCAATTCATCACGATCCACTAGTTCAGCTCTTTGTAACTCTACTCCAGTATTCGATCTGCCCTTCTTCGTCACGAACCATACGGAGATTCCCATCATAGTGCTTCTCACCTTTCCAGTCCTTGCAACTTTTGTGACTCCTTCTAAATCTCTTGCTCCCTTCTAGCAGCCGACACGTAGTCCTTTCAGCTGCTTGATTCACGATGTAGCTCTTCACGCACTCCTTCTCGTCTCAATGATGTTACCTAGGAACTTCACACTACCCAGTAGCCTCTAACTTTAACTCATCTACCACAATATTTCTAAAGGTACTTCAACCCCTCAATGGCTCACTCTTACTTACTTGTTGTAATCACCATTAATCAGCCTCCTACCAATCATTCTTTCACATCCATGTTTTCCTTCACGTGTCTACTACTACCTCGCCTCCATAACTATACCAATTCCCTTGCGTGTTATTTGCCCAATCTTTCCATTAGTATAAAATTTCTACTCTACCCTCACATCCGCTGGTACTTTCATCAATCTCCTAATGGTACTTCAACCAACTTCTCATAGCATGACATCTCGTTCCCACGACCAGTCAACTAACTTTACTTACTCCCTTATTCCCGTAACCAATCTATGTTTCAAAACTCTACAAATCTTAATCATTCCTTCAACACAACCTTTAAACCAAAACACATCTCTCCAATCTAATATCTAACCATTAGTAATACTACCCAACTCTGTCCTCTCATCCTAACGTTTCCACAACCGCATAACTAAATCAACCATGATGTGTACCAAAAGAATTCCAAACGATCGCGTCCCATAATAAATATAGGGTAAACCGAAAGATCAACTATAATGAACCCTAGCCAAAACAACTAAAAACGAAACACTGTAATCCAAAAGATTCAATGGAGTGTGCCAACAAAGAAAAATTAGACTCGTCACGGTTAGTATTACCAAATTTCGATACCATGGAAAATTTTAAACTTTCGCCTCATTTAGTTACTCCTCATAAGAACCAAACTTCAATACTACTAAAATAAATCATACTCGTTTTGAACAATAAACTCATCTTTTATCTCCATTATTTTATCAAAGATATCAACTAGTTAGTATACTACAATCTTATTCTAAGCATTATCTTGTTTACCCATATTAAACTTATTTCTCTTGTTATTATGAAACCAATACATGTTTATAAAATACAGTGTTTTTTTCATTTTATTCTATATTATTATTATTGTTATTTTATAAAATCTATTTAGGCTGGTTATAACTAAACTACTACACGTTTGCAAGGTGTGGTGTTATTATTATCGTTACTATAATAAAATCTCCATTTTTACTCTTTCCATCTAGTTAAATACTTCTAAAATTTTAACTGCCCTTAAGAAAATTTTTGTAAAATTTCTTTACCCCTTTAAAATGTATTATCACATGTTACATAGAAAACTAATTCAATTATTTTCAAGACAAAAAAAATTTTATAGCTTACTACCACAAACTTAAAAAAAATATGTAAGTCACGATATCATACCATACACTTATAAATTATTTTCAAAACCGTTTTCCTATAATTAGCCACACTTATTTGTAAGAAAATTTAGTAATTCTCATTAATTAAAATACATACCCGAATGTAGACACACATCAAAAGACTCAAAACGTCGTTGGAACTCCATCAAACTCCAGCACCATAAAACACGAGCAAACACAAGGTACATTCAAGTTATAATAACTAATGAACGACCATATATCATAACTTAACACATACTAGTATATATACATCCGCATATATATACTTATTAAATCACCCAAAACATACTCGTTACTATACATGTCAGATCAATCAATCGCGTCATACACTCGTTTTTCCATACGAGTAATCACCAACATACCACAAGGCATAAAACCCATCACTAAAACCAGTCCATATCGTGTGACCCTATAATCACACAACATGATTATAACCCAAAACATATAACTCACTCAAAAATAGCCATATGGTAGACAGCCGTTGCATAAACCCATATATTATACATATACCCAAAAATCCACATCTCATCACATTCAAGCATGTACTAACCCTCTTTCATGCAATCATACTTGAGAACCCATTGAAGTTGTGGTACTGGTATAACTATGTTGGCCACCATACTTATACAATTACCCTTTCCTCAATGCATTCCCTTCTATGAGGACACTTATAAGAATCAATACAACATATAACACATAAATCCATCTACTCACATAAGCTCATAACCACATAAACAATAAGGTCCAAAACTCTATCTATTAAAATAATATAGTCAAACTCTTAGAATACATAAATCCATAGTCTAGCTAAAACAGAATAGACAAACTCCAACAAAACATCATAATCAGTTATAAGTCATGTCTCCCATAAGAGTGGAAACAACTTAAAATCCTTCTTATCCACCTACTCCTAGTAACTCGAATCACCACATGATTCTTAGGGAACATGACTTAAAAATCAAAAGAAAAATACTATACATTAGGTACACCAAATAACTTACTATGGTGAAAGGAATTTATATATCAAAAGCAAAACAGAGATTAACAGGTGACTAAGTATGGGCAACTACAGATCAACTCATACTAGTCAAAATTCACAAAAAATAAAATTTAGGAAAATACAATCAAGACCACACGTAATCCTATGAGGCCTATATGCAGGGATCCTTATGTTATAGACTAGGCTAGGCAACCTAATTCTCTATAACCATTGTCTCTGATACCATTCTATCACACCCACCATGGCGGAATATCAGGCGCGACGTATGGATATCATCACAACAATAGAGTGTATATAGAGATAACTAAATGAAATGGAAATATCATAAATGGTGACACAATGTCATGAAGATATCTCAAACAATTCAGGCGTCTAGGTAAGTAGGTAACAGGTCTACCTCTTACCAAAGACATACAATTAACAAATAACAAACATATAGGTGTCTACAAAGTATCACTTATTCAAACATACATAAAGATTAAGAGGAAATGGGGTTCCTCCAAATGCAATCCTAAGCCTTCCAGCTAGCCACTCCTATTCTCAAGCTTAACCACATTCTCACCTGAAAGAGACACTAAAACACGTCAACATAAAGTTGGTGAGAGTTATAGGTTTAGACTCCAACGCCAAATCAGTTATAAGTTGTGAATAACAACCATTAACAAAAGAACATATGGACATTGTGCTACAATTATGTATTAACAACTAGCATTCAAGATTAACCAATCACCACTAATCCAAGGCTCCAAGCCTTACCAATAACCACAATTCCAAGGCTCCAAGCCTTACCAATAACCATGGTCCCATAGGCGCCCATACACCTATGAACCAATCCCAAGGCCCCGCCTTGTCAACATCCCCTTGGTACCAAGTCAAACCACAATAACTGAGACGGTACGTGTCCCCCGATCTAAATCATAAATACAATCAAGAATCACATAACAGTTAATCACATAAGTATACACATAAGTCCATCACAAACCATAAAAACATTCACATCATTCTTTACAAAACCATACAGTGTCTCTTCCATCCCATCTGGAAATCAAATAATAAAACTACATGGGACTATGAAACTCACCTGAACAAGCTTCTCCAAGTACCCGCGCTCTAGCACAATTCTAAACACACAAACGTATACAATTAAGACATGAACCACATACCAAAATGGCTCATCAATCTATGATGGATATCTAACCTCATCCTACAACTTAACCCCATTTATATACCATATGAATCTCATTACACCCCTATATAAAGCCCTTAACTTAGTTTAGTTCATAACTCGTCTCGTTAACATGTAACCCAAAACAGTCCTGTTTTTCATACTTCAAACTATTAGTCGAACACCCCGTTAACCAAAATAACATGCCCTGTTAAAGAAACCCTATGCCCTTACATGTGTTATCTAACTCTCTCTTTTGGCCACAACCTTAAAGCTACTGTTAAAGCCTCCATATATATATATATATATATATATATATATATATATATATATATATATATATATATATATATATATATATATATATATATATATATATATATATATATATATATATATATATATATATATATATATATATATATATATATATATATATATATATATATATATATATATATATATATATATATATATATATATATATATATATATATATATATATATATATATATATATATATATGTATATATATATATATGTATATATATATATATATATATATATATATATATATATATATATATATATATATATATATATATATATATATATATATATATATATACTTTTACCTATCCAGAATTTACTGATTTTGAACATATGAAAAGTTTGTTATGATCAGAGGGTCTTACCCTAACCCATTTGTTTAGCCCTCCTCCAGATCTTTTATTTAATATATAATCTTAGTCTCATGTTAGTTTGAAGGTCCAATTATACTTCTAAGTACCCTAACCATCTTAAAACATTAATTTAAACCCGACTGATTTTAAAACTATTTTGACCTCCGACTGTTGTAACCTGTTTTTGACCTACTTTCAGACCTCCAATTTAGTTCTCGTTTCTTGAATTTGAACGCCAAGTCAATTACCTTTCCATGGGTATTTTGATCGCAACTCAGAAGTGTGTAGAACTCTAGATATGATTAAAACAAGTGACCTAAAATTCTTCCCAGTTTTTAAAAACGATTTTCTCATAATTAATCTAATTAATCTAATTAATCATAAATAAACCCTAATGAAAACCTAAAAACGATTTCCAATAATAAAAACCCATTAATTACCTCATTAATTACAGATTATTAACAAAACCTAATAAAAAATTATGAATGTCAAACCCTAATCCATCATATTAGGTTACATACGTAAATTAAACGTTAATTAAGCATAGTTTTAGTGCATACCTTAAACCATAATTGAATAATTGGGTTTTATTGATCCACCATTGTTAATCACGACTGATATTAAGTTTGGAGAAGGAAAAATCATTTTGGGGGCTAGAGGGATTAGTATGGGTAATTAAAACTAGCCAGGAGGCCTAATAGTACTTAAACTGGGCCCCCTTCTATTCCTTAAGCAAAATTCGGCACAAAACCAAGTACAATACCCTATGGCCGACTTTTTCCATTATATTACTGTAAATTAACTATTAATTATTATTACCTTAAATTCCCTTAATTTATTTCAGCTCCTAAAGCCTCTGAAACCTCATAACCGCAAAACTAGTCAAATTTACGCGTATACCGTAAAAGACGTAAAAATATACAGTTTTATAAAAACTATTAGAATATAATATAAACTATATAACTAAGTCCTAAATTATTTAAAACCATCCCGTAAATTATTCCTGTGACTAAATACCTCTTCTGAGACCCCTAAATGCAAAACCCTAAACCGTAAAAATACGATTTTCAATAATACATATACGTATACGTAAAAACACTAAACAACACCATCTCATTTCATAGTCACTACATTGTGAGATCATGAACATCAAATCATCACACATCGTTTCACTCACAAGGTACCCCATACCCGAAACCATATCCAAATCACAACCTATACACACCAATTAGCACATAAACACGTAAAGACACGTAACTTGCACAAAATAAAACTAAGTGACGAACCTCAAAACCGCGGTTGTCACATCAAGATACTTAAATCAACCAGATCCATCCACACTGGATTTTCAATATCATGGGCAAACATTCTTTTGAATGTTGTCCAGATTTTTATTCCATTCAAAGGAGGAAGGAGCTTCTTTTAACACCCCCAAAATACATTGCGCGGCAGAAAGACACATTTAGGTGCTAAACTCAAACATCATTACGCAACACACTTTTAATGATCTCAAAATGACACATTTCAAATATAAAAACAAAATAATTTAACCATTTGTCTAAAACCGTCGATCCCAATTAAATTGAAAGTTTAACAATTAGAGTAGCGTTTCGGTCCCCCAAAGATTTCAACCAATCAACAAACATTTTTAATAAAGTACATGACCATTCATAATTATTTTTATGACAAACATGGAAAGAAATCAGTTTTAGACTCCACTACCACAAAATCAACCCGCAGCCTTCTCCAACAAGCTCCATCATCAGTCAACTTCAAACCTGAAATACATGCTTAAAATCATCAACACAACGGTTGAGCAAGTCTATAGGTTTTCCAACTCATTATTTGAACACAAGAGAAAAATCAATCATAATCATTTAATAGAATTGTCGTGCACACAATCTATTGTCCAGGCATTTCATCTTATAGGATAAGCTATACAATTGTGTTTAAGCTCATGACACCGACCC
Organism: Glebionis coronaria; assembly: GCA_025667525.1. NCBI lineage: Eukaryota > Viridiplantae > Streptophyta > Magnoliopsida > Asterales > Asteraceae > Glebionis > Glebionis coronaria. Next base: position 191,306 of record JANFOE010000146.1, on the reverse strand, counting down.
GTTATGACCAATCATCCGCCAAAAGTCCAGCATGATAAAAGTGAAACCATTGCCCCTTTTAAGGTAATCATTGTAAATTTTTCCTTGTCTTATATTCAAGTTATCCGTCCGAGCAGCGCACTCAGCGTACTAACTCTCGTCTCGGATAGGGGTGTCCACCCCGATAGTACTATCAATTGTTTAAGCGTCTATTTCCAACCCACACAAGGGCAAGACAATAGTTAACGGTTCATGAATTTAGCGCCTTCTACAACTAGGTACTCAACACAATTCAGGCAGCATTCGGGTCCAAAGGCAACATACGAGTCCAAACAATTATTCATGACTTGTGTTTCATCTATTTTCAAATAGCATGTATCCCCCTCACGGGTTTTGAAATCATTCAAAACAATTGCAAAGCGAGGCTATAGACTCACCTTGAGTAATAGCAGTAGCAAGACAATCTTCGACGATAGTTGATGCCCGATAAACAAGAAAACCGCAACCTATCAAATAAGGCGCGTTCATTAATAATAGACTCGAGTAAAATCCATACTTAATAACATCAAACTCAAAATAATAGAATCACAACAAAACCAAAAGAAAGACAATACAAGTGACCTATTACTTCCTTTTATATGTTTACTTTATTAGACAATACACTCGATAAAAATCTACCGGTACATACCAAATGTACAAGCCCATTTACCCCAATTAAACATGTCAAAACTTTATGATACTAATCAGAGACCTCACTTACTATCTATAGAAAGTCCTCTTAAAAGCCCATCAAAATATTTTACTTTTAAAGTTCCCTGACCGACACATCTTTGAACTACAAAAACCGGACAGTTTTACGTCACCGACTCATACAACCATTTTGACTCTTCTAAACAATCCCGTTTACAAATCCGACACTTGAGTTTGAAAATAGACTCACAAACCTAAGTTTAGAACCTAACATCAGACCTTGAAAATTTTCACAACTCATTCTATAGTCCCCGATATTCGATACAAATATCGACCACAACTTCGGATTGTGTCAATACTCGTCTCCCGGTACACGAATAATCAAACCATCATAACTTCTCGCTCGTTTGGATCTAGAAGCTCTACTTTATTTCAAATCGAAGCTAACAAAATTCTCTACAACCCTATCCAATTAGTTAAGCCATAATAAAATCATAAGGTACCCAAAAACAGCCTTTTACCTACTGATCTAAAACACCTTACAAAATCTTGCATGAAATCATGTTTTTAACCAAAATCAATCACTTTTATCATCAACCTAAACCCCTAATAACATCATAACTCATATCTAACACTTGTATCAATCTCAAAATCAAAAACCCAATAATCAAAGAACATGTTGTTAGCAAAAATAACATGATCCATGCATGATTATCACTAGATAATCACTTGCATGATCATCTAACAACTCTACCAACCATAATTTTTAACCAAAAATCAAACTTGATGCATGTTGCTAAAATTAGTACCATAAGAATCCCCTTAAAAATCTAAGATGTGGTCTTGATTTATTTTTAAATGGATCAAGGTAATAATCAAACCAAAAATGGTTTAAGGTAGTGGTGGTGTTGACGGCAAGAAAAAGAAAGAAAGAGAGATGAGATGAATTTTTGGGAAAGTTATTTACTATGTGTTTTGTTAGGTAGAAAAATACCTTTTATATGGTGGGTTGAGGGTTACTTTTGCCAATTTTGCATAGTTTTGGACCAAAATGCAATTTAATAGTTTAAAGGGTAGAAAATGTAAATTGGTCAATCTTGAAAATATTTACGGGATTCAGGTTTCGTAAAAATACTTCTCAAAAATTAAAACGCACTCAAAATATGATAATAACTAGTCCCAGTACGACTTAATACGCAAATAAAATAAAAACATCAAAAATATAAACATCGAAACAACAAATAATAAAACGTAAAAGTTCGGGCATCCATCGATATCGTCATCACTAATAATCCTCGCTATTAGTAAAAAGGTATAAATAAGACTTCCAACATCGGTTTTAAATATTAAACCACAAAACGTCATATCATTCAAGCTCATCAAAAATTTCAAAAATATTCATAAAATAATATTTACATAATGACCTCGGATTCGGGTTATCACATCCTACCCTCCTAAAAGAGAGCGACGCTTCGGCGCTCGGCCCCTCTTATACTCACATTCGGTACCTATCAAATAGGGAGAACTCTTTTCCTTAAAGAAATCCTCATTCTTCCTTCGCAAATTTAGGTCCACTCCTAGATTTCTTGTATCATCACAATTTAAATCTTACTACACTTCAACCTCTTAAGAACTCTTCATAACTTTATCTATGAAATGCAACTTATCTTTAAGTTAAATTCTTTCCTTGTTGTTCCCAAAACAAATTTCATCCTTCATAACGACACCTTAAGCATAACCACGTTTCCCAATTTCAAACTCCATTGATTTCCTTCAATTACCAACATATCTCTTCTGACAACTCCTTACTGCTAACAAACGATCCTCAATCGTTACAATCTTATCAGTAGTCACAAATATCATTTCTAGTTCCTTCATTTATTTCTTCCTACATTACTTCAATACACAGAAAACTTAACTTACATCCATAATTCATAATTTTTAATCTTTACAATTTGAAGTTCTTTATGGACCCTCAAACAGTACAGCTTCATTATCAGCATGATAACCACTATCGTATAAGAATTCCGACAATTCCTAAGTCAATCATACGCGCACAAGTATATCGTCCTATGTTTGAATCTTCCTTTCACTCTATCCATCAATCTCTGTATAATACGCAGTACTCAACTCAACTTTCGCCTTTACCCAAATCAGAATGTATTGATTGCTTGACTTGTGAGATTCCTTCAACACTAAGTCTCACACTCTCAACTCAGGTATGTTTGGAGTGCTCAATATATCATGTCTCACTTGACTTTACAACAAAATGCTTTCCATAAATCTGACAAAATGTTGAAACAACTTACCTTGACATCCTTCTCGAATCAGACCACTAACTTAAAATTTCAACATCCTTCCTATCAAGTCCACACTTCTTGTCATCACCAAAACTCAAACCTTATAAGCTTTTCCCCTTTTCCTTACTAATAAGTGCATCAGCTACCACATTCGCTCTTCCCGGATGGTAGCAAATCTCGTAGTCATAATCACTCACAGTCATAACCATGAATATACTCAAGTACTCGAATTTTTATAACTGGTGATCCTCTACTCACCTCCTTTGCCTTCCAAAGAAATTAAATATGAGACAACTCTTATGATCCTTAATTGCTACACACTTGATTCCATACAAGTAATATTTTCACAATCTCAAAGCAAATACCAAAACTCCATAACCCTTATGAAACGCATCACAACAAACTATAAAATCTTTAGATCCTTCCACCAATGACAACATTGGTGCAAAACACAACTTATCCAGCAGTGTTCAGACGATAGCTTCCTCACCTGATAAGGATCAGATCTCGAAACTTACAAATTTAGATGCATAAATGGGACTCACACATCCAATTTTTCTTGGTCAGCTTAATCAATGGTTTAACAATCAGTGAAAACCTTTCGATAAACCTCCAATAATACACAACTTAGACCAAAGAATTAACAGATTTCTGTCAGCGTCGTTGGTACCGAACAATCCTTAATCGCTTTAATCTTGGTAAGATTTTCACGAATACCTTTGTTGTCAATCACATGCCCTAGAAAATACACTAATTTCAACCAACACTCACACTTAGAGAACTTATACAACTTTTCTTTCTTCAACCATTCCAAAATTATCCTCATATGCTACTTATGCTCCTTCTTTCCTCTTGAAATAAAATAGAATATCATTAATAGATACAATGACTAACTCACCCAAGTACATCATACACACACGATTTACTAAGTCCATGAATACGGCAGACGCATTTTTCAATCCAAAAAGACATAACTTAAAACTTAAAGTACCTATATCAAGTACGAAAAACAGTTATAGGAATATCTTCTTCCCTAACTCTCAGTTGATGATAACAAGACCTCAAAGCGATCTTTGAGTACATACTGGATCCTTATAATTGGTCAAATAACTCAATCCTCGGTAGTGGATACCGATTCTTGGCAGTTAATTTGCTAATCTCACAATAATCGATACACATCCGAAACAATCAAATAACACAGGCGATCATCATGACAACAAAACTTAATCTAATACATCCCTTATCCATTAATTCTCGCAGTTGACCGGATAACTCATTCTACTCTGACGGTGCCAAATGATAAGGCATACAAATACTACTCAACGACACGCAGAAGCACTACACACTGAAACACAGGAGCACTACACCTATTTCTTACAACACTCAATCAATACGAAACTCCACTTCACAAGACGGCAACAACCATGCAAAACTTCAGGAAAACTTAAGAATACTCTCGAATCATTAACTCATTTTCCAACTTCTTCTCAACTACGCTATCACTAGTTACCTGAGCTATAAATACATCATATCCATCTTCCACATACTTCCTCATCTCCAAACTATATACTTCTCAACCGGAAAGTTCACTCATCACTTCCCACAGTCAACACTCAGCTTCTCGGCATTATATAAACCAGTAGTTATCTATTTATAGTAGGGATTGGTTCAATCTCAAACATCAGCACCATTCACAACTAACCAATTCATACCAATAATCTACATCTAAAGATCCCAACTCGATGAGCATCAAGTCGATACTATACACCTACTTTCCTAAATTCAAGGAACACACTCTTGATATAGAACTAACACTAACAACCTTTCCATCGGTTAACTCCACATCATAGTTAATTGTCAATCTTACTAATTCTCCATTGATAAAACAACTGAATCTTTACATTTCTATAGTTTCTATCTGATCTGAAATCAAACAACATACTAACATAAAGAACATCAAATAAGAACATACCATTTACAACGTTCAGACCTTAAGGTTTGTCAGCATCACCCAAAACGTAAGTTGGAGTGGCAGCATTCCCAACTTGTCGATTTCCTTTCCTTGGACAATTTCCTTGCTTGTGTCCTTTCTCACCACATTGAAAACATATCACTACTCCAGGGGTACTAATAACAGTAACTAATCATGTTGTCCTACACTTAGTAGCTTTATGACCAGGTTGTCCACACTTACGGCAAGCAGGAGGACAATTACCTACATGATATAAAGTACAACAAACACACTTGGGGTTTATCTTGTTATTTCTAGACACAGTGGCAGCACGAATCCCATCATTCCTTCCATTGTTTAAATACTGATTTCGGTTCTGTCTTTATTTATTGTTATTACGATAATTCCCACGATTCTGACCTTGATTCTGGCTGGACTGAGCCGATTCCCACTTTCTCTTATTGCTTTCAGCAATGCTATCTTTCTTATCTTGCAACTTCATGTCCATTAAAGCATGCGCCATCTTAACAGCTTCATCGAAAGATTTAGGTCTTGAAGAAGTAGTCTCACCCTTGATGTTACTAGATAATCCTTTAATGTACTGCTTCATCTTCTTACGGTCATTCGGAAATGCATCAGGACATAACAAACACAACTCAAAAAACCTCCTAGTATAAGCAGTAAAATTATCATTTCTTAACACTAAGTGTCTCAATTCGTCTTCTAACTGTTCTAGTTCTTCCTCGGGACAAAACTTAGTAGTCAATAATTCTTTAGTCATGGTCCATGTCCTACCATTAGCCACAACTAATTCTACAGTAGCCACTTGACTATTCCACCAACTCAGTGCATCATCTTGAAATGTAGCAGCAGCAAATTTCACCTTATTGGCTTCGGAACACCCACTAATCTCAAATGTACTCTCTATCTTCTCAGTCCATCTACGTAATTCCAAAGCACCACCAGTACCACGAAACTGAGTAGGACCACACTTCATAAAACTAGCATACGTACATTCTCTTGGAACCTACGGAACAGCATCAACACTCCCAACTAGATCAGCAGCATCATCATTATTCCCAGCAACAACATCATTATTCCCAGCAGTATCATGATTAGCACCTTGATTCCTTGTAGCACGATAAACTTTAAGTGCTCTAATAATAGCTCATTCAATCATAGTGTTTACAGTAGCAGTTGTTAGCTTTGGTGGCATATCTCAAGAAACTTAGTCACGCAGCGATCCGCTAATGACAGAAATATGCTTTCCCTACTCCTTCTTCTATCATCACAGAAGAAAGAAACATGATACGTATACATATCAAGATGAAAGAATGATTTCTTTATCAGGACATATTATGGATACTACATGCACGAACAACACAAACTACAATGATTCATCAATCAAATCTCAAAAGAGTTAATAAAGACACATCATAGATCATGAGGATAATTCAGATTGAGTTGAGGATTCAACATGATAGTGGCAATGTCTGTCACTACAATCATCTACCGAACAAACCTAAAAGATAATAAGTTTCATCACAATGCTACGACACAAAGTCTAAATAAGTTCGATCACAAAAAGAAAATAAAATACAAAGAAATCCAATACGCGATTAGTTCCTTAGACACCAGCTCCTGATCCTCCTTACCATTGTTGTCAGCTTCATCACACTCGTCTATTTCCCCTTTTACACTTCAAACTAGAATCCTTAACATGATGACAGTTCATTCCCAAAGTTCAAATACTCACTCCTACATGGCGGTTTAATCACAAAACACGTCTCAATACAACATTTATCATTCCTAAACATCCAACTTGACTCAAAGTCGATCTCACATGAGACTCCCATTCACTCATCCTCTCAAACCTTTCCTACTTCTCTTTAAACCTTTCAATTCAAACACTCAAATTCATCATCATTGACCTAAGGCTAGCAACCTCGTCCATCTTCCGAGTCCTAACAAACTCCAATCTCCACATACTAGATACAATTTTTAAAACAACTTTTCATTCACATAAACCTCCTAATCACACAAGTTTCAACCACATATCTAATATACATCATTCAATCAAACTTCCTCATACCCGATACAAGTCGCAAGAAATCAATTGTAAAATCGTTCATCATCTGGTCTACTGTCCTAGACCCTCGGCGGTATATAAGGTCATTATTCAAAATTATATACATATGCATTTCATAAAGAAAATTATGATACAAGTACTCGACGTACTTTCAACAACATCAATACATCATTATAGTATTTACTTAATAAATACTCTAAAAATCAACTCAGTTTTAAGGGATACATCTATAATATAACAACAAAACTAAAATAATCTTACCGGAGCCTTGTAGAGAAGTTGCGTGCTCTTGTCAAATATTTTCGACACCAAAGTTATAGTTTAGGACATTTTTCAAAATCGACCTAATTCTCTATAACTAAAAGCTCTGATTACTAATCTTTAACACCCCCAAAATACATTGCGCAGCGAAAATACACATTTAGGTGCTAAACTCAAACATCATTACACAACACACTTTTGACGATCTCAAAATAAGACATTTCAAATATAAAAAAATAATTTAACCATTTGTCTAAAACCGTCGATCCCAATTAAAATGAAAGCTTAACAATTAGAGTAGCGTTTCGGTCCCCCAAAGGTTTCAACCAATCAACAAACATTTTTAATAAAGTACATGACCATTCATAATTATTTTTATGACAAACAGGGAAAGAAATCAGTTTTAGACTCCACTACCACAAAGCAACCCGCAGCCTTCTCCAGCAAGCTCCATCATCAGTCAACTTCAAACCTGAGATACATGCTTAAAATTATCAACACAACGGTTGAGCAAGTCTATAGGTTTTCCAACTCATTATTTGAACACAAGAGAAAAATCAATCATAATCATTTGATAGAATTGTCGTGCACACAATCTATTGTCCAGGCATTTCATCTTATAGCATAAGTTATACAATTGTGTTTAAGCTCATGACACCGACCCGTTATGACCAATCATCCGCCAAAAGGACAGCATGATAAAAGTGAAACCATTTCCCCTCTTAAGGTAATCGTAGTAAATTTTTCCTTGTTTATTCAAGTTATCCGTTCGAGCAGCGCACTCAGCGTACTAACTCTCGTCTCGGATAGGGGTGTCAACCCCGATAGTACTATCACTTGTTTAAGCGTCTATATCCAACCCACACAAGGGCAATACAATAGTTAATGGTTCATGAATTTAGGGCCTTCAACAACTAGGTACTCAACACAATTCAGGCAACATTCGGGTCCAAAGGCAACATACGAGTCCAAACAACTATTCATGACTTGTGTTCTGTTTATTTTCAAATATCATGTATCCCCTCACGAGTTTTAAAATCATTCAAAACAATTGCAAAGCGAGGCTATACACTCACCTTGAGTAATTGCAGTAGTAAGACAATCTTCGACGATAGTTCATGCCCGATAAACAAGAAAACTGCAACCTATCAAATAAGGCGCGTTCATTAATAATACACTCGAGTAAAATCCATACTTAATAACATCAAACTCAAAATAATAGAATCACAACAAAACCAAAAGAAAGAAAATACAAGTGACCTATTACTTCCTTTTATATGTTTACTTTATTAGACAATACACTCGATAAAAATCTACCGGTACATACCAAATGTACAAGCCCATTTACCCCACTTAAACATGTCAAAACTTTATGATACTAATCAGAGACCTCACTTACTATCTATAGAAAGTCCTCTTAAAAGCCCATCAAAAGATTTTGTTGGAAATACGTTTTTACGTATTTAGGAAGATTCGGTCACTCCGACAATATATTAAGTTGTAGCTCGTAGTCTATATATCTTTTAATTAACTAAACAAGGAAAAGCCCGGTCCATGCTTGTATGCCGGCCCAAATGTAAGCCCAAGCCCATCTTATGGGCTTGGTATATAAACCCTCTCCATTGATGGAGAGGGTGGTGATTTCATTTGAATAACACATAGTTCTCTTAAACTTTCTCTCTCTAGAAGTGTGAAATCCACCATCTTTCTATCTCTTCCTCTCTCTAAAACATAAGCAAGATTTACATATCCAACAAATGGTATCAAGAGCCATGGGATGATTGCTTTGTTTTTGTGTTTGTGTTCTTGAATTTCACGGCTATTTTGATCCGATTTCAAAAGTACCAAAAAATGTTTTGTGTTTTTTATGGTTTGATCTTGATACAAATCATCTACATAGTTGTGGTAGTGATTTGGTATTGTTACTTTAGTTAAAAACACAAAATTTTTGGGTGTTTGGATCAATTTTTGGCTTAAAATCTCGAATTTGGTGTGTTTGTCCGAGAAAAGTGGTAAAAAGTGTCCACTGTTTGTACCATTGCGACAGCCTCTCCATCGCAATATCTAGGGTTTAGACATTGCGATCCACATTGCGATTGGGATTGCGATTTGTGTGTTTTCTGTTATTGCGATCCACATTGCGACAGGGGTATTGCGACAGGGTATTGCGCCAGGGCATTGCGACAGGTATTGCGACAGGGGTATTGCGACAGGGGCTATTGCGATTGGATTATTGCGATTGGATATTGCGATAGGACTTATTGCGATTGGAACATTGCGATAGGAATTATTGCGATTGGACATTGCGATAGGATTTATTGCGATTGGATTATTGCGATAGGATTTATTGCGATTGGACATTCCTTTTAGGCATTGCGATAGGGAAAAAAGTATTCCAAGATTTTTCAAAAACGTGTTTTTGAAAATTTTTAATCGTGTGCAATTTCATCTTGGAATTTTTGGTTTATCGAGAACATAATTTAGGGGATTTTAACATTATTTCTCGGCTTCTACACACAACAACAAACACATTTACTTTCTTTCATTGATCGATCAACTTTGTAAATCTTCACTTATTGACATGGAGTACACATCTCTTACGGATAAGTCCATCCTCTCGGGTACGGATAATCGTCCACCAATGTTGGTGAAGACTATGTATGAGGAATGGGCTTCCCGAATGGAACTTTATATGTTGAACAAGGAGAATGGACATCTAATTTGGGCATCAGTGCTCAATGCACCATTAGAATATGGTACAGTGACGGAAGGTACGACTACTCGTCCTCGCACAACGGGTGAATTGACTGGAGATATGAAGATTCAAGACAAATGTGATAAGTATGCTAAAAATATCATTCTCCAAGCACTTCCTCTAGATGTCTACAAACTCGTCAGCAAACATAAAGTTGCCAAAGAGTTATGGTATAGAATTCATGTTCTAATGCAAGGCACCTCGTTAACTAAACAAGAACGAGAGTGTAAGCTTTATGATACTTTTGATAAGTTTGCCTATGGGCCAGGGGAGACTCTCAATGACTACTATCTGAGATTTACCCTATTGTTGTATGAGCTCAATATCTATGGCATGGCAATTCCTACCTTTTAATTGAACAAACACTCTTCCTCCAGAATGGAAAAAATACGCGACGGATGTTAAATTGGCTAAGGACTTGCATAACACCAATGTGGATCAACTTCAAGCTTTTCTTCAACAACACGAATGCCATGTGATCGAGGCTCGGTTGTCTACACCTCAAGTTCATGATCCACTTGCAATGTATGCTTCTCAACAAAACATGGCTTATACTTATCAGCAGCCATCATACTTGCAGCAGACACCACCACACAACTATCAGCAACCACAGCAACCATCTTATCCACCACTAGTGATGCCACAACAAGCATTTCAACAAAGTGTTCATCAACAATCTTATCCACAGCAACCACCATATCAGACATCACCATCACAAGCCAACACCTCTCCAATGGGCTATACTCCTCAGCAAGGATATTTTCCATTAGAAGCACAACCAGCACAAGCTTTCTACTCTAATGAACTTCCACCAATCCAAGCACCGGTCTTTACTCCAAATGATACGCCAGCTGATGTACTAAACCATCTCACTGCCTACTTGTCAAAACTTGTTGCAACTAGAGGATTTCCACCAACAAACAATCAGCTCTGCACCTCTTCAAATCCTCGACAACAAGCTACTATTCAAGATGGTCAAGTAACAGTGAAACCTATTCAGGGAAGGCAAAATTCATATGGACCTCCTACAAGGACCGGGAACAATCAAGCTGTGAATTCTCAAGCTAGTGGAAATGGAAGTCCTATTGGTCCTAAAAAGGTTGTGACTTGCTACAATTGCCGAGGACAAGGTCATATGGCTAGGGAATGCACTCAACCGAAGAGGAGAATGGATGATGCATGGTTTCATGAGAAGATGTATTTGGTTGATGCTCAGTCTAAGGGGAAGATTTTGGATTCAGAGGAGTTAGCCTTTCTTGCAGACCCAGGGGCAGCCGATACTGAAGGCATTGCAGTCGTTTCTACTTCTAATGCAGCTTATCAAGTAGATGATCTTGACGCATATGATTCAGATTGTGATGACATTCACTCTGCCCAAGCTGCTCTCGTTGCTAATCTCTCTCACTACGGTTTTGATGTCGTCAGTGAGGTACCCACCACAACCAATCTTGGTAATGCTGATAACCAACATCAAGTTGGGCATGAAAATGACAACCTCGAACAGCATTCGGGAACTAGTAACTCAAATGATGTGGTACCCAATCCTACACATTTGAGTGAACCTCAACCAAATGCTACGACGGGTATGGAATCTTATGCTCAACATGATTTGGTCATGGTACCTAAACATATTGTTGATCAAATGCATATGGCCCTCAGACAATCCGTAGATACCAATTCCACCCTAACTGTTGAGCTTACGTTGCATAAAGAAAAGGTCAAAGCTTTTGAAATGGTCCCTCAAGTAGAGAAAATAACATGTTCTGAATTTGACCAATTTCCTTTTGAAAAGATTGAACACTTGAAAGAAATAGAATCATTAAAATCTAATCTTTCCAATGAATTAAAAGAAAAAGAGTCAGTTGTCAATGATTTTCAGAAACTTAAAATGGATTTCGAAACTCTCGAGTCTAAAAAGTTTGAATCGGAAATTAATGCTACCAAACTTCTTAAATTCAAAGAACAACAGCTTTTAAAACAATACGCTTCCACAGAAAAGGTTCATCTTTTAACTAAATCATTTAAAGAACTCGAACTTAAGCGTCTTCAAGATTTACCACCTAATCCCGGTTATGCAAAACAAGCTCAGGAACATATTCCCGGTCTTTATGATATGACCATAATTGGCAAATCGAAAGAAGCACCTTTTGTTCGTAGTACTGAGGAGACACAGTCACTTGCGGATGAAACTCATTCTAAAATGCTTTCAAAATTCCATACAATTGATTATGATCAACATAACAAAGATCAATTTTCGAAAAAGACACGCATTCGCTTACAAAAGGAATTAGCATAATTGACAGTTCTTGTGCCCCAAAGTTTGTCAAATGAAAACCTTCCTAGTACGTCTCCTACACTTGTCAAAACGGATTTAACAAAGTTAATTCCACCGGTAAGCAAGGCGTCCGTTAACTTAAATGCGGTTCACCAACACTTAGCCGATTTTGACAAGGTCATTTTGGAACGTACGACGGCCTCGGCCATAACGGAAGGTGAATGGAACTTTGAGCACACTAGAGCTGCGTTTCGAGACGAAATTGTTCCGTTTGTAAAGAATGTTAAAGCCTGTCTTAGTAATCTTGATCAAGATTTGCTTTTGGAAATAGAAGAAGTTAGACGTGTTTTTAATGAAATGGGAGATGCTTATGAAAACAGTTTACTTGAAATAGAACGGGTTTCACGCCAAAATGATCAGCTTCTGAAGCAAGTGATGTCTCATGATATAGTTTCCGTCTGTGTGAATACAAGTGTCGATAATGATTCTATTGTGAATAATGTTAAATTTGTGGATAATGTGGTAGATAGCAATTGTCACGAATCTGACGCTGAATTTTTAAAGCTTCAAGATTCATATTCTTCGCTTTCAAAACGTTTTGATGAGATTCAAACACATTGTATTTCGCTTGAATGCAAGCAACAATTTATTCAAGAAATGTTTGAAACGTCATTCGAAGGTGTTAATATCGATGATGCAAACTTTGAAAAGAATTTTCGATTGAATTTACAATCCAAATAGCGTCAGCCAAGTGACAAGGTTGCTAACTCTTTGCCGATAGAAATAGAGAAATCTAAGGAGCTTAACTGTGTGAACGTACTTGAGGCCACTGAGAATTTAAAACTTGATCTAGATAATCGAGTTTCAAAGATTTTGTCCAAAGTTGATAACTTAAAACAGAAAAATACACGACTCTTTAATTCAGTAAAGCCCGTATGTGCTAATACCACTGCACAGAATCAATCGTTGATTGAACAACTAAATCGAAAGTCGGTGGAAATATCTGATTTGAGGGAACAAATTTGTGATAAAAATTTGGCCTTGGCTGAGTTAAAGGAAACACTTCGTACCCTAAAAGGTAAGACTGTTGTGGATAACGCAGCCACTGTCTCAGCATCGTCCTCTAGTGCAATCAAAAGGAACCTTATAGCCGTCACACCATTTAATAAGGGCCCTAGGACTAAACCATCTCAAACTTTGGTCACTAAAGATAAGGCGGAATCAAAACCAGCTTCTAATATTCCCATGTTGCCTTCTACAGAAGTAAGCACCACTACTAAGGCTCAAAGATCTAATCTTAAAAGAAACAAGAAGAATGATAGGATCTTGCCCCATCTAGTAGTCAAGTGAAGAAGAAAGTAGAAGCCCATCCTAGGAATGTTATTTCTGTTTTAAATAAAAAGAATCATGTAGCTAAACCTAAAGGCTCTGCGGTTGTGCAGCATTCTAAGCCTAGTGTGAATTATAATTTGAAATGTTGGAATTGCAATGAATGTATGTTTTCTAGTCGTCATGATTCTTGCCTTATTGACCATGTGAATGAGATGTATGCCCGGAAAAATGGATTAGAATGGAAACCGACTGGGAAAGTGTTAACCCAAGTTGGTTGGTTGTGGCGCCCCACTGGTAGAACTTTCACTATAGTAGGAAATATGTGCTCTTTAACTAGGATCACTCCCACTAAAGCGAAGAAAGCGTGCCCTTTAACTAGGAGTACCAAGGCTACCAAAACACAAGCGTGTCCTTTAACTAGGAACACTGACACTACCGTAGGAACCAAGTGCCCTTTAAATAGGTCTACTCCCACTGTAGTGCCCGCGAATAATCCAAAACCTAAGAAAGTTGGAACAGTAAAACCTGTTAGTGCTAAGACTCACATTAGAAAACGCAGGAAATCTAAGGGTCACAAACTTGTTAGCAATTCTGATAATATTTTATCTGTATCTGCTAACACTCAGGAACCAATAGTTTCCAATGCATTGTCTACTGTTGTTGTTGAAAACAGGTGGTCTAAATTGTTCTCTGGTATTTGGACTCTGGTTGCTCCAAGCATATGACCGGAGATCGCTCTCAGCTCAGAATTTTCGTCAGCAAGTTTCTTGGTACGGTTCGATTTGGAAATGATCATATTGCAAAGATAATGGGTTACGGTGAATATCATATTGGGAATGTTATAATTTCAAGAGTGTATTATGTGGAAGGTCTCGGTCACAACTTATTTTCTGTGGGACAATTTTGTGATGCAAACCTAGAAGTTGCTTTTCGAGAGCATACCTGCTTCATTCCTAATTTGGAAGGGTTTGATTTATTAAAAGGTACTCGAGGAAATAATTTGTATACTTTGTCTCTACAAGACATGATGGCCGCTTCTCCCGTATGTCTTCTCTCCAAAGCATCGAAGACTAAGTCATGGTTATCGCATCAACGGTTATCTCATCTTAACTTTGACGCTATTAATCATTTGGCGAAAAACGAACTTGTTCGTGGTCTTCCTAAACTTTCATTTCACAAGGATCATTTGTGTTCCGCGTGTACAATGGGGAAAAGCACTAAGAAATCTTACAAACCCAAGACGGAAGACACCAACCAAGAGAAACTTTATTTGTTGCATATGGATCTTTGTGGGCCAATGCATGTTGAAAGTCTTAGTGGTAAAAACTACATCCTCGTCATTGTCGATGATTACTCTCGGTTTACATGGGTGAAATTTCTTAAAACAAAAAATGAGGCACCTAAATTCATCATCGGATTTCTCAAGATGATTCAAGTGCGTCTCAACACTACTGTCCGACGCATTCGTACAGATAATGGAACCGAATTTGTGAATCAAATCTTGCGTGATTATTATGAAGAAGTTGGCATATCTCATGAAACATCCATTGCACGCACTCCACAACAAAACGGTGTCGTTGAAAGGCGAAATCGCACACTTATGGAAGCTGCTCGAACGATGTTAATTTACGCAAAGGCTCCATTGTTTTTATGGGCAAAAGCAGTATCTACAGCAGTCTACACCCAAAACCGGTCACTAATTCGTAAACGCCATGGTAAAACACCTTATGAGCTTATCCATGGAAAAGTACCAGATTTATCATATCTTCATGTATTTGGTTCTCTTTGCTATCCAAATAATGATGGTGACAATTTGGGAAAACTTCAACCAAAGGCTGATATTGGTATTTTCATTGGTTACGCACCCGCAAAGAAGGCATACCGAATCTACAACCGTAACTCTCGCAAGATCCTCGAAACTATGAATGTTGATTTTGATGAGCTGACAGCAATGGCTTCTGAGCAAAGCATCTCTGAACCCGCACTTCATGAAATGGGACCCAGTAATATTAGTTATGGTCTTGTCCCAAACAACCCTACTTCATCATCATTTACACCACCTTCTAGGAATGAATGGGATACGTTGTTTCAACCGTTCTTTGATGAATTCTTTACTCCTCCAACTATTGTTGCTCCAGAACCTGAGGTAATAGCTCCGGTAACCGAAGTTGTCGCTCCAGCAACCGAAGCACAATCAGACACATCTGCACCTACAATTGGTCAAGATATACCTTCAACAAGTAATTCTCAACCAACACATGTTTCAACTAACCATATCATGCCTATTGATGATGAAGAGGATGATGATAATCACGATTTAGAATTCGCTCAAATGCGTGAACTTCCATTCTTTGGTGTACCAGTTCCCGACCCTAATCAAGCCGGGTCGTCCAACTCAGAGGAAGCTCCTTCTACAGTTTACTCCAATCCACGGATTCGTGAACATGACAGCAAGTGGACAAAGGATCATCCTATAGATTCTATTATTGGTGACCCTAATCGCCAGGTATCCACACGAAGTCAGTTACAAGAAAGTGCAATGTTTTGTCACTTTGATGCTTTTCTCACTGAAGTTGAACCTAAGACATGGCAACAAGCTTTTACTCAATCCTGTTGGATAGAAGCTATGCAAGAAGAACTTAACGAATTCATACGTCTTGAAGTTTGGGAACTTGTCCCATTCCCGGATCAAGTGCAGTTACTCACTTTGAAATGGGTTTACAAGGTGAAACTCGACGAGTTAGGCGGAATATTGAAGAACAAAGCTAGACTAGTAGCTCGTGGATACAAGCAATTATTGGGAATCGACTTTATGGAATCCTTTGCGCCTGTTGCCCATTTGGAAGCTATTCGACTATTCCTCGCTTATGCAGCCCACATGAATATGATCGTCTATCAGATGGATGTGAAGACGGAATTTCTTAATGGTGAACTAAAGGAAGAGGTCTATGTTCAACAACCGGATGGTTTTGTGAATCCTAATTATCCTAATCATGTGTACAAGCTTAAGAATGCTCTCTATGGGTTGAAGCAAGCTCCACGCGTATGGTATGATCTATTGTCACAATTCCTCATTACACAAGGCTTCGCTAAAGGCAAGGTGGATCCCACGCTGTTCATTCAAAAACGAGGTAAAGATATGATTATGGTACAAATATATGTTGATGATATTATATTTGCAGCCACGACCCAAACCTTATCCGACGAGTTTGGGACACTCATGTCTTCCAAGTTTAAGATGTCAATGATGGGCAAGGTATCATTTTTCTTAGGTCTTTAGATATCTCAGAGTCCCAGAGGCATCTTTATCAATCAATCCAAGTATGCCCTTCAATTGCTTAAGAAATATAAGATGGAATCTTGCGACCCCGTGGACACTCCAATGGTGGAACGAACTAAGCTTGATGCAGATCCACATGGAGTTGCCGTTGATCCGACACTGTATCGTGGAATGATCGGTACTCTTCTGTATATCACAGCTAGTCGACCCGATCTTCAGTTTGCTATATGTATGTGTGCTCGGTATCAAACTCTACCTACTGAGTTACACTTGGCCACTGTGAAACGGATCTTTCGATATCTTAAAGGAACCATTAATCGGGGACTTTGGTATTCGAAGGACTCTTCGATTGCACTTATGGCATATGCAGATGCGGATCACGCGGGTTGTCAAGATACAAGGCGTAGCACGAGTTGAACTTTGAAACTACTAGGAGATCGACTAATTAGTTAGGCATCAAAAAGGCAGAAAAGTGCTGCAATTTCAAGTACGGAAGCAGAATACATAGCTATGTCCAGTTGCTGTGCTCAAATTCTTTGGATGAGATCGCAATTAACCGACTATGGTCTAGGTTTCAATAAAATTCCGATGTACTGTGACAACAAGAGTGCAATTGCCTTATGCTGCAACAATGTTCAATTCTCCTGGTCGAAGCATATTGACATTCGCTACCACTTCATCAAGGAGCAAGTGGAAAATGGAGTGATCGAGCTTTACTTTGTCCGATCTGAGTATCAATTGGCGGATATTTTCACGAAGGCTTTAGATCGCGCTCGAATTGAATTTTTGGCCGACAAGCTAGGAATGAGAACCTTCTCGCCTGAGACTCTAAAGGAATTGGCAGATGAAGCGAAAGAATAGTGATGGTAAACTATTCTCTGTATCCTTGGTGATCATCTGTATATATTGTTTATATTTTTATCCACAAAAGCAAAATACAAAAATATAAAACCATATAAAAACCATAAAAATTGAAAAATTCAGAAAAATCCAAAAATATTTTTACTTTATTTTTCAAAGGCATGTCTTTTGGTACGATAGTATTTACGGCCTTAGAAATGTTGATTAATATTGACAAAGCGCCATAAACAGAGTTCGTACAAAAGTTGTAAATATTTCATAAAACATGCCTATATGGCTTGTAGTTATTTCTGACTGCAACCCGGTTTTCATATTAAAGTCAAGTATTTCTTATGAAAGCTTTGGCTCACAACGGGAATTAATTTTCTCGGGCAAGGTTTTACTTTAAAACCTTGTAAGGGATCAAGTTTACTTTATAACTTGGTCTAACACAAATCTATGTACGTTTCAGTGCATTTATTTGTTAAAACAAGAGAAGTCTTGTTTTTTTTGAAGCTATCATCTCTACAACCATGCTATCTACAATTGGTATTTACATACTCGACGATGCGACTACTCAACCGACGACTACAGCTCTTTCGATAGAACATGGGTCAACAATTGAGGGGGAGCAATTGTCAAGCATTCAGAATCTTCGATACCGAACGTGCCAAGTTCACAAGTTGGTATCAAGACAACAATACCAATCGTACATGTGGTGTCAAGAGATGACTTCAGACGTGACGAGGCGACCAACATATGCTGACAAGAACCATTTGATCTTATCATATGATGTTCTCATCTATCAGTTCCAACCTTGTCAATTCTTTTCTAATATGGTGAATATGTGATCATGTTACAAATCGGTATCATATCTCATACGTTTGATATCATGAAGATAAAATGGACTTGCATTTTTCTTCCCTAAACCTTTGTTAAAACTTCATTAAATCAATTGATATTAAAAACATCGATTGGGTTAATATTTTTAATATGGGGGAGAAAATGTGATTTAATATGGGATATTATCACAAATGGTTTGACTTAATGTGCTGGCTCATCCCGACATATGCGAAATGTTTTCGAATATCGTGGCATATGTTAAGGGGGAGCAAAACGGATTTGCATATCAAAATGGATTTTCATGGTGACATATACTTACCCAAAACCCATTTATTTCACGACGATGAAGATTGTGGTGACATAAGGATGGTTGGATAGGTTAAGTCCTATGATTCTTCCAGAACCGGAGGAATCTTCCCAAGGACATTTCATAGCTAGAAATAGTAGTCCTTAGGAAAGTTGGAGAAAGATTGTGAACGTAGCTGAATGCCGACCAAGTACTTAAGTTAGCACTGGAACAATCACAACAAGGTGCTAGTTATGACGTATTGGTAAGCAATATAAGGGGTTGAAGAATGAAAAAGAATTGTAAAGATAAAGGGTGTAAAGAAAGAAGCCCTCCTTACAACTTTAGGCAGAAACCGGGTCAATACATATGCTATTGAGATCATTTTTAATGATGCTTGATATTGAAGATAAGACATCATGGACCCATTGATGCAA
This sequence comes from Glebionis coronaria, assembly GCA_025667525.1. Classification (NCBI taxonomy): domain Eukaryota; kingdom Viridiplantae; phylum Streptophyta; class Magnoliopsida; order Asterales; family Asteraceae; genus Glebionis; species Glebionis coronaria. The sequence continues at coordinate 171,988 of JANFOE010000146.1, read as the reverse complement.
TGCACAACCCATCCTAGCTAACTCAAATATCTCTCAAAAGGTATTTGTTTTAATCACACGGATACAACACGTTATCTATCGATTTATTCACTCCGAATAAATTGGTATTAAAATGGTGGCACTCCTCTCCAGCCTCCGATCACTAAAATCCAAAGTGCACGATCGAGTCTAGAGCCATTTTCAGATCATCAAATATCTCATTAGGACACACTTTCATATTTCCTTGCTTCTTCACACACTGTGAAAAGTAAGAAAGATCTTAAGAGTCCTACGCAAAATCTTCATGATCTTGCCTGAACATCCGAGTAATACGAAAGTATTTACAATGAAGATGGAAATCCTTCTTGAGCGAATATCAAAAAGCTCATGGTAGGTGACTTGTGCGATTCTTTATGAATCAAACTTGTGATAACTGGAAAGCAACAACGGTTTAATTCTTAACTGATCTTAAACACGTTTCAGGCCTCTATGCAAAATCTCAGTGATCTTGCCAGAACACTCAGAGTGATACCTTAATGTTCACAGTGATGAGTGGAAATCCTTCTAGTGTTAACCTCAAACAACACTTGGTAGGTAACTTGCAAGATTCAATATGAATCAAGCTCGTGACAACTGGAAAGCAACGATGGTGCGATTCTTTAATGAATCAAACTTGTTCCAGGAATCAGAATTGACGGCTTCAATCATGCGGATAATTTTATCCAAATGATTCACTCTTTACGTTCACAGTCAGCTTTGGACGGTCGAGAAAAGAGAACGGGTTTACCCACGAAATCTTGTCAAGGAGATTTTTAATTAAATCTACCTGTCACAAGTACGATATTTTATATCGTCCAACGGTCTTCACCGACTGGAGGTAAAATGATACCGAATTAGAATGAAATGTTCAAAGCCATTTCGTTCGTGTCTACTTATGTTGCGGCATTTGAAGACGGTGGCTTTACGGGATCCAAGAAGAAGTCGTCCCCGCATGCTTATACTTTATGCACTTAATACTTAATCTAATTCAAGAAAGCCTAAAAGTTAAGTCTTCCTCTGCATCGAACTCTGAAGCTTTTAAGAATTACTAAGGTATAAGTATGTGGGACATGGTGTCACGAAAAGGCGAAGATCACAAGTGAAGGATGCACGAGATCAAGGCAAGAGATTAATTCTCAAGATTGATATCAAAGATCACATCAGCATGTTCACCAGAAAAGAAAAAGAAAAGAAAGACGAAGACTACGAGCTCAAGACAAGCATAGTATGCTAGGTTTATTTTATCATTGTAACTCGGGTGACGCCCTTGTTTGGAGTGACCTCCCTTAGGGGGAGATTGTTGGGAATACGTTTTTACGTATTTAGGAAGATTCGGTCACTCCGACAATATATTAAGTTGTAGCTCGTAGTCTAGATATCTTTTAATTAACTAAACAAGGAAAAGCCCGGTCCATGCTTGTATGGTCGGCCCAAATGTAAGCCCAAGCCCATCTTATGGGCTTGGTATATAAACCCTCTCCATTGATGGAGAGGGTGGTGATTTCATTTGAATAACACATAGTTCTCTTAAACTTTCTCTCTCTAGAAGTGTGAAATCCACCATCTTTCTATCTCTTCCTCTCTCTAAAACATAAACAAGATTTACATATCCATTGCCAAAGTTGTTGAAGATGGTGAAAGTTTATGGACTTATATTTAATAGTCGTGTGATAGGATCAAACTCAAGATTACGGGATTGCACTCAATACGTAAAGTGTTAATTTATTTAATAAATATATTTATTATATTTATTAATTATTTAATAAATATATATTTATGTATTTATTAAATTAAACTAAGCTTTAACTTTAACGACCGTTATATATTAAGAGTTAAGTACAAACGATCGTTGTGTAACAAACAAGAGAAGGAAAGAAGATTCCGAAACACCCCTTGGAGGTGTTGCCGACTTTCGACACCAAAGGGGAGGGGGAAGGGAAAAGGAAACTTGTCACTTTCCTTTTATTTGTTTATCTTGGACTTCAAGTGAGGCATATATAAACATCCCTATACCCTTATAATTCACACACAATCTTCCTCCCTTCTTCTCTTGGCCGATCGACTCAAACAAACCCACAAGGATTTCAGTTTGATTTTTCTTGGTATTCGGTTTGATATAAATCTATTCTTAACCCCTCTCTAGGGTTGTTGGGTAGATTTTCCACAAGCGTTAAGCTCAGTTTACACGTGCTAGAATCACGGTTAGCTCGTTGTATTACGTGCGTACAAGATCGTAATATAGTCTTACTTTAGACTATATCTTGGTGATATACGGTATTAACCCGAATTGGTGATTCGTTCTTCTTCTTGTGGATTTGCTTTAGCGTAAAGGTATGTAACCCTAATTCGATTAATTATAATTGTGTTATTATAATCTTGTTAAATCGCTTCCGCTATATATGTGCTTTGATCTCGTTTAGGGTTTATATAATTGTTATGATGTTAATAATCCTTCAGTGGCATCGAGAGCCGTTTTAACATGTTATAATTATCGAAAATCTAAAGTTTTTTAACTAATGATTGTTTTGAGTTAAACTACATGTTTTTTAGGTTTTCTTAAAATTAGGGTTTTGTTTTTAAAAAATTAGGGTGTTTGGCCGAATTTAAAAAAAAAGAATTGTTTTGAAACCCTAAATTACATGTGGGATAATTTTAGATTAAATTGCATGATTAATTGTTATGTCATGTATGGTTACAATCCGTAGAGATTTAACTGTTAAGATTTGTGGGAGGATCTATGATAACGTGCATGTTTTCATGGATTATAGAATTATATGTTTATATGATTTTATGTGCTACATGATTATTTGATTCAATAAATCTTGAATTAGGGAAGACTTTTATATGAATATAAAAACCTAGATTTGATGATTATTAAATAAATCGTATACATGTGGTTATTTGATTTATTTATTGCACATATAAATTGTTATTATGTGTTTATGATTTAGTTGTTTTTTACTTGTTTATATATTAAATTGTTGAATTGTTGTAAACAATGGTTTTTTTTGGAAAGAAATAATATGGACTAAATCATATTAAAGTAAAAATTTGTTAGAGATCTAAATTAAATAAGATTACGTTGATTGGTGAATTGCAATAATAATCTAACGGCCTACTCCTTTTGACAAACTATAAAGTGTGTATAACGCACCGCTGGTCATGTACCTGGTTAAAGAATGAGGTGTTATGTCATTAGTCGTTGACCAAATTCCCGGCTCGCCTGTGCGTCAAATTGAAATTACCTACGATTATTAATTGAATTTAAGGTTGATTTACCGAAAATTCACATCCGAAACACAATGAATAAGGGTGTGTTTGGTTCGATAAATTTGGTTGGTTTTAGGTGGTTTTGACATTAAAACCCTAGCCTTAATCGTGTTTGGTTGTCCACTGAGTGGTTTTATAATACTGACAAATACAGATTTTAGTGGGGTTAAGAAAACGTAAAGAGAGGGCCAGTTTTGAAACACGGAAGCTTTAAAGGTCAACTAACCCCACTATACCCTTTCACTGTTCTTCTTCTCTCTCCCATTACATCTTCTCCTCCATTTTTTCTCTTTCTTGAATAGCTAAAATATAACTAAAAAACTAGTATCTAACAATTCCATTTTCTTTCTCTGGATATGAATAATCTCATTTTTTATTTCTAGACAGTTGTAAGTTAATCATTCTCTTTTATTTCATTCAAGATGAAGTAATCTCATTAGTGGTTCAACTTGTATATATATTGTTCGTTTTTCATACAGAATTTGTGTATTGGTGATGATTCAAAAACTTTGACAATCATTACAAATCTTACAAAAGCTTTCAAAAGGTTCGCTGGTGTGTTGTGGTGATAGATTCAAAAATCAAGATCATGTGTGATGGTGAAAGGGTAATGAAGTAATTTACTCTAGATCACAGGCTAGACATATTTGCCAACCAAACATGAAAATAATTACAATAACTGTACATATAAATTTGTTCAAGTTTCTTAACCCACCTAAATTTAAAAACAACCATTTAAAACTCATGAACCAAACAGCCCCTATGAGTATTGCTTTGTGTTTTAGCCAGTTCTAGAAAAAGTACGTTGTGAATAGTTGTGGGTAAATTTTTTAATTGGTTTAATCAATATCTCAACATAATTTATGTTATTTAGTCTCGTGAAAAAGTTTACTAAATGTTTTATTAAACTTATCAATTCTAATTGAAAGAACCCTAAATTACTAACATAAAATTAAAAAGTAAAAAAATACCTAATTAACTATAATCATGCAATCAAACACAACGAATCAAGCATCAATACATTAAATTATCTTATCCTGGTGTAAGCATAAGAAAAAACAAGCGATGGTTTTTAAAGTGGATTTTGCTAAAGCCTATGATTCTGTTCAGTGGAAATTTCTTGACGATGTTCTTGCTGCATTCGGTTTCGGTTCTAAATGGAGATTATGGATTCGAGGGAGTTTATATTCTGGTATAACCTCGGTTCTTCTTAATGGCAGTCCGTCGTTAGAGTTTGAATTTCATCGGGGTCTTAAGCAAGGGGATCCACTGGCCCCTTACCTTTTTATTCTTATTATGGAGACTTTTCATCTCTCGATTTTAAGGGCTGCTGATGCGGGGATTTTTCAAGGGTTTAAAGTTAGTGATGATCTTAACATCTCCCACCTTTTTTACGCGGATGACGCGGTTTTTATTGGGAAATGGAACGATTCTAACCTTTCAGGTATCATTCAGATGCTTAGATGTTTTTCCCTGTTGTCTGGCCTTAATATTAATCTTTCCAAGAGCCATCTGCTTGGAGTCGGGGTTCCTTACGAAATGGTCCACATAGCTGCAACGAGAATAGGATGCTCTACGATGAGTACTCCTTTTAAATACTTAGGAGTAATGGTTGGTGACAATACTACAAAGATCCAGGCTTGGGACGACACTATTTCTAAGGTTAAGGCTCGCCTTTCCAATTGGAAAGGCAAAACTCTTTCAGTTGGTGGTAGACTTACTCTCCTTAAGTCGGTTCTTGGGTCGACTCCTATCTATGCGATGTCTATCTACAAAGTGCCAAAAGCGGTGTTGAATAAATTGGAATCTATCCGTCGTAATTTTTTTAATGGCATTAATAGTGGTGAGAGAAAAATTTCTTGGGTCGGTTGGTCGAAGGTCCTCGCGTCCAAGAAACTTGGTGGATTAGGGGTTTCAAGTTTTTACGCCCTAAATAGAGCTCTCCTCTTTAAGTGGATTTGGAGATTTATTTCGGGCGATAACTCTTTATGGTATCGCTTTATTAAATCTATGTATGGGTCGTCTCTGCTTAATGTTTCTATGTCCAGGCCTTCGAATTGGATCTCTATCATCAAAGAAATTTCTCTGCTCAAAGATCAAGGCGTCGACCTGTTGTCTCATTGTCAAATCCGCGTTGGTAACGGGTTACGTACTCAATTTTGGAACGATATATGGCTTGCTGGTGCACCTCTTCGTGCTGTATTTCCACGTATTTATGCTCTAGAGACGTACAAAAACTGTTCGGTGGCATCTAAGTTACTTAACCCATTTACTGCCACCCTTCGTCGTGTTGTTAGAGGTGGAGTTGAATCGTCCCAACTAGCTCGTCTGGAGGAGTTAATTGGTTCTACCATTCTTTCTGATATGGAGGATAGATGGACATGGGACTTGAATAGCGATCGTGTATTTCGGGTAAAGGACGTGCGAAATCTTCTTGATGATCATTTTCTGCCGAAAGCTGCCACTGCTACTCGGTGGGTCAAGTACGTTCCGATTAGAATTAATGTTTTTGCTTGGAAACTTTATCTGGATCGTCTCCCAACCCGTTCCAATCTATTGCTTCGAGGCGTTCACATCCCTGATGTGTCATGCCCGCTTTGTGCTTCTGGCCTAGAGACGTCGTCACATCTTTTTTTTAGCTGCTGCCTTATTTCGGACGTTGTAAGGCTCGTTTGCCGTTGGTGGAATGTGACTTGGTCTCCTCTTGAATCTTATTCCGAATGGCTGAGTTGGTTTAACTCCATCAGGATCAACTCCTTTGCAAAAGGATTGCTGGAAGGGGTGTTTTACGTTTCGTGGTGGAGTGTCTGGATGTTTCGGAACCATCTGATGTTCTCGGCGCATATTCCTCGTAAGGACGTTATTTTTGATGACATTGTTTCTCGTTCGTTTGTCTTTTGTCATTCTAGATGTAGTCGTTCTTTTAATTGGGATAGTTGGTTACAACATCCTTATTTAATTTCTTTGTAATCATTCTAGCTCCTTGCTAGTTTCTTTAATAAAGTTGCCGTTCAAAAAAAAAAAAAGTTATCACAAATTATGATTAAAATAGTGAATGATGTATGAATATACTTTGTTCTGCTGCTTCCTGAAAATATGTTGCATTTGATAAACTTTTTGTGGATGGAGGGACTCTTCTACGATCCCCACGTAACTAGGACCGCCAAATTAATTCACACGGGCGCCAATATTTTCACCTTAGTTGATAACCGTTCTAGTCAAGAGCAGGTGTATGCTTTTACAGATATAAATAAGTAATCTTATAGTTTACTTTTTTTTTTTTGATAAAATAGTTTAATTATTTTTTAAACAAACTTATATTTATATAATTACTCTATTTTTTCTTTTTCTATTACCGTGATTTTTGACATATCAGTCGACTAATCTATGAGATTTGAGCTCAGCGTCAAGTGATAGCCATTAACCGTTTTGCCACTAGACCACTCTCCGTTACTCTTTATTTTATACTAGACGAGTACCCGCGCATAGTAACGGGAATTTCTAGCAACGATAATTAACGATATACGATACTGTGGTCACTATCAAAAGCGATTGAAATAATTTCCACACTACAAAGTTTGTCTTTTTTTCGTGTGTATTAGGGTTTAGAGAGAGATTAAAGTTTGTATGTGTGTGTGAATTAATTATGTTGTGTGCATTAGGGTTGATCACAAGGAATATTCAATATTTTTTAACATTTTAATAGGACCCACATTTTAACTTTTAATATTTCAACTTTCAACCAAAAGATACACCCTTTTATAATGTAGTAAAAATACGCCAAAAAAAACAATTTACATTTACATACTATATATGCAAAATTAACCAAACAAAACATATTCAAATTAGATTAAACCAAACCAAAAACCTAATTCTCAAGCTGGATTATACAAATTTGATTGGGCTGAATAATCGAAACCGAACATAATAACCCGAGTTACATGTTTTTTCATTATTTATTCATTTAATAATATACATTTTCAGTGTAAAAAAATTTCAAACATAAAAAATCTTTATTAGATTAATATATATTTAATGTCTTTTTACGTGCGACAATAGTATACGCTTCACTAATTGAACTATATACATCGAGAACGTAACGTCGTAACTACATAAGGTTCATGTGAAAACACCGACTCATTCATGGGCCATGGTTATCCAGAACCAAGATACACCTAGTATGTTTAAAAGGACTTTGCAAATATAGTTGACCAATTACATTTTCTGTTTGACTTTAAGTATTTTAAGGTCTTTCTTATTCAACTTTTACCATAAATATCTTCATTTGTGTTATATTATATCGGATGAAAATTATATTTAATGAAAATGCATTTAAATATCAATCCATACATATAACTTTCATCCGGTATTATATAACACAAATGAAATTATTTATAGTTAAAGTTGTATAAAAAAGACCGAGAAAAGTCAAAGTGGACACTTATTATGGGACGGAGGTAGTATTTGATAAAGATTTAAATCTTTTACTTAGTATAGCAAAACTTCAAATGAGATATTTGTCTTTCAAATCTATGTCTTTTTATTAATATTTATTTAAATTAAAATTTTAAATTTAAATATGTCATAATAAAAAACATTAAAAAATTTCTTTATTTAATAATACCATTTAAAAATTTGTTTTCTAAAAAAATTGAGTACAAAAACATATGTGTAGAAAATATAAGAAAAAAAAGCTTAAAATAGAGGAAGTAACCTACAAAAACATAAAGGGTTAAAAGAAGATTTTAAACATATCATTCATTTATTCGTATTATTAAAAAGATAAATACTTATATATTATTGTATTTATCTAATGACGAAAATATAAAAAAAAAAAGTATTGTCTATCCCCCTGACACAATCATTCTTCCACAACATAAACCTTCAATGCAAGATATGGCTTATGTGAACCTGTTTTTCCTATTATTCTTTAAATTTGTAAATATCAAAGATGTGTTTTGCTTATATTTAATGAATTTTTATTTTGTTAATCTATGTTTTCTATGAATATTACTGTTTTGAACATGGGGTTAATAGATTAAATCGATAAAAATGTATAAGCATTATCTTAGAGGTGGTCTTAATCAAGATTTTCTTTTTGTTTTTGTTCTGTGAGAGAATTAAATTTTTTACAAATGTTTTAGTTTCATATTTATAGGTATCGTCTTTAACAGATTACAGGTCACATTATGGTTGAATGCCACATACGTTGGTATCGAGTCTAATCTCATTAAGGGGTTTCGGTTTTCGATATTCATTGTGAGTTTAACCAATTTTTAGATCTTGGTTAGCTGACAGTAGAGAGCGAAGGTAATAAAGATTATAAAGATAAGTTTAATCTTCCTTATAGGTTACAATGTTCATATCGATATAGTTCATGATAACCATACGAATTATAGGGCTTATATATAAGGTAGAATGGACTAACCGGCTTAGAGCACAACTACTTAACCTTAAATTTGTGTGAATATTTATCAACTATTGGCCTTGTGATATGATTGGGATGTTATTATCCACACTATATAATACAACAAAGTTGAGTGCTATATATGATTTTATATTACTTTGAAATTTGCATTTTATCACTTTAAAATGTCGTTTATTTTGAATTTGACACTTAAGATGACACTTATTCTTATAAGGTTCGGGTTATTTAGTTAAATGATTCCTCAACTGAATTGTACAAGTTTTCTCATATACTCCTTTCGTTATGATATTATTGTTCATGTTTATTTTGAAATGTCTCAATCTAATTGTCCACTACTACAAATAAATACAAATTTTGATCAAGTTTAATATATTACCCTTGCTTGAATTTATAATTACCAAATTTAAAAGAGACTTAAACTAATTAACTAAAGGTAAAAGTGTAATTTTGTAAAAAAAATAAAAGAGACAATGTTGTAATAAATGTATTTTTCTTAAAATATATGTTTTTATGAGATGGCAATAATTTTAGGATGAAAGGAGTATCTTTTTCGATAGGAGTTTGGGATTTCTACGACGAGAACAAAAGACACACACATACACATCAACTTCAAACATAGTATAAACACATTAAATACGTTTGTAACAAAATAAATGAGAAAATGTTTTGAGTATTTTTATGACAACGTATACTGTATTACTACATGATAAAAAAATTAACGTTGAAACCCCGTGCGTGCACGGGATATTATAACTAGTAACTTAATATAAAAAAACTGAATTTATTAAGTTATAAGAAATGTGTTTGTTTGTGACTTAATAAAGTAAGTTATTTGAAAATATTAAGTAATAAAACTGAGTATATCTGCAATAAGTTATTTGTTTAATTAAGTGGACTTAATCAAAAAATCAACCAAACAAGCCCTTTAAACAACTTTTTTCCAGAAAAATCATTTCACGTACTGCAGCAATAACTTAATATAAAGACCGGCCGAACTCATGTCCGAGCATGACACCTAGCTAGTCCTCAAGGTACCTTGGCATATGAGTTATGACCGAGGTACCATTCACGTAGTTTATGCAAAAGTTACGAGCTTAGACAATAAAGTTGCATATTTTAGCTTAAAAGTTATCGATGGATTTTGAGACAATCAAAGTAAGACTCATATAGTGCTGGCTAGAATGGTTAAATGATACATTAAAATGCAATTTCAATGGGCCCGTGGATTATTTGGGTGTGTTTCAATTTGTGACAATATATCATTCAGGTGTGGTACTTGTGATATCTTATGTATCAGTGATATTAGGATTTTTGTCCGCGCTTTGCTGCAGCGTGAAGGGCAGGCGTTTTTGGAAAGAGTTCTATTATGTGTACAATGTTAGTTGATCCAACTTCTAAAATGTCGAGCAAACTTTACCATTGCTCCAAATGTAAGAGACCTCCCCATTTTCATCCTCCTGTTTGCAACATCATAAAAAACGGAATGTTGGCCTCAGTTCACCCTGATAATGTAGTAAGAGTATAGGTAAAAATGGTAAAATGATTTGAAAAAAAAGGTAACCTTGCGATACATTTTCCACATACCCCTTGGTCGATCTGACTGAAGAAAAATCCAAGTGGAGTAAGATCAGTATGCCTTTGGGAACCTATTTTCTATATACCCTTGCTGCAAGCACTTTGTTTCCTGTTTTTTGGCTTAGTTTAGGCATAGTTGTTTGCTCCATTGTAGTGGTAAACCTATAAAAACATAAACCGGGTTGTAACAATCAAACATGACAACAATATGTAGCGTTTATTGTCTTGGATGGCTTATCATCTTACTTGAAAAAGAGTAATGAAATATCATCGGTATCGCACCCTCGAATACATACGATGAACTTGAGCTTCGGATGAGGAAAAGCGTATTAGGGTGCTCCATCAGCTTCAATCATCAGAAGGAGTTCGACCCGCCAGTGAAGCATTACCTGTTTTACAATGCTTTCGTAAAAGCAAAAAACTGAATCAGTAGACGGAGATTACATTTCATAAAGATGAACAATCAACCTTATCGACTAAACTAATTTTTCTTATAGCTTTATTGGCGCTTTGATGATTTTATAAAAGATTGAATACTTCTGGTGCTTTTTAATATAAGAAGTAGAAAAAATATATTTAAATATCTAACCATTTGAGGAAAACAATGTCCTTAGGCTGAAATACTCTCGTATGTGCGCCTATAACGTTAATTTTACCCACATTCAATTTTGAAAAAAAATGTAACTGGAATTCGTTAGTCTCTGAGAAAAAGGAAAAGAACATTAAATTATAAATCGAATACCTGTGAGAACTGATAGCGACGATGGTCCACTAAAATCAGGCATATTCGGTTCAGGTGTACTTTTGGTAACTTAGTGTCATCTTGCTGACTTTTTTTTATCAAACTTTGATTACCAGCCCATGGTACCAACGCATAATCCCTAACAGGTTGTTGTTTTTTCCCAAGCCATGATCGCCAAGACGTCATAAGCATCTGCAAGCTACGCCAGCAGTAGCAGCAACCTGCAGGACAGCAACAAAAGCTGAGTATTATTTTACTCTATATAAATAGATGAATAATAGAACTTATGTATCTTGTATATAAAGTAATAAAGCGGATTAGAAATAGATATGTAACTGGAAACCTGTTACTCCTAATAATGCAAGAAAAGTATATACCTTCGCTGCCATGGATCTCGATGGCGGGGATGCCTGGCCGATTCATCATACACCACGTCTGAACATCTGTGTCAGCGTAAATGTTTCACATATCTGATCATACGTATGCTGCCACTAACGAAACCATACATAGGCTCAGATAAGGCGTTTTTGGGGAAAAAGAATTATAACCCGGCATGGCTGCAACCTTCAAAGGTCGCCCCGCCAAGATCTGGGCTATCATGTCTTTACCCACGGCCTTTCAAACTCATCACAGCCCGACATTATATTATATCCTTAATAAAAGGGAGGTATCACGTTCCCCAATGAACAGTTACACATATATGTTTACCATCGTCCCCATGAATCTTATTGTTTTGAGGCTCAGATAAGTAACAAATCGGGTATGTCGAAAATGAGGACATGGTGTCATGGCTGCAAACTTTGCAAGCTTGCCTCGCCAAGATATACTTAGTCCAAACTTTTTGCGAACCCGGTTAGGGATGTTAAAATACTATCATCACAGCCTGTGGGATGGTTAACACGTGTATAATGGAACATAGACGGTCTATCATGATCGGCACGCATCCGGACCATCGTCGCTTACAATGGATAGCAGCAACGAAAGAATCCGTGGCATCGAACGTGAAAAAGCCGAAAGTATATGGAAATCTGAGCAACGGTTTCTAATTTTAAATAGAAACAACACTCATCTCAAAAGCAATATCAAAGGGTCACATCATAGTTGCGACCAAATGGTCTCCCTGCCAATATTCGGGTCAAGCCCAAAGGAAGCGAAACCATCATAGGTGTGACCAAATAATAAAGAACCTTATTTACCTTGAGTTGGACCTCTGATTGATCCCGCAAAGTCGAGACATAAACAAAATAAACATATAGGTTAAAACAGGCATCATAACGCCATGGCTGCAACCACAAACCGGATGCCCCGCCAAGATACGAATTAACCCGGCATGGCTGCAACCTTCAAAGGTTGCCCTGCCAAGATCCAGGCTATCTTGCCTTCTCCCACAGCCAATAAAAGGGGGGAATCTCGGTGCCATATGAACAGACTCAAATATCAAGCGAGGATCAACTAACCTATAGGCTCAGGTATGGCACACCGTGGGAAAAAACGGACACACCCGCCATGGCTGCAGTTGCAACAGGCTGCCCCGCCAAGATACGGGTGGTCTTAAATTCATCCGTTGCCATTATTGTTCATCATAGCCCGAAAACATTTTTCCTTTGCAATACGAACAGATCATAGCTGCCATTGATAACACCTTTCTCACAAAAGAGACCAAGTTCGATTAAGAACAGGCCCAATAAGTTTCAGCCTTCCAATCCCATCTCTAAGATCGAAACATCCAACCCCATTATTATACTTGATCTATAAGATCGAAACAAAACCCCAAAAGAGGTTGCCCCATTATTATAGAGGGGAACTGTTCATTAGGAACCGAGATTCCCGCTTTTATTAAGTATATAATTGTATATCGTCGCCCGGGATCAACAACGGCAACGAAAGTCACGAACGCGACTATCGTCGCCTGCCATCAACCCCGGCAACGGAAACACTGTGACCCACCGTGACTGTAGACTGGAAAAGAAAATATCATGAATATGCTTATTTAGCAGCACATGAGCTTATCCGACCTGGCTTATAGAGCAAGCTGAAAGCAATTCAGACACACGAAATGCAAAGCAGGTGGTAAGCCGGCAACCTAAAAAGGTCACCTTGGCAAAACACCGTTACACTCATTCGTAAACACAAACAAATATTTACAGCCTCGGCAAGCTGCGCATAATCCAATATTTACTCAAACCCGCCAAACAGGGTCTAAGACCATCATGACAGCCTATCTAAGACCATCATCACAGCATAATCCAATATTTTCATGAGAGAATGGGAGAAACAACATTTTTCTTGGCGAATACTTTCAAAAATTATATCCTAAATAAAAGAGGGGAAGGACGGTCCCCAATGAACACTGCCCCCTCACAACAAAAAGCTTTTTTTATTCATTCCTCACACATCTCACAAACACGCATCTTCTGGTGAAATTGCAAACCAAGCAAGGTTGCCTCGCCAACCTACACATAATCCAAAATTGACTCGAACCAACCAAAGCAGGGTCTAACACCACCATATGCAAATGGTAACAACTGGATAAAAGGCCTTGTGACCCGCCATGGCTGCAAACACGTATCCGTGATGCCTTGCCAAGATACGGGCCGCTTGCTCTCAACATCATCCGTAAACACACAACCCATAACACGACAAACAATTATCATAAAGGGAGTGGGCCTTTAATTTTGAAGGATAGATACTATAACAATAAGCATAGATACCCCAATAATCAGAACCTGTCAGGCACCAAAACAAACAATACCTTCCCTATGGACAGTAACACAATCGCATCAATAGATTTACGCGAGGGTTAAACATGCATCATAACGCCATGGCTGCAACCACAAAGTGGATGCTCCGCCAAGATACGAATGATCCAGCCTGAATAACACAGCATACCAACACGCAACCAATTCAACCAATAACATGAATCCACGTCACCTGTTATTTAACCAACACATAAGACGAAAAGAAGCACTAAAAACCTCAGGTTTATAAAAAACGCCTTATATGCATAAGTAACTCTTAAAAATTTGTAAGAAAAAAAAATTGGTACCTTTGTTTTAACATGAAAGATCGTCCCCAAACTCGAAAGATTATCCCATAGATCGTCACAAATAGAGCAGATCAACAAACATCAAAGATCTTCCCAAAATCATCCGAAACAAAACATATCAAGAAACATGAAACACCATCCAAAAGCAAGCAGATCATCCGAAAGATCATACCAAAGATCATTGATCATCCAATGATCCCAGAGATCAAATCAAGAAACACCCAGAAAGAGAGAAAATATGTGTGAGGAATGAATAAAAAAAGCTTTAAGAAGATGCGTGTTTGTGAGATGTGTGTGGAATGAAGAAAAAAACCTTTAAGAAGGTGCGTGTTTGTGAGATGTGTGAGGAATGAATAAAAAAAACTTTTTGTTGTGAGGGGAGCACTGTTCATTGGGAACCGTGCTTCCCCTCTTTTATTAAGGATATAATGTATAAGCTGGATCTTATATTCACGCGTGGGATATCCTACCAGGGGTACAAGTTGGTTCATTTAATAAATATACAAACATAAGCGATCTTTTTATCGAACTGTTCATGAAATATTTACTGAACGGTTTATGAAATGTTCACTGATTACGGCCGTAAGTGTGATGATGGCCTTCGAGGGTGTTTGTTTTAGCTTATATAGTGGGCTTATAAGCTTATTAGCTTATATAAGCTTATAAGCCAAAATCAAGTGTTTGGTTAAGCTTATATAAATGGGCTTATAAGCTTATATAAGGAGGTTTTGGTAAGCCAAGAATTTGTGGCTTATGTAAGGTTAATTGGGCTTATATAAAAATATTACCTAAAAAGACTTTTATACCCTTATTTAATAATTACTATCCTTTTTATTTTTATGTATTTTTTATGATTTTACCATATTAGTTATATAAGCTAAATCAAACACTTAATAAAGGCTTATAAGCTTATTATATAAAAGCCATAATTTGCTTATATAATATAAGCCTAAGCCTACTTATAAGCTTAACCAAACTATCTCTTCTAGTCTTCTACTGCTGGAGGTGGTATTGAAATTTTTGGGTGCCATATTATTTTTCAATTTCTTAGGCTATCTTCTTTATGATTGCTAGTGTTAAATACTAATAGTTTAGGTAAGTCCTAGTGTTTTAGTTTGTCCTTGTGCTTTTGTATTGCTTTCCATTATCCTTTTTGGGAGGTAATAGTGAACCAGGCAAAGCGATAAACTCTCAAGTCTCAAGTATGTGGGGTGTTCACGCAACGAACATGATAAGGCAGTAGAGTGGTAGAGTTCGACCAACGAATATGTCTCATAAATATGAGTAATGCCATTTAGATCTAAAAAGCATGTCTAAATACATGCCTAATGTATAAATTACTTGTTGTGTGTTGTATATTTTCTCTCTCCCACCAATCAAATGATTAAATACATAAGTAGACATCATTATTAGGCACAAGAATCATTTTTCCATAAATATAATGTCTTACAAAATTACAAAGCGAGTTGGGCTAAGGCCTCAAAATACAGAATAGGGCCAGGGGTTTGGCGACGGGCCGGTTGTATAAGGCAGTGCTAATAGAGTAATAGTTCTAACACACTTAATAATACATGCAAGTTTTTATTATTATTCATCAATTTAATCATTTTCCTGTAACCAGTACATTTATTAAGTTCCTCGGAGTATTATCCACGTTTATTTATTTATCCCTAATAAGAAACAGGTTGTAAGCCATGCAAGTTTTTTTTGTTCAAAAAAAAAAAGACAACGCAGTTGGTATATTAAAACTGACAAATGTCCAATTGTGTTGTGAGAATTAAGATAATCTAATTTATAATCTCATGTCTATACAGACCTTGGAACAAATCTAAACTGGCATGTGTTATATCTTGTCCGTGGTCACGGGTTTGAATGAAAAAACTAAAGTTTAACTATTGATATTGATATTCAATTTATAAAATATAGAAACATCATTATAAAATATTTGGTTCTTCAGTTCTTCATCTTATGCTCCCAACCACTACTTGGTATAAACGGAAGGCCCCCAATATGTTGTAATATTGTCCACCTGATATAATCTTCTTATCTACAATAACCCACTTAACAAATAGAAAAATAAATCACATCCACAATTGAGATATTTCATGTCTCTTTACAACTCATGTGCCTTTGTCTTTCCTAATCCACTGTCTTTTCATAGTCAAAAGTTTATAATCTTGTACATTCACTATTATCCAAACGTAGTTTTGAATAAGAAAATTGATATAGTATATTTAACTTTATAAATAATATTGTAAAAGTCATTTCAGCAATGCATATCCAAACATTGAATGTATTTTTTAAGCATAATGAAAGAAGTGGGAAGACATGTTTCAGTCCAGCTGTTAGATTCATAATTAGTGATCACTGTTGGGGTTGGCCCTGCGCCCACAGATGCTGGGTCGCAGATTACTTGTGGTTGATCACTGTTGGGTCCATATAAATCTCTAATAAGTTTCCGTGATCGTAATATAATTCTCTTTTAAGTTTTCGTGATTGGTTCTGTACGGTTATTGAGTTGTTTGGTTACTTCAGCTCCATTACGTGGTTAAAAAACATTTTTGAGTCAAACGGTAAACGAACCAAATCAAATACCGAATTTAAACTCGGTTCGATTTTCGAGTTGACACAAACAATCTGTTTTATATAATCTATACTACTATATAAAGCATTTGGGACTTCTTAAAATAGCAAGGCTGAAAAATTCAGCCTTTTTTCTTACTACATAAAGCAAGTTGTTGATATTTTCATCAACATTATATACTATAATTTTTTCTAACAACCTTTTGTAACAAACTTTTGTAACAACCTATTTAAATAATATTTTTTCTTTTAAATTGAAAAATCTTTTTATTAATTTGTTATTTTTATAATCTAATTTCACCATATTTTCTAAAATTTTATGCTCTTTAATTCAATATCCATTTTGCTATATTTTTATTAACTGTTAATTTTTTTAAAATTTAGAGGTTTTTTACAATTTTAACAATACAAACTTAATGGATAAGAGATTAATATTTATTAGCCTCAAAAATGATTATGAGTACTCGCCGCCGCATTGCGCGGGTACATGCTAGTATATTTAAATATACGAAGTAATAATAATGATATATTTCATCCGTCCTAACATTATTGTCCACCGACAAAAAACACACATTTTAACAAAAATATTACTTTTATAGCTTTCTCTCTTACTTTCTACATAAACAGTTTTACTCTTAATCAGTTAATTTAAAACTTCTTTAAAGTTTGTAACTATATAACATCAAGTAAAGGGGTAATATAGTAATCTCGGTCTAGATTTCTTATCTAGTTTTAGAAGTAAACAATTAATTCGGGACAACTCGAAAAAAAAAGACGGATTATAATTTTGGAACGGAGATAGTATATAGTTAGCAAAACAAAAATCATTTCAAATATAAACAGTATTTTTATTAAGATAAAATATTAGTGGTCTTTTTATATAAATATAAATATTTAAAATATGTATATGCATATAAATTTGGATTTCTCTTTAGATTATCGAATCGAAAACTTGTTAAATTTACAAACTTATTTTTTTTATATGTTTTGTTCTTTTTTTGTCTGTGTCTTATTTTGCAGGTACCAAGTGTGACAATTCCCTAAAGTATTTCTAGGACTGAAGTTAGGCTATCCGTTGGAGCCCATCCTAAGGCCCATTTCCTTTGAATGTCTTATACACGCTCCCTTGCTAGGGTTTGAAATCAGCACTCATAGTTTACACACACACTTGTGTGTTTGCTCTTTCATCTCTTGATAGCCGCTTATGGTTTATCGTATGGGAGGATCTTTATCTTGTGTAATCGTTTGAGTGTTGAGTGTATGTAGTGAGGGGATATGATCAACCTAGTTGGGACTGTTGGTCCCTTGTAATTCGTTATTACTTATTAACTTAAGTAATAACTCTTTACTTCGACTCAAGTGTGTTGTTTTAACAATAGATAAGAACTATGAAAGATTAAAACAACAATACCAATATACTTTTCAACGTATAAACTTTTATTAGAATCAAATAAAGAATCTATAACCCACTTTGTTTGCGGAATAACAAAGTGGTTGAATGACAATGGGTTGTGATCTCATCTACTTAAACGTCTAACCAAAGTTAAAGTCTAAGCTCCAATCTAAACGTTCATATGCATCTTGGCTATATGGTTTAGTTGGTATCGAGAGAGAAAGGTTTTCCAGAGTTTAAGCTCTTGTATTGGTTAACCCTTTCTCTCCCAATGTACACTCCTTATATAGGCAGTGTAAACTAGGGTTTGTATTTTTCATGTTTCAATGCATGGGTTTATCAGTGGGTGGTTGATGCCCATGTTGGATAAACAGTACAAAGTACATATTAAACTATTCTAGAAAAGATAAAGGTTGTACGTATATCTAAGTATACAAGCAACCTACTTTGACTTAAAGTCATCTTTTCCCGCCTAATGCAAACCATCAGAATACTGAAGAGTCTTCAGTATCCTAGAGGAGATCGACATCATTCAGTTTGGTATTGTCAAACCAAACTAAACTGAAAGCCCTTCTTCAGTCCTTGTTCTTCAGCAACTAGACCGCCTAGTATTTGAAGCGAAGACTCCTTTGTCTTCTAAGTTTACTGGAAGGGGAGTACTGAACATTCTTCAGCTATAAAGTCTTCAGTGGGAACTTTGTTCCTCTGGTAATCCTTTAGCAGACTGGCCTTACTGCTGAGCATGAAACACTTAGGAGGATTTTATATTCAAATCCTAGAGTTGCTTCAGGGTCAGTAAATACTGACCCAACAATCTCCGCCTATTTGGATATACAAATAGCCTAAGTCTAATGTCAGTAGTAAGTGAGCATAACAACTTCTTCTTACTTGCACTAAACAATTAATAACTTGTAAACATCAGATAATCATTTATTCAATAACATTACAAATTACAACAAAATCAATACAATGATTATTCAATTCTCCTTAGGCCTAAGTTCTTCAATTATGGAAGTTTAAGTTAATGGATCTGAGTTTCTGTGGTCCAATATAGCAAGCAAGCACATGCTGAAGGTTTTAGCAGCATCAGTAAGTCCTGGACCACCATGAAGAGAGTAAAAGATCCTTTGAACATTCGAGAGAAGCTCATTGTTCATTTCATCAAGATCACTTATGCCCACAAAGTCTTGACGTTCTTGATGATTGAACATAATCATTCCTAGTTCTGGTTCGTCTAGTACATGACCAGGGAGATGATTTTGAAACTAAACAAAGCCTTTGTATTTCTTTGTAGTGACAAAGATGTCACCAACTTCAGGTTGTATCAGATTTGCTCTTTTGTTCAGCTCTAGTTTGGATCTTGATCTTCCAGAGAAACTTGAGTGTTGATGTTCAGAATCTCACCTAGTCTTTCATGATTTCTCATATAGTGCTCGATTATGGTGTGAACTTCATCCCATCTCTTGGATTTTCTTTTCTCGATCATCACACTCATTTCAATCCATTCAGTGTAAGAAAGTTCTTTTCCTTGAAAGTTTCCAAGTATCTCATCAGTTCCATCACCCCTATATAACTTGAGATGGATGTCACCTTTGTTGGTCAGCATATCAACATTGGTGATTGGTGAGATATTTCTTCTGTTAAGCCTTGCTATACAAAACTTTTCATATAACACTTTCTTCTTGAAGACACTTTCTACTTCAACTTTCCCAATTTGTTCATACAAGCTTAGCTTCAGATCCCTTAGCTTTTCTTCTTGCTGAAGCTTGTATAACTTGTCAAGTTCTTCTTGAGTGGCCACTCCAGCTCAGATAAAACGATCATTCAGAGTAAAGTCTCCTTTGTTTTTGGGTATAAAGGGAGGTGAACCACTATCAGTTGTTTCCCCACTTGTGGTCAGCCCTTGCATATGATCATCTTTGGCTGATGACTCCCCCTTACCCTTTGCTGGGCTCTTTTCAGTGATAGGTGACTCAATGGATTGTTTCTGAGCCTTCTTTTGGGCATGTTTCTGAAAGAGCTGCTAGATTGTGTTTTTCTCCCCCTTAGCAGAAGACTGCCCATCAGCTTCTGATGAGCCACCAGCAGGGAAGAGGCCACAAAGATGATTAAGAGTGGCTGTTAGATTGGCCAGCATGGTTGGAACAGTTTCAAGGGCTTGTAGCTTCTACTGAACCTCATCAGATATGGTCAGCTTCTGTTTCTCCAGCAACGCCGCTCTATCTTTGATTTTTGACACAAAATCACACAAAGTATTAACTTGGCTAGGAACTGGTGTGAATTCTGGTGGAAACTCCATGGAAGCACCGTTGATGGAGTCCATAAGAGAGGACATCTCTTGTTTAAGGAAGTGGTAGTGTCCACATCTTGGACTAAAGGCTTCAAAGCAGCAATGATGACATCCTTGATTTGTTCAGCAGAAGGAGGAATGGGTCTTGCTTTGAGAGTTGAGATTTCAGTGTCAGCAAGCACCTTTTCTTCCTTCAGTCTGGCCACCTGTGATTGAAGAATCAACACTTGATTTGTTAATTCTTTTACCTGTTCAGTTCTGGGGGAAGGTGGATTTTGTGTTACATCAGTAGTCTCTTCATCACTGTCATCTAGATTGACTGGAATTCTTTCACTGAACCCTAGTTCTTTCTCCAAATCATCTCTAGACATGCTGACAAAAAATGTAGGAAAGTGTCCCACCTTGGCTCTAGTGGTGAGATTCACTTCTTTGGGAATCTTTTGAGCATCATCATTAGTGTGTGAATCAGTTTCAAGCTCTTAACCACCAGGGTTGGTTTGACCTGATGGATCCTGAGAAAGAGTCCCTGATAAGTTTAAATCAATGATAACTTTTTTGGTTCCTTAAGTATAACCCTGTTGTGGGGGAGCTACATTATTAGAAACAGAAAGGCCAGGGTCAGCATCAGTTTTTGGATTTGTTGACACATCATTCCCTAATGCAGACTTAGAGTGACAAGTGATAGAAATTGGTAATGAAGTATGACTTGTATTCAGAATGAAAGTACTTAACAATGCTGACTCCACACTACTGAGCTGAGGGTGAGCTCTATCTTCACCCTTCTCTCCTAAAGAAGTTGAGAGAGGGGTTGCCTTCAGGGACTCTTTATGCATGTCACCTTCAGCAGAGACTAAAGGTGACGGCTGGCTGGGGTTCTTGTCCTTGGCCAGGGAATTAGTCTTCTTCAAAGCATGGCCTTGGGAATCATCATCAATCTTATTTGAGGAAGATTGTGTGAGGGTTTTCCTCTTTCTGGACTCACGTGTAACCTTCTTGGTATTAATTGACGTTTGCTTCTGACGAGGTCCAGATGAAGCTCCAGGATTTTTGCCTTTTAGATCCCCTTCTCCAATTGAAGAAGTGTCTTTAGGAGCTTTGTACACTACTGGACCATCTGCTGAGCAGATGTCCAGCATGGGTTGTGTATGAGGAGGATCAATGGTGCTGATTGGAATGTTCCAATGAGTGTGATCAAAGGTCTTAAAATTTAGTTTCTCTCCATTGATTTTTAAAAAATCATTTCCAAGATGGTCAGCAAAAAGGAGAGATAGAAATCTGGTGTAAACAACGTTTTTCTCTCTGGTCTTGTTCTCCAGCTTCCCATGGAGATCTTCAAAAATAAGCCTCCCAAAATCAGCTTTAACAACCTTGGCCAGACAATATAAAATAATAGCATCTTTTTGGTTGATCTGGTCAAGGCCTCCAGTCCCCCCCCTCCCCCCCAAACCTTCAATCAGAATGGACATCAGCAATTTCCATCTTGGTGGCAAAGAACTTCTTTTTAACCCCCCCCCCCCCCCCCCCCCCCCCCTTTTTCAGTAATTTCTTCAGTATACCCAATCTCTTTAAAGAAATTTTTGACAACCATAAAATCATCAGGTACTGCTTCATAATCATTAGGGTTTTCCAAATAATCTAACCCCAAAACTTTTCTAAATAACTTTAACCCAAATCTACCATGAATCCCAACCGTGGTAGAATCAAACTCAATAGACTTCTTTGTTGGGTCCAATAGATATGGATCTTGCAGCCTGTTAAGGATGGTGAACGACTTCTGTAATCACAAGTCTATTCACAGAGAGACTCTAGATGAAACACACAGTATAAGTGTGAAATACAAATACTATGAACAAGAAGAAACAAAATAACTAAATAACTTGATTCTTACTAAGGGTTACTACTATTAATATGAAATGAATAATGTTTGATGAAGGTGTGTCTAACCCTTCTTCTAATGGTTCCTTTTATACTACAAGGAAACCCTAATACTATATTAAACCAAAACGTGTAACTTCTGATATGCATATCTTTTCCTAACATATCTCATGCATATCCTAACAAACTACTCAGAATAATAATGTTTGACTTTCTACTAGACCAGGAGCACGTGTTGCTCCTACTACTACTAGGACCATGAGGAACTACATACCTCCTAGCTTATCTATTACAAATATCTATTCCAGAGGTCCTAACAATCCTCCCCTAAACTTGAATTTGACTTGTTGAGTTCAAGTTTCTTGGTAGATCTTGCAAAACATATTGAGGAGTGAAACAGCAGCACAAACAGCAGCAATATAACCATCAGCATGAACAACACAAAGACTTCTGCAACGAGTAAAACCTAGAAGCTTCTTGAAAGCTTGAAACAGATCTGCACCTTTATGAATCTTTACAACAACATGAGCAGATTTGATGAGCCTTCACCAAGTAGCTGCTCGCTCTTGGGCTAGCTAGTCTTTGTGGTTGAATAAGCATCACCCTAGGAGACCAGAACCCAACCCAACTCTTAGAACGTAAATAAATGGCGAGTGGGGGTATCCTAATGATTTTGGGCAAATCATCACAGCCGTCAACGGATTTGATATGAGTCTTTACCAGAAGCCATACCCTTCCGGACTAGCCAACTCTTAGCAATTAAGTATCGGTGAGCTGAAAACCCTATAGATTTGAGCAAGCTATTACAGCTATCAACGGATTTGATATAGATATTTACCAAGAGCCGTACCCCCTTAGACTAGCCACTTTTCAGTCGAGGACCAAGGCAAGTGAAAACCATCCAGTTTTAGGTAACCTGGCAACCATCAACGGATTTGATAATCACACCAGAGTCGTACCCTCATGGTGAATCAACTCTTTCTTGTCTGAAAGACATGGTGAGTTAAGCACCATTTGTTGTGTGGACTAGGTCCAACACGAGAAGTACTTCTCAAGACAGCCTAAGTGTGAAAATTTCAAGTGAAAAACAATGTCATGATGTAAAAGTATAAGCAGATATTATATTATTTACAAGTTTGAAATTCCATCACATGTTTAAAGTATAAGCAGATATTATATAAAAGTATTTTTTTAACTAAATAATTAAAGTAAAATATGAGTCACCAATCACTGTACATATTGGTGAAAAGAATGTAAGTATAACACAAGAATAGAATAAACAAACCAATCATTTACCAGAAACTGCAACCTTGTCTACATGCAGCCGGGCTTGAATACCTTCAACTAAGGTAGTGGCCATTACAGACTCATTACCAGAAAGAGCATTAGACACCAGCAGGTGGCACTCCAGCATAGCTTCCATGGTAGCAATGGTAAAAGGATACTCCAAATCAGTAAGCATAAACACAACAGCACCAGACTCAAGCTCTAACACATGAACACCACAACCAGCATACAACTTCCACCTACTTATCACCCAACGAGGTTGATAATTCCATACACCAGCATAAGGAGAATCAGGAGGGGAATCCAACATCAGCTTCAAATCACCCCAAATAGTCAACATAGGCCAGTTAGGAAGCTCACTCGGAGACTTAGGAATCTCAGCATCCACCAAACCATACAACAACATAAGATCACGATGCTCCACCCAGGTCAAAATGTTTTGCAATCCAGAGATATAGAGAGTGTAGCCATCACTAGTCGTAATCTTATGAGTAAAGGTACCACGAGAAATAGGAGATGGCCGAACTTCCCAAGCTACAATCACACCCTTGCCAAGGTGCAACTCAGTCTCACTATCAGAAGCAGCATCAATGAGATTTGCAGGATCTCTCTTCTCAAATGGGACAGACTTACCACAATGAGCCTTCTTTTTCCTAATAGAACGGCGAGGTGTGGGGACACCAGAATAAGATTCATCCTTGACATTGATAACAGCAGTAGGAACAAAGTCCTCAACAACCATAGGATAAGAAGTAGCTGCACCAGCTGATGAAGAAGGAAGTGGTTCAGTCACAGGTGTTGATGTTTCCGTCACAACAGGAGTAACAGGAGTGGGATTAGTAGCATGATTGGTGGTGGAAAGTTAGTTAAACCGATCTTTTCGAATTGATTACCGTTAATTAGTGCAACTCAATTGTTCTTGGTGGAAGATAATTTGGATGGTTGATTATCTATTTTAACTAAAAGCAAATATGCAAATGTCGTTGAGTAAAATAAAGCTTTAAAAAAATTTAAACTAAAAACTTGAAAACTTGTTTAAAATAAACTAAATAAAAAGGTGGGAAAAGTTAAATTTGAAATATAAGGAAAATAAAACAAAAGCCTGAGTCAGATCGCAATGCGATCGTACTCTGATCGTAGTGGTGGATCGCACACAATGAGTGAGGGATCGCACTCAATGCGATGGAAAAGAGTGATCGCACTCAAAGGTAATCGTAACACACCATCGCAACCACCGATCGCACTCACGATCACAACAAGTGGATCGTGGTGTGGATCGTAGTCTTGATCGTAACAACAAGGATCGCAATCAGTGCGATCGTAATCAAGGAATTGTAGCACGATCGCACCCACAGATCGCGATGAGTGATCGTGGTGTGGATCGTAGCCAGGGAAAGAAGTGTAGATCGCACTCAATGCGATCGCAGCCAAGGATCATAGCCAAGTAAAACCCTTCTAAGATTGTAATGGCGACCAAAGAGTAACTAAGCTTAAACGAATAAGCAGTTAATCCAATAAGCACTTACCAACTTTTAGACAAGGATAAATAAGCACAAATTCGAAACCTTTTGGAATACTAAGCACGTGAACTTAATAATCCGAACTTTAAAACGTTAAGACTTTTAGACAAGCTTACAATTTAACAAGCTAAACATACAAATAAGCCAATAAGCACAAAGAGCTTATAGCTTAGACGTATAAGAGCTTATGAAGGAATAAAAAGATTAACTTTTTAATTACGAAAACATCAAAATCAATCACGGATCAAATGTATTTCGGATCAAAGGTAAAACAAAATCAAGAAATGTAGAAAGAGATTAATGAACAAAAAGCTTAACTTGAACTTGTGATTAATGGAATCCAAATACAAGGATGATTAAAAGCTTAAACTTGAAAGATAAAAAAATAGAGAAAAGATGAAACTTAGTGAGAGAAAGCTTAAAACTTTCTCTCTCTAAAAACTAGAAAGAAAAAATGAAAATAAAACTAGCTAACCCCCCTCCTAATGTGTTTAGGAGGGTATTTATAGGGAAATGGGGAGGTGCATGTGTTGCCCCCTCTTTCTTTCTTCTCGGCTCTTCGTCTTTTAAGTTCTTCGACTTTTCTCGACGTCGTCTCGGGATTAATTAAACTCGTCTTATAAATTCTTCACTTATTTAGACTTGAGTTCTTCGACTTCATTAAACTTCCGTCTTTAGACTTTTTCTTCGATAAATCTTCAAAATAGGCCTTGGACTTCCGTTCTTTTTGCACTCTTGATCTTTTGACTTTGTCTTTTCTCGTTTTCTTCGATAAAAGCCCGTTCCTTTTTCATCTTTTGGTCCTAAAACACAATAAAAACACAAACCACGCATAATTCCAACTTTTACGACATAAAATACACGTTTTGGTCTAGTTATTATTGGAAATAAGTGGTAAAAGGATAAGTGTTTTCACACTTATTAGGTGTTGATGTTGGCGTCACAACAGGAGTAAGAGGAGTGGGATTAGTAGCATGATTGGTGGTGGTAGTATCAACATGAGAGTGAGTGGGATCAACATTTGAAGTGGTGGTAGTAGGAACAGCAGTAGAAGGCGCACGAAAAGATGGAACCCCAAAAGCAACCCTGTGAACATCCGACGAAGAGGTGGGAGCAGCAGCAGGCTTAGAAGTGAGGACAACACGAGGAGGTGGGCGATAAATCAAGTGTTCAGGGACAGGTGTATTTTGACGCTTGATCATCTTTGTGTTAAGATCTTTAAGCTCATCAAAAGACAACCTCCTCACCCTTTCCCATGTCCATCCAGTCTGATAGTAAGCAGCCGATTGATTCTTAACATATTGCTGCATCAACCTTCTCTCCTCAGTATGCGACAAAGGTCGGTTACGGCGTTGTTCACGAAGTTGGGCAACAAGAGATAACTAGTGTTTACGCATCAAAGCCATTGCCCGTTGAACACAATTTCCTTGATTCACATCTGCCCCTAACAAATCAGTGAACTGAGAGTAGTCGGAAGTAAGGATGGTAAGTACCTTCATCCAATCATTGTCATCCCAATGCATGGCATTGTGCCTCAACTGCTCACGTCTTTGCTGTTGTAGAGCTTCATCCTCATCCCTGGCTTGTTGGTCAAGCTCCTCTTGCAATCGCCGAGCAGCCTCTTCCCCCAATCTTTCTTCCTCTAATTGTCTGCGAGTACGCTTCCTGGGAGGAGAGGGTGCATCAGTCATAGGGGCTTTACCCTTGGGATCATGAGAAGGACCAGAAGAAGGACCAGAAGAAGGACAAGCAGAGTCATCCATTTGCTTGGGATCAGCAGCAACATTAGGAATGCATGAAGGACTAGGAGGAGCAGGCAAGACATCACTCGTCTTATCAGCAAAGGCAGCCTTGGCCAAAATAGTCAGCTCATCCTCCTCAACATCTTCTTCAGAATCAGAAAGGACTGCTTTCTTCCTTTGGCACCTTAGCTGTGTCTCCAATGCCTTAACCATGTTCGCCAGTGGGAGCACGAAATCCCGTGTGAGCTTGCGGTGCTGGTTGAGCTCATCTTCCAATGAAATAATCCTCGCATAATACCTGTGCATAAGAGCTAGCAAAAAAGTTAGAGTAACAGGCTCCTCAGCTTCCCCACCAAGAGGACTTGGCTTGAGGGATGCATCATTGGGACCAGAAGCAACAGATGGGTCAACCATATGAGCATGAGAGCTAGAAGGCTCCTCAGTAGAAAGCGAAGCTAGGCTAGGAGGGGGCGTATCAGCAAATGGGGACTCATGTGGGCGAGAAGAGGGGACAGCCTTTGAGGTAGATGGCATTTCTACCACCACCTCTCTAGCTGGCTCCTCAACCTCCACATGAGGCACACCAGTAGTAGGGTGCTCCTCCTCTATAGGATCATTCTCCAATGGAAGTTCCTCCTCGGCTTCATCAGCCGGAGGAATCACATTGGGATCCCCTTGGGCAAGGCCCAACATAGCATCAGTAATAGGCCTCACAGGACCCTTATATCCAAGTGCCATATTCGCATAAACCTTTGAAGTAAGCTTTGGGGTCACATACTCCTCCCTTTCCTAGGTAGGCACACAAGAACCTGCTGCAAAAACCTAGGGTACATCAAGAACTTCTTCCTAGAGCCAGTATCACTAAGATTACAAATCATGTCATCAAACAAGTAACGAGAAAAGTTAAAAGTACGACCCTGAGCAAGACAAATCAAACCAGTAGCAAAGGGGATGGGAAACGCATCCCAACTCTCAGACTTTGGACTCAAACAATGAATCAAGAAGTGAACCAATAACTTCCATTGAGGGGCAAATCTATTCTTCTGGAATTTAAACTTCCCCCCCCATGATTATAACCTATAGCAGCCATACCATCCAATACCTCTGAATTGGGAATAGAGACAATGCCATCTTCATCCTGGAGATGAAGGGCAGATCTAATGAATGCCTCAGACACCACATAGGAGCGACCATCTATGATAGCATGGAGCTCTAATGGGCGACCCAAAACATCAACGAGGTTGGTAGTTGCCCAAAACAGATGTATAACAGTATCATACACAGTGGGGCAAACAGTAAGAGCATACCTTAGATTGGAAGCTTCAATGTATTCCAAGATGTCTGTGAACTCTTCTCTTTTAGGACCTTTGCCAAGATAGGTCACCTTGTTATGATCGGGTTTGTACTACAGTGTGGCCATTGTTGATGATTAAAGTAGTGTAAGATGATTGATTGAAGAGGATGAAGGGTAGGAGCGTATGTGTGTGTACGATAATGATTGAGTCAAATGAGTGATTTGACCATAAATAATGGTCATAAAACTGTTCATTGACCCCTAATTATGGGGGTTGCCCTTTCAAAATTAAGTCATTAATGCAAGAGTAACCACTTGCCCCTTAAACCATTATTTGCGAATCCCAGTTACCAAAGATAAACCAAAAAGATGTACATCAGAAGTAACTCGCATTGACTGAAAGTCAAAACGCGTAAAGGTCTACACTAGTGGCACCAAGTGGTCAACGAAAGTCAACGAAGTGAACAATGACCCAAAATCGATACTAGAAGCCAGCCATGAGTGAAGTATAAGGGTTTGTACCCACTAGGAGCAGAAGACTGCCATTAGGAGTAACCAAAATCTTTTACTAGAAGTTGCACACACCGCGAATACCCATGAAAACTGTTGTTAGAATCTACCATATGTAAGACTGTACAAGGAAATATGTACAATAAGCCTCCCCTTAGGATTAGCCTCCCCTCAATCCTAGGCCTCAAGGATTGACCATACCAATGTGAACCACCAAGTGGTTGAATCTCGGACCATCAAAGGTTGTAGTCAATAAGTCAGCAACATTATCATCCGTATGAACTTTAAGAACCTGTATCAGCTTCTTCTCATTGGCATCCCTTATAAAATGGTGCCTAATTTCAATATGCTTGATTCGTTGATGAAAGACAGGATTCTTCACAATGCAGATAGTGCTTTGATTGTCGATGAAAATTTTGGTGTTCATGAAGTTGAACCCATAATCCAGCATCTGATTTTGTATCCACAAGACGTGTCCACAGCAACTAGCAGCAGCTACGTATGCAGCTTCTGTTGAAGAGGTAGCTAATATTGTCTGTTTCTTACATTGCCATGAGATAAGTCTTCGACCCAAAAACTGACAACCACTAGTAGTAGATTTCCTATCATTATTGGAACCTGCATAGTCACTATCACTATAGGCTTCAAGAACAAAAGGTGATTCCCTTAGATACCACAAGCCTAGCTTGGGTTGTGCCTTGATATACTTGAAGATTTTCTTGACTACATTCAAGTTAGATACGGTTGGAGCCACCTGATGTCTAGAACAAGCACTTACTGCAAACATAATGTCTTGACATGATGCAGTCAAATACATGAGTGAGCCAATCATTGACCTGTACATGTGAACATTTACTAGAGGATCTGGCTCATTCTTGAGTTTGACTTTAGTGACTTCATAAGGTGTTGCTGCTGGTCTAAGAGGTTCCACATCAAACTTCTGAATGATCTCATGAACATACTTTTCTTGACATATGAAGATACCATCCGACTTCTGCTTGACTTGAAGACCAAGGAAAAATGTGAGTTCTCCAATGGCACTCATCTGAAATTCGCCTTGCATCAGCTGTTCAAACTCATCACACCATTCCTTCTTAGTAGAACCGAAGATAATATCATCCACATACACTTGAAATAGGATGATGTCCTTGGCATTCCTTTTAAGGAACAGTGTTTTGTCAATAGTGCCTCTTCTATAGCCGTGTTTCAACAAGAAAGTGGACAGACGCTCATACCAAGCTCTAGGAGCCTGATGAAGTCCATATAGATCTTTGACCACCTTGTAGAATTTCTTGGGATGAAGTGGGTCCACAAAGCCCTTAGGTTGAGTGATATAAACTTCCTCATCAATCTTGCCATAAAGAAACGTATTCTTGACATCCATCTGAAAAACCGTAAAGCCAACATAAGAAGCAAAAGCCAAAAACAGATGAATGGCCTCAATCCTAGCAATAGGAGCAAAGACTTCAGTATAGTCAATTCCTTCAAGTTGTGTGTGACCTTGTGCAACCAGCCTAGCCTTATTTCTCACCACAATACCCCTTGCATCTTTCTTGTTTTTGAGAATCCATTTGGTACCAATTGCTGTCTTTCCATCTGGCAAGTCAACTAGGATCCAAACATTCTGAAACAAGAACTGCTGCATCTCCTCCTGCATGGCCTCCACCCAACTTTGATCCTCAAGAGCATGTGAGACTGACCTAGGTTCCACATGTGAAAGAAAACAAGCAAACAAACAGTGAAGAAAGTCTGTGTGATTATTACGCTTTTGGTCTTCAATGTAGCTCACAAGAGCATGATGATCAGACGTTTATTTCTTATGCATGCGGCGAGTCTTGACAGTAGAACCAGGATCGCCAATGATTTGAGTAGTAGGATGGTCTTTATTGATCTGTTGAACAAGAATAGGAGCTACATCCATTTCTGGTGCCAAGTTATTAAGATCCCCAACAATGTCATCATCATATGAAGCAGAGTCAAAAATGCCATCTATTGGTTGCTTATGAATATCATCCAGCTTAATAGAAGTCTTCTTTTGATAGTTTCCCAAGTCAGAAGGACCAAAGAACCTAGTTGTGGAAGCAGGATCACTAACTGGACTACCAATAGGTGTTAAACTTGCACTAGGAGTAACATTAGGATCACTAGGAGTAACTGATACAACATGACTACTCAAGGGAAACTCAAAGCCTCCTTGAGTAGCTGCTATAGGGGCATCTTGTTTTTGATTGAGCAATGTGTCAAGAGCTCCTTGTGAGTCCACAATGTCTGATGGAGAGGCATCAATAAGAGTAGCATTGGTGTTAGGAGAAACTGTGGTGGAATAAGATGGAACAACAAAAATGTCATCATCCTCATCGGAGTCCAAAAAGCTAGAATGAGCACATGCACTAGAAGTTGCAAACACTTATGGACCTGTATCTTGGTTACTTTTGAAACGAAAATATCCCAATGAGTCACTAAGATAATCAAGATCAAAATACCATTCAGGACCTTTGCCTTGGATGTTTGTCTTCTCCTCAAAGTACTTGAGATTAATAGTTTCAATGATACGCTTGGTATGGAGATTATAGACACGATAAGCTCGAGAGTGAGCTGAATATCCCATAATGTAGCTTTCATCTGCCTTGCCATCAAATTTCCTCAAATAGTCACTAGTATTCAGAATGGTGACAGGACAACCAAATGGCTTCAAATGAGAAATGCTGGGGACTTTGGTTGTTAGTAGCTCATAGGGAGTCTTCTTATGCGGATTGGTAATTGAAACCCTATTCAACAAATAACTGGCAGTGTTGACAGCTTCTGTCTAAAACATAGTTGGAAGCTTAGAATCTGCAAGCATGGTTCTTGCAACTTCTATTAGAGTCCCGTTCTTCCTTTCTGCAACACCATTCTGTTGAGGAGTCCTGGCAGCACTGTAATCTCTTTTGAAACCTTTGGAATTACAAAGTGCTATGAGGTTTGCATTTTTGAATTCTGTTCCATTGTCACATCGGATACCTTTCACCTTCTTGGACAACTGATTCTCAATGAGTGTTATGAAGTCTTTGAGAACCGAGTAGGTCTCACTTTTAGCAGCCAGAAAGAAAACCCACGTGAACCTACTATACCCATCAGTTACCACAAGAAAGTATTGTTTATGGTCAATGCTCCTAATGGAGGTAGGACCAAATAAATCCATGTGTAGTAGTTACAATGGTTCAGTTATGAGACTGAGAGCAGTAATGGCCTTGAAGGATGCTTTGTGTTGTTTGCCTTTGCTGCACGCAAGGCAATTGATGTCATTTCTAAAATTTTTAGGAGGTAAACCAGAGACCAAGTTCATATTCGCCAGTTTGTGAATGGTCTTGAAGTTTACATCTCCCATCATTCTATGCCATTTTGTGGCTTCATCTTCTGATGCTTTGGCAACTAAACAAGCTAGTTGACCAGTAGGATTAACTTCATTCAGCTTGATATTATAGAGATTGTGTCTTCTAGGGATTTTAAGTAGAACTTAGGAGTCATCCGGTAGCTTAAAGTCTTTGTATAACACCAGTGCTTCAGTATCCGTAAAGAGGACAAACTGCTTCTTGTCACAAATCTGAGAGACAAAGATCAGGTTGAAGTGTTGAAGTGCTTCCACATAGTAGACCTGCTCAAAATTAAGGTTAGGTGTCTGAATAGTTCATTTTCCAGAGATCCTTCCTTCACCACCTCTGAAGTAGACCTTTCTGCCTTGAAATGGTACAAAGTTAGATAAAAGTCCTTTATTTCCTGTCATGCTCCTAGAGCATCCACTATCAACTATTCCAAGAGAAGGATCTTGGTATGGAGTAATCTACAACAACAGAAAAGTCATATGCAAAAGTTAGTGTCTTAAGGGGACCCAGACCTTTTTAGGCTTGAGTCTGCCTTGTGGATCTTTAGAAGATAGCCAAGAAGATTGATGAGATCCACTGTTGTTCTTAGGTTGCCTGTTCATCATATGGGTGTTATTTTGTGACCAAGAACAACCTGCTGAGGGCTTAACAGCAGTACCCAAATGTCCCAACCCAAAATACATTTGGTCTGAATTAAAAGCGTAATTCTGATTAAAGTTCTGAAAATAGTTGTTGGTTGGTCTATTGTAGGTATAACCATTTCTTCTCCAAAGATTAGAAGCTGAAGGAGAGGTCCTTCTAGAAGAATAATAAGATTAGGCACATGGGTCTAGTCTTCTAGAAGAAAAAAGAGCAACTCCTGGTGGACCAGGAGCAGGATAAGCTTGATAAACAGAAGGAGTTTGATCATAAAAATCACAATCCTCAATCAAATGAAGTTTACTACCACAAACAAAGCATGTTTTAAAAGACCATTTTTTCAAATGACATTGTTAACACTACTAAATTTATTACAAACAATTCTAGGAGAATCAACATTCCTAGGACTCAATAAGCTAGAACTAGAAACAGTGGAAGTAGAAGCAACTCTCTCATCACTCATCCTAGAACTAGTAGCAGCAGGGTCATTTTTCTTGGAACTTGAAGGTCTTGACTCTTCACTTAAACCATAGGATGCATATCACTGGCCTTATCACTGAAAGTACAAGAGATAAAGTTATTAGTATTAGTAGAGATTTTTGGAGACTCATGCATCTATGATCCATCTAAGTCAGTATGCCTAGATATGGGCATAAAAGTTCCTGTAAGAGGTGGAGGAACAACATGCATTGCTGCAGCTGGTTTAAACCTATTGTAACTAGGTTTTCCCTCCTCCTCCTTGTCAGGATCAAAGACACTTGAAAAAGATAAATCAAATACATCTTTTGAATCAATATATTTATCAAAGCCTAAACCTCTCTTAGTCCTACCAAACATGCTACTATCAATTAACTTTGAAAGATTTTTGGGTGCTTTTTGCCATTTTTCAAATCGTAAAAGTGTAGCATCCAATTTTTCTTGCATGTCTTGCTTAGCCTTAATGCTGTCATTGTTTAGTTTTTCAGTATATGTAAGCATGTTAGTGGTGTTTTCTAAATCAATGCTTAGAATTCTAATTTTATCCTCATATTCACGTTGAGTGTCTTGAAGCCACCTCTTTTGTTGTTCCAATGTTTTTAAGGAACTCTTATATGCTTGAACTTCTAGAAAATATTTGTCATTTTGCTCATTAAGTTCATTGTATTGAGTCAATAGTTCTGAGTATTTATCATGACAACCAAGAGGGCAATTTTGTACCTGAGGCGAGATTCCCATAAGAGCAAATTCTTCTGCTTCCTCAACATCAGATAGATTCCCAGCAATCATAGCAAATACATCAGTAGAAGCTTCAGCTGATTCCAATGTAGCAGTCTGATGATCATTCCAGTTAACCATAGAGTCAACAGAAACCAAAGCTTTCTTTTCATCCTTGAGCTCTCGAACCTTGAAGGCTGAATACGTGTTCTTCTCCTGGTCATTTTTGTTAGGGAATTCCCTAGCAAAAAGTTATTCCTGCTGGCAGTTATAGCGTCTGACCTTGCTTCTATCAAACCTGGCTGGCTCTCTCGGGTTGTAGTTGAATTTTTGACCGACTTTCTTTTCAAACTTATGAACCCAGAGAGTGAGCATAGCCATCTGCCATTTTAGATCCATTTCATCCAAGTCAAGTTTATCAACTTATTTGAAATCATCAAAAGCAAGCTGCTATTGTGGATCAACATCAGCAACAAACGAGTGAAGAACAACTTCTACCATGCTACCAGTCTTGGCTTTTGGTTCAGGAGTAAAAGTATGTTGGGATGACAAAGTATAGCTTGGGCTACTAGCATAAGACATTGGACTAGATCCCATGGAACTCACAAAAGCAGAGTTAGCAGGAGTAGGAAAGGAATCACTTGAGTATCCTCTCACATGAGTCTCAAACGTTTTGAGTTTATAAAACAAGTCATCAAAATTAAGATAGTCAAGGCCACCTTTTTCTTTTAGAGAGATGACTACCTGATTCCATGAGTGAGGTTGGGCTCTAAGAAACCTGGCATTAATGTCTCCATTGTCAGGTTTGTACCTGAGTTGATTTAACTGGCTAAGAATCTTTTGAAACCTGTCATACCCTTGATGAATACCTTCAGCTTCAGAAATCTTAAATTCTGTGAAGTCATCTCTCAGCATTGATCTGTGCATCTTCTTTGATTCCTCATTCCCTCCAAACCTTGCCTTTACTCCATTCCAAATCTCCCTAGCATCATCCAAGTGATAAAAGTCACCCATGTGATCATCAGGAAGGGACTGAAGCAAAATAGTTTTTGCTTTGATTTCCTTCTGAACAACAGTGACTTCTTCATGAGTTTTAGGATCAAGAATGGTGATATTACCATTCTTGTCTCTACCAGTAGTTTTATTACTGTTGCCATTCTGGACAATCTTCCAAAGGTCTAGATCAGTATTGGTGATCCAACATTCCATCTTCATGGCCCAGCTATCATACTCATCCTTCTTCAAGAGTGGGAATTTTCCATTTGTATTGGAAACAGTAGCAACGATTTGCTAAGGTTGCTGTGTTTTAGAGGTGCTTGCTTCTCCTGTTTCAGTAGAACTAGAAGCAGACATGATTAAACAATGATGTTAGTAAAAAGAAAAATTGGTTCTTCTTGAGCAGAGACTCTCCCAGGCTCTGATACCACTTGTTGGGTCCAATAGATATGGATCTTGCAGCCTGTTAAGGATGGTGAACGACTTCTGTAATCACAAGTCTATTCACAGAGAGACTCTTGATGAAACACACAATATAAGTGCGGAATACAAATACTATGAACAAGAAGAAACAGAATAACTAAATAACTTGATCCTTACTAAGGATTTCTACTATTAATATGAAATGAATAATGTTTGATGAAGGTGTGTCTAACCCTTCTGCCAATGGTTCCTTTTATACTACAAGGAAACCCTAATACTACATTAAACCAGAACGTGTAACTTCTGATATGCATATCCTTTCCTAACATATCTCATGCATATCCTAACAAACTACTCAGAATAATAATGTTTGACTTTTTACTAACCCAGGAGCACGTGTTCTCCTACTACTACTAGGACCAGGAGGAACTACATACCTCATAGCTTATCTATTACAAATATATATTCCAGAGGTCATAACATTCTTGTTGTTAGAAGCCTCTGCTGTGAACCAAAATTCTTTTAGTACATTTTGAAACATAATCCTAGGGTCCTCAAATAAAGCAAACCTTAAAACACTTTTGGATAGATAAGTCAAAACTTGTTCCCCAGGAACAGACTTAATGGATTCAGGTTAGAGTAAGGTGATGTTGTGGGGTTTGAAAAAGATTTCATCAATGGGATAGTTAACATGAGTGGACGGTTTAAGAGTGATCTTGGCAATCTTGGGAGTGGAAGATGATTCAGCGATTTATGTTTCTGTGTGTGTTTTGAAAGAGAAAGAGAGTTTGTGTGTGTTTTTTTATGAAAAGATTTGTAAGCGTGGAATGAAATCCAATTGTTAGGGATTATATAAAAACTTTAACTAATTTGTAAAAACTTTTTAAAACCATTTGAAAAAATTATGAATCTTTTAGGGTTTCTTTTGAACATTTGGCATAAACTTTCTCATTAATGTTCTGTAAAAAGGTATGATTTTCTGTTGCTTTGAACAGTGAAACGCCCCATGTGTCAGGGAGTTGTTGACTGTGGATGGAGACGTTTGAAATTTTCTTAATTAACAAATGACACCTTTCTCAAAGAATGTTTATTTTATTCACAATAAATTTAATGCCATTAACTCTTTTAAATCACATGATTGATAGGTTTTAAATGTTGTTGCTCAGATATGCTGAAGCTGATGGCAATACTTGTGAGCTTCAGTGCGTCAGATGAGGCGACAAAACCCCATATACATGTTCACATAAGTGAACAAGACATATGACGTTGCACGCTCCTCTACTCAGGCCTAGCTACTCAGTTGTATTAAAAATTTGTTCAGCATTGCGAAAGGAACCTTTTGATGACTGGTGATTATTTGTTCAGCTTTAGTGAATCAGATAAGTCGACAAAACATCATATACACAATCACATAAAATGAAATAGACACATGACATTGCACACTCCTTTACTCAGACAATGCTACTTAACATTAATCAAAATATTTTATGAAATGCTGAACCTTTAAGCTTCTTCAGTGAATGCTGAAGGTTCAGGTTTTGTATCATCAATGTTCAGCATACCAAGCTCTATTATCAATCTTTTGAAAGTTGGTTCATCCAATAGTTTGGTGAAGATATCAGCCAATTGGTATTGAGTGAGGAAAAAATGTAATTCAATGTCCCCTTTCACAATGTGATCTCTGATAAAGTGATATCTAATATCAATATGTTTTGTTCTTGAGTGGAGGACTAGATTGTTGGATATTGCAATAGCACTAGTGTTATCACAAAAGATTGATACATTTTCATATTCTATGTCATAATCAGCCAGTTGGCTTTTCATCCAAAGAACATTGGCACAACATCCAGTAGCTGCCACATATTCAGCTTCTGCTGAAGACATGTCAACTGTTTGTTTCTTTTTAGCACTCCAACACACAAGTTTGCCACCTAGCAATTGGCAGGCACTAGAAGTGCTTTTTTGTCCAAATTCCATCCAGCATAGTCAGAGTCTGAATACCCTTTTAGTTAAAAACCTAAGGATTTGGGGTACCAAAGACCTAGACTTGGTGTACCTTTTAGGTATCCGAAGACTCTCTTTACAGCAGTAAGGTGTGATTCCTTTGGATCTACTTGGTATCTTGCACAAAGGCATGTAGAGAATTGAATGTCAGGCCTGCTTGCAGTTAAGTACATGAGTGACCCAATCACACCTCTATACTGAGTCTCATTGACTGATTGTCCATCGAGATCAGGTCCTAAGTTGTTAGGGGTACCACTGGAGTATTCACTAAAGCACAATTGATATCATACTTCTTCAGCAGATCCTTGACATATTTTTCTTGATGGATGGAGATGCCTTGGTCAGATTGTTTAATCTGAAGACCAAGGAAGTATGTGAGTTCTCCCATCATACTCATCTCAAACTTGCTGGTCATAAGCTTGGCAAATTGTTTGCAAAGTTTCAAGCTTGTAGAACCAAAGATTATGTCATCCACATAAATTTGTACTAGAATGGTGTCAGTTTTAGATTTATAGATAAACAAGGTGCTATCTATTTACTCTGACAAATTTATGTTCAATGAGAAATGTTGAGAGAGTTTCATACCATGCTCTTGGAGCTTGCTTCAGTCCATACAAAGCTTTGTAAAGCTTGTAGACATGATTTGGGTATTTACTACTCTCAAAGTGTAGAATCGTGATAATCTTTGATATTTCAAGAGGGTTGTTGTTTTCTAGTGAGAGAAAGTAGAGAGAGAAGTGAGATAAAAACTATATTTATTACTTATGAAAAAATGAAACAACCAACACCCCTTTCCATGGTGGAAAGGGGTTTATATACCCAAGTCCTTAAGTGGACTTGGGCCTCCGGCCCATGAACATGCTCATGGGTCAGGCTAAACATAAACATTACTTAAACAATACTACGAGCCTATAACTATATTGTTGGAGTGACCGAGACTTTCTTTATACGAAAAACGTATTTCCAACAATCTCCCCCAAAGGGAGGTAACTCCAAATTTACAAATTCCTAATCTAGCATGTTAGATATTTGTTCTTGAGCTCGTAGTCCACTTTCTCTTTTCTTCTTTAACTTTTTTTTTTGTGAATATGTGTTGAATAACATCAGGCTTTTGCTTGGAACATGTTCTTTTGGCCTTTCACGTGCAATCTTTGTTTTCTTGTGATATTTGCCTCTTTGTGACTTCATGTCCCACATACCTATCCTTTGTTGAATTCTTGAAAGTTTCAGAGTCGATACAGCGGAAGACTTTTAGGTCAAAGTTTCTTGAATTTGCTGAGATATTTGATGCAGAAGGAATAAGTATGTGAGGACGACTTCAACTGGTACACCGCAACGCCACCGTCTTCAAATGCAGCAACATAATATGACACGAATAAAATGGCTTTGACATTTTATTCTGATTCGGTAGCATTTTACCTCCGGTCGGTGAAGACCGTTGGACGATAATAAATATCGTACCTGTGACAGGTAGCTCTAATTAAAGATCTCCTTGACAAGATTTCGCGGGTAAACCCGTTCTGTTTATTCGACCATCCAAAGCTGACTGTGAACATAAAAAGTGAATCATTTGGATTAAAAATCCGTATGATTGAAGCCGTTAATTCATGAATCCTGGAACAAGTGAATTTCAATTAAGATTTTCACCATCGTTGCTTTCTAGTTGTGACGAGCTTGATTCATATAGAATATTGCTTGTCACCTACCGCAGTGCTGTTTGATGTTGACACTGGAAGGATTTCCACTCTTCATTGTGAACTCTAAAGAGTGCCACTCTGAGTGTTCTGGCAAGATCACTTGGATAATGCGTAGAGGCCCTGGAACAAGTTTAATCTCAATTAAGAGTTAAACCATCGTTTCTTTCCAGTTATCACAAGATTAGTTCTTAAAGAACTACACGTGTCACCTACCATGAGCTTGTTTGATGTTGGCTCAAGCAGGATTTCCATCTTCATTGTAATACTTTCGTATAACTCAGATATTCTGGCAATATTACAAGAATATTGCGTAGGACTCATAAAATATTTCTTGGTTTGAAATTGTGTCCTAATAAGACTTTTGATGATCCCGTGGCTCTAGACTCAATAGTGCATTTTTTGTTTTGGTGAGCAGTGGCTGGAGAGGATTGCCACCTTTTCAATATCAATTTATTCGGAGTGAATAAACCGATAGATAACGTGTTGAACTCCGTGACATTAAAACAAATATCTTTTGAGAGATATTTGAGTTGGTTGGGAGGGGTTGTGCATCGCATCACTAGGTCCATGATACTTTGTCTTCAATATGAGTTGACCCGGTTTTTGCCTAAGTTGTAAGGAGGGCTTCTTTCTTTACACCCTTTATCTTTACATTTCTTTTTCATTCTTCAACCCCTTCAATGCTTACCAATACATCATCACTAGCACCTTGTTGTGATTGTTCCAGTGCTAGCATCAGTACTTGGTCGGCATTCAGCTACGTTCACAGTCCATTCTCCATCTTTCCTAAGGACTTCTATTTTCTAACTATGGAATTGTCCTTGGGAAGATTCCTCCGGTTCTGGAAGAATCATTGGACTAGCACCTAATCCTACCACCCTTTTGTCACCACATACGTCGTGAATTAAGCGTGTTTTGGGTAAGTACTTTTCACCATGAAAAATCCTTGAAAACTCACTTAAGATACTTGTGATATAAATATCAAAGTTTTGTATCTTTAAGTGTTTTTTTGTTCATCAAAAATGCTCCCCCTTAACATGTGCAACACACATATTAAGTTGATTTTTACTTGAATTCTTTTTCATGTTTAGCCAAATATATTATCAAGTCTCCTTAATCCCATTTTCTCCCCTTATCCAAAATGTTAACCATCAATATTTTGGATATTAATGGATTAACCGGTCTTTGGGTAACAAAATGAAATCAATTCTGGCCAAAGAACATATTAATGCTCCCCCTCAAATCAATGAGGGTAAGTTGTAGTGCTTTTGTATGAAATGTTTGAAAGATTTGGAATCTCGTGAGAAATTCTTGAAAAATTTCATACTTTCACACTACAATAAGCCACAAAAGCCGTATGCACAGTTATATACATATTCACAAGTGAGTATATGGAGTTGACCTGATTGTAGTGTGATCACCACTGTTAAGTGGATCGGTCCACAAGCCTGTGATGTGCTCCATATGGTCTGTGCCCCACGAATCGTTCGATACTGCGGATCAACCGTCGATCCCTTAACTTCTCCTCAATCATCTGGATGGTGTGGTTGGCACTCTTCTTAAATCGGCCTACCCATCTATACTTTACCTCTGGGAGACCTTGACCTGAGTTGAGCATCAACAGCTTGTCACGTACATGCTTGAGAGTACCATCGCTGAATTTGTACAGTTCTGAGAGTCGCATGTATTGCATGACCTCTGCTTCATTCTAGTAAAATATGCCCATCTCTGGTTGGAGTGTACCCATATATAGCTCCTTAGCTTGGTGAAAACGACTCATTGGTGTTGTATGAGGTCGTTCTAGATTTAGCCTGGATTGATAACTCTCTACCCCAAGTTGTAAGTCTTCAACTCTTTGCTTGATCATAACTCTACGAGTAAATTGGCGAATGTTGGAGCTTAGGGCAAAGACTTCATCGGGGTCTAAGTGTGGGACCTTGCCTTGAGCCAAGATGAGTAGAAAATCTTCAATATCTTCAAGTCGTAGGAATTGAAGATCCCCTTCACTGACACTATAAGTCTTACCGTCTTCTCGCTTGAATCTAATATCTTTCAAATACGAATATCCGAATATATTGTGAAAGCTAACACCCTGTTTGCTTGAGATTCAACGGGTTGCAATTATAGGTGTACCTTTCTTGGTGTGATTATAGAAGTAGTAAGCCGACCTCTTGTTGCCCCGCTAATGTGAGATGCCTAATTCCGTATATTGATCATATACCTTGACAAGCTTTTTGCTCCATATGTCTGTAACTTTATCTTCAATCCAAGGGACATCCTCCAAATTGACTGCTTTGCCCATTGTTAATGATGTAGCATACTTGTCCGCGCCGTTTTATAAGAAATCAGATCACGATTGGTAAAGTATTGCATTGATAGGTGCTTGGCTGCTGCAATAACTAAGGGTGTTAGTGGAAGAAGTATTGGAGCTTGTTCACCTGATGCTGTTGATTTGATTGCTTTCATGAGCCCATTGAAATGATATTCTCCCTCAGTTTTGGCAATCTGCATGGAAGCCTAAAAGTTCTTGTCTTTGATCGTTGTTTGAAGTGTATTTGTATCCATGCTAGGCACTCCATATTTATCCATCAAGAATCCAGAGAAGTCGATTGGATTATTGAGGAATTGTGTGAGATCCGCCTTTTCACTGTCAGAAATTGTACGTGCGGTTGCTTCCTGTGTAAGCCATGGCTGCACTTGAACCGTCTCATCAATAGTGAACGTATCAGCAAACTCAGGATCTGGTTGATTTATATCGTCAATATCCATATCGATGTAGTGCTGAGGTGGAGAGTTATGTATCACAGATGGTATCGGTTCGTCTTCTTGCATAGGTTCGTGTTCTACAGGTGTTGTTGATGAGACATTAGTAGGAACCGGTACAGAAGACATACCTGTGTCTGTTTCTGTGTGATGCTGAACAGGAGTAGGCGGTGGAGAGTGATGTTCCACAAACGGTGATGGTTCGTCTTCAATCATTGGTTCGTCTAGTACCACTGGCTCTACAGGTTCTTCTTGTGATACACTAGTAAGAACCAGTTCAGATGACTTACCTGTGGTGTTGACATTGGTTTCATCATGCTCGTCATTGGTGATGTTTTCACTCTCGTCTTGTTGTTTATCGCCAACTTTTTCTTTTGAACGTGCATCACTTTCTTCCTCTTCCTCATCACCGTCCTCGGATTCTTTAGATTCTTCACCATTACTACCATTACCTTCATCCTTATCACCAACCCCTTTCTCCTTATCCTTACCATTCCCATTACCGTCCTCATTATCATTATCGTCATCCCCATCACTATCGTCATCCTCGTCTTCCTCATCCTCATCCTCCTCCTCGTCCTCGTCCTCTTCCTCTTCCTCTTCCTCTTCATTCTTATCAGAATGTTCTTTCTCCTCCTTATTCTCTTCCTCATTTTCTACCTCATCTTCATTTTCAGGCTCCTGACGTTTCCTTTTCTTTGAAGATTGGGGAACTTCAGTGTCTTCTAATGGTGATGTGTTGGAAGCTTCCATTATGACTTTAGCAAGAGCTTTTTGCAATTTGTGTTGAGCTTTTGTTTTTGGTAACTCAATGTTGGTTAATCGAGTCTCCAAAGTTTGCATTAATTGCAAGTCAGTCAGGCCTTTAGTGAACAATACTAGAAGCTCCTGATTGATAAATGACCTAACTTCACACTGAATGATGTTAGTCATGGTATCATTGATGGAGTTGAGGAAGACATTGTTTTCTTTATCACGTGCTTCCTTTTCGGCAATAAACTTCTTATGTTGCTCTTGAAGTTTTAAAACTCCGCCATAAGCATCATCAAGTTTGGATTTCTCGTGTTTTTGTGCTCTGTAGGCTTTTGTATCAGGCTTAGTAATACTTGACTTTAGACCTTCAATCGTTTTTGCTTGTTCTTCCAACTGTTTTTGGAAGTGTTGAATGAGAGGATCATTGATCGTGAGGAATGGAGTGGAAGTGGATGGTAGTTGTACTTCGGTGGGTGAACTAGAATAACACCGACTACGAAGTTCCACAACCACTTCGGTAGGCCTCGACGTTACTACAACCTCAGTAGGTGTTTGCAAAACCTCAACTTCAGTAGGTGTAGGCACAACCTCAACCTTAGTAGGTGTTCGCAAAACCTCAACCTCAATAGGTGTTCGCAAAACCTCAAATTCAGTAGGTTTGAACTCAGCGATTGCTTCCATTTGCCTGAGAACAAAACATAATATGTGGAATAAATAATTTTATCTCTTTCGTTTACAAAAATATCAACTTATAAAAATAAAATGAATTTTTGTAATAAGAAACCTTTTAAGTATTCTTATGAGAAAAAATTAATTAACTCCAATTGAAATTGTGTTCGTAATAGAAGCCCTAGTTCTAAGTCGAATGCATAGAGTGGAAACACACTATCTTAAGGTGATGATACAACAACAATCTTTTCGCGAAGTCAATTAGACCACTTATCGCAAGGACAATCTATCACAAAATCTATATAACACAATGCACTGACCCATCAGAATGCACCCATCAGAATGCACCCATCGGAATGCACCCATTGGAATGCACCATCAGAATGCACCATCGGAATGCACCCAAGGGAAAAGATTCTATCGGAATGCACCATCGGAATGCACCCAAGGGAAAGATTCTATCGGAATGCTCCATATCGGAATGATCCACTATCGGAATGATCCACTATCGGAATGATTCCTATCGGAATGTGTCTTATCATAAAGAGGCTATCGGAATGTTCCTATCAGAATCAAACCACCAATCATCGGAATACAAAGCATCGGAATACCAACATCGGAATACTTCCATCGGAATCTTTATCAATTAAATCTTTCTATCGGAAACTACGATCGGAATAAATCATCTAAAGATCATCGGAATCTGGGGCGGATTTTACGAGGTTGGATCTTATCTGTCGATTGCTAGGGAAATAAGTATGTTTTAATCAAAACAGTTAATAACCAATGTTTATTATGTGAGAAAGATCAAAAACCCCTTATCAATCATGATTTTTAGCACATTTTAGAATCCGAAACCCTAGATCACGAGATGCAACATGCTTTAAAAAACCAAACTGGAAAAGAATATGATAAGAACGAGTATGATCAGTTACCTAGATGATTTTCCCGGCAAATAAAAAAAACACAATAGACGAGTAATTCACAAGGTATGATAATGGCGACAAGTTTGTGATATGGTGTGTGTGTAAAACATCGAGAGTGAGTAACCAGGGGGGAGAGTTTGACTTAGGTCAATAACTCAAACCAATTTTGCCAAATGTGCAAATTGGTCCCCCATTTTACAAAAGTGTAAAAACTTTGGAATAAATAAGTTAACAACACACATTCTCGACTCCATTAACGTTGCTGACACGAACACACCACTAATATCTATAAAAGTTAAGGCATGTGAGATAAAACCTAAGGCTAAAACAATTTCCACACAAGGCACACGTAGCATATAAGGCACACAAAGTAAGATTACTGAAAAATTATGTGAAGACCAAATCATTTTAAAGACAATTTGATATTTGCTCCCCCTCAAATGCTGACCCGTTTTCTATTTAAAGAGCTGTAATCGTTGCCTTTAAGGAGACAAATATCTATGAAGACCTTTTCCGTTTAATGATTTTCTGAAACGATTCTAGGGGAAATAAGATTTCTCTTATTTTAACAAAATAAGTGCACTGAAGCGTACACGAATTTGTGTTAGATCAAGTTATAAAGTAAACTTGATCCCTTACAAGGTTTTTAAGTAAACCTTGCCTGAGTAAATTAATTCCCTTTATGAGCCAATGTTTTCAAAAGAAATACATGACTTTAATGCGAAAAATGGGTTACAGTCAGAAATAACTACAAGCCATATGGGCATGTTTTAAAATATGTACAACTTTTATACGGACTCTATTTATGGCGCCGTGTCAATTTTAATCGACATTTCTAAGGCCGT
The DNA here is from genome assembly GCA_025667525.1 of Glebionis coronaria. Taxonomy (NCBI): domain Eukaryota; kingdom Viridiplantae; phylum Streptophyta; class Magnoliopsida; order Asterales; family Asteraceae; genus Glebionis; species Glebionis coronaria. The sequence goes on along the minus strand of JANFOE010000146.1, from coordinate 127,144 downwards.
AAATATTACCGTACTAAAAGACATTCCCGATTTAAAAATGAAAAAATATTTTTGGATTTTCTTGATTTTATATTTTTTATGGTTTTTGTATGTTTTATATTTTTGTATTTTTCTTTTGGTGGTTTATATATATACGATAATATACAAGATCACGATAAAAGGATACTCTAGAATAGTTTACCACCACTATTCTGCAGATTCTTCTGCCAACTCCTTAAGTGTCATTGGTGAGAATGATTTCATGCCTAGCTTTTCGATCAAAAACTCGATACGTCCTCGATCTAAGGCCTTTGTGAATATATCCGCCAGCTGATACTCAGTGTTGACAAAATACAGTTCGATCACTCCATTTTCCACTTGCTCTTTGATGAAGTGGTAGCGTATATCAATGTGCTTTGCCCGGGAATGTTGAACGTAGTTGTAGCAAAGGGCAATGGCGCTTTTGTTGTCACAGTACATCGGGATTTTGTTGAATCCAAGACCGTAGTCAGTTAATTGTGATCTCATCCAAAGAACTTGAGCACAACAACCGGACATAGCAATGTATTCAGCCTCTGTACTGGATATCGCAGCGCTTTTCTACCTTTTGGATGCCCAACTAATCATTCTTTCTCCAAGAAGTTGCACACTGCCAGAAGTGCTACGTCGAGTATCTTGACACCCAGCATAATCCGCATCTGCATATGATATTAGTGCAATAGAGGAATCTTTCGGATACCACAGACCACGATTAAGTGTTCCTTTAAGATACCGAAAGATCCTTTTCACAACATGTAAGTGCTTTTCGGTAGGCCGAGCCTGATACCGGGTACACATGCATATAGCAAATTGCAAATCAGGCCTGCTAGTAGTTAGATAGAGAAGGGTGCCGATCATTCCACGGTAAAGTTTAGGATCGACAACAATCTCATCCCTATCCTCATCTAACTTGGATCTTTCCACCATTGGAGTATCCACGGGGTCACAATTTTCAAAATGATACTTTTTCAAAGATTCTAGAGCATATTTGGATTGATTGATGAAGATGCCTCTGGGATTTTGAGAAATTTGCAATCCTAAGAAAAATGAAAATTTTCCCATCATCGACATCTTAAAACGTGTGGACATGATTTTCTCAAAATGGTCAGACAGTCTTTGAGTAGTGGTAACAAATATTATATCGTCAACATAAATTTGTACCAGTATCATGTCGTTGTTCTCCTTGAGAATGAATAATGTTGGGTCCACTTTGCCTTTGGAGAAGCCTTCCAAGATCAGATAAGACGATAGGAGATCGTACCACGCGCGCGGAGCTTGTTTCAACCCATAAAGATCCTTCTTGAGCTTGTACACATGATTAGGATACTCCGAGTTGACAAATCCATTCGGCTGGGTTACGTAGACATCTTCCCTCAATTCACCATTAAGAAATGCCGTCTTAACATCCATTTGGTAGACGATCATATTCATGTGAGCAGCATAAGCAAGGAATAGTCTAATCGCCTCCAATCGTGCAACATGAGCAAAGGATTCTTCAAAGTCAATACCCAAAGCTTGTTTGTAACCTCTAGCAACCAATCTAGCTTTGTTCTTTAACACTCCACCTAACTCATCGAGTTTAACCTTATATACCCACAACAATGTAAGGATGTCAACGTTGTTGGGTAAAGGAACTGATTCCCACACTTCAAGACGTTGAAATTCATTAAGTTCCTCTTGCATGGCTTCAATCCAAGATGATTGTGTCATGGCTTGTTGCCAATTTTTAGGTTCAATATCGGAAAGAAATGCATCAAAGTAGCAATATAATGCATGTTCTTGGAGTTGGTGGCGTGTTAAGACTGGTTTATCGATGTCACCGATAATATTGCGGATTGGGTGATCCTTTGTCCATTTGGTGTTGTGATTTTCAATCCGTGGTGGTCGGGAGTGAACGATTGCAGGAGCTTCCTCTGAGGTAGACGCACCGTTAGGGTTTTCGGGTATTTGTAAACCAAAGAATGGAAGCTCTTGTAGGTGAGCTATTTCCAAATCGTGATCAAAGGACTCCTCTTCAACATCATTAGGAACGAGTGGGGGTGATGATTCGGGTGTAGTTTGAGAATTGGTCGGGGATGGTGCATCTGGTGCAATAGTAACAGTAGATGCATCAGACAGATTTCCATTATCTTGAGCAACAACTTTGGGAATCGGAGCTACTGCTGCAGGTGTTGGAGAATCATCACTAGGTGGATCAAAGAATACATCAAACATAGGTTGAAATAACTCATCCCACTCGGACCTTGTAGGTGGTGTGAATGATGGAGAAACAGGATTGTTGGGAGTTAATCGGGAACTAATCGTATCGGTTCCCATCTCATGTAATGCGGGTTCAGAGTTGTGTTGCTCAGAAGCCATCGCTGTTAGCTCATCAAAATCGACATCCAAAGTTTCTATTATCTTTCTAAGACGACGGTTATAAATCAAGTAAGCTTTCTTTGCGGGTGAGTAACCAATGAAAATTCCAATATCAGCCTTCGGTTAAAGTTTGCCCAAATTCTCACTATTAGTATTCGGATAACAAAGTGCACCAAACACATGAAGAAATGAAATATCGGGTTTGTGTCCATGAAGTAGCTCATATGGAGTTTTACCATGGCGTTTACGAATGATGGAGCAGTTTTGGGTATAACATGCGGTTGCCACTGCTTCAGCCCATAAGAATAAAGGAGCATTCGCATAAATCAACATAGTTCTAGCAGCTTCCATAAGTGTACGATTGCGTCTTTCAACGACACCATTTTATTGTGGAGTGGGAGCCACTGAAGTTTCATGAGAAATACCAACCTCTTCATAATAATTTCGTAGAGTCTGATTAACAAACTCAGTTCCGTTATCAGTCCTAATGCGGCGAACAGTAGTGTTAAGGCGTACTTGGATCATCTTAAGAAAAGTAATGATATAGTTTGGTACTTGATCCTTGGTTGCTAAGAACTTTACCCATGTAAACCTGGAGAAATCATCCACCATGACGAGGATATACTTTCTACCACTCACACTAGCCGTACGCATTGGCCCGCAAAGATCCATGTGCAAAAGATACAGTGGTTCTTGGTTGGTGTCTTCAACTTTAGGTTTGTATGATTTCTTGGTGCTTTTCCACAAAGAACACGCGGAACATAAATGATCCTTGTCGAACTTAAGTTTTGGAAGACCACGAACAAGTTCGTTTTTAGCCAAATGGTTAATAGCATCAAAGTTAAGATGAGATAACCGGAGATGCCACAACCATGACTTGGTCTTAGATGCTTTGGAGAGAAGGCATACAGGAGAGGCGGCCATCATGTTTTGAATGGACAGTGTGTAGAGATTATCCCCTCAAGAACCTTTTAACAAATCATTTCCTGCAAGATCGCGAATAAAGCTTGTATGTTGTCGAAAAGCCACCTCAAGGTTTGAATCGCAAAATTGTCCCACTAAAAATAAATTATGACCAAGTCCCTCCACATAATATACCCTTGAAATCGTAACATTCCCAATTTGATATTCACCGTAACCCATGATCTTTGCAATATGGTAGTTGCCGAATTTCAACGTTCCTAGAAACTTGCTGATGAAATTTCTGAGCATCGAGCGGTCTCTAGTCATATGTTTGGAGCACCCCGAGTCCAAATACCAAAGAATAATTTGGACGACCTGGAAATATCACCAAAAAAGCGATGTATCGGAATCTAATTGTTCCTCTGAGTTAGCAGGTACAGATGTAATTATCTTAGATTTGCTGTCAGAAGAGTTTTTAGGCTTCCAAATTTGCTTACTAGTTGTTGGCTTAGATTCTAGTTATCTAGTATTCTGAGGTACTTTTTGACTGGGGAATTTATCACTGGTAGGCACAATAGTGGAGGAAGACCTAGTGAAGGGCGTTTTTTCCATTCTTTAGTGCTTGGTTTCCTTTTTAAAGGACGTTGAGGCCTAACTTCAGTGGATGTGGTCCTAGTTAAAGGGCACTTAGTTCCATTTGCAGTAAAGGTCCTGCCAGTGGGTAACCATTGCCATCCAACCTGGGTGAATTTCTTCCCCGTTGGTTTCCATTCAAGATTGTTTCTAATGGCATTCATTTCATTAACATGGTCAACAAGGCATAAATCATGACGCTGAGAAAACATGCATTCATTACAATTCCAAAATTTCAAATTAGAATTCACATTTTGCTTAGGTTTCCACTCAGAGGGAGAACCTTTTGTCTTAGTTACATGATTCTTTTTATTTAAAACTGAAATAACATTCCTAGGGTGAACTTCTACTTTCTTCTTCTTAGTCCTACTAGTGGAAGGCTTGATCCTATCTTTCTTGTCTTGAGATCCTTTAGCCTTAGTAGACATAATTACTCTTGTAGAAGCCAAGGGAACATTAGTGACAGATTTTGACTTAGCCTTGATGGGTGTGTTTAAAACAGGCTTAGATCCTGGATTCTTATTGAATGGAGTCATGGCAATGGTGGGGGTTTGTTGTTTAAGTGGTGCAGAGCCCGGTTGTCCTGTGTATTTCAAGTGCTCTAAGCATTGTTGTACCCTCTCAATGTAAGCATTAGCATGGTAATAGTGACTATTCCTAGGGTCAAGTTCATAAAGATCATCTAACTCTTCCCTAGCAAGTTCCGCGTACTTAACTGCATGCTCCATATAGGACTTATATGATAGTGGATTGTTCTTATGGTACGGGTTCTCAGTGATCACCACCTTGTTGGTTTTTGGAGCACTAGAGGTCGGGGCAGAGACTGTAGCTGGATTATCAACACCTTCTCGTCCTTTGAGTTGAAGTGTCTCCTTTAATTCAGCTATAACCATGTTTTTGTCTATGAGCTGAATATTTAGGTCAGAGATTCCCTCACATTTCTTGTTCAGTTGGTCAATTAATGACTTTTGATCTGTCGCATAAAAAGCGAGGCGTTCTTCTATTGAACCAGAATTTTGTGAGTCACCCTGCCTTACTTTTTCACGCTCTCCTAGCATAGAAGTAATTCTATTTTCTAGGACATGATTTTTAGTCTCTGCAGCCTCTAGTTCCGTTTTTGTTGCTAGTAATTCTCTCTTAAGTCTCGTAACATCTTCCTCTAATGATTGCATCACTTGAATCATCTTGTCACTTGTCTCAACGTTGTTTTCACAAACATTTAGTTTTGAAAGAGTTTGATTTTCAAGTTCAAGAGCAATAGAGTGTTTTTCAACCTTGTCAAAACGTTCTGAAAGTGAATGATAAGAATCTTGAAGCTTTAAAAATTCAGCCTTAGATTCGTGACAAGAATGATTATCTACATTATTCACAGGTGCAACAATATTCACAGAAAGATCATGCACATCATCATATTTATTCACAGCAGATGTAATCTCAAGAGCATATTCATTAGTAACAACTTGCATCACTTCGAGAGACACTATATGTTCCAAGAATCGGTCATATTCGGATAAAATCTTTTCTTTCTCAATTAGATGTTGTTCATAAGCATCATCCATTTTATTAAAAACTTTTCGAACTTCACCCAATTCAAAGTTAAAATTTTCCCCAAGATCTAGAAGACGTTCTTTAACATTGTTTACAAACAGAACGATCTCTTTCTCAAACACCATTTTCATGTGTTCGAAAGCCCATTCTCCAACGGTTTGAGCGGTTGAAGTCGTACATTCCTTGATGACCATGTCAAAGTTGGTAAGATATCGCCAAATCTCTTTCAAGTTTAGCAATACCGTACTTACTGGTGAAAGATCCTTTGGAATTTCCTTAGGTGCATCCAAATTGACAAGTATAGGAAGTATACTAAGACTTTCTTTAGTAGGCATGTAAATTGGTGTATGGATAAATTCCCTTTGCATATTAAAGCGAATCCTCAGATCTATTTTTGCATTTTCTGTATTAAGCTAAGCATAATCATACTCAGGATATGTAAAAATCATTTTTGACCGATTCTCTTCATGTAGTGATGAATTCTCGGATTCATTTGGAAACACAATCGGATCTAATACCAAACCTAACTTGGTAGCATCGTAAAGTCGTGGGTTGTGGTTAAATGCTTGCTTTGCATACCCCGGTTTAGGTGGTAGGTCTATTAGACGAGATAAAGTGAATTCCTTAAGCGATGCATGAAACAAATGTACTAGATGTGAAGCAGAGTATTGTTTTAAAAGCTTAATTTCAGTTTGTTTAATTCTCTCAGACGTCTTAATTTCCGTTTCAACCCTTTTAGACTCAAGAATTTCGAAATCCGTTTGAAGTCGTTGAAAATTATTAACGACTGACTCTTTTTCTTTAAGTTCTTTTGAAAGATTTTCTCTTAAACTTTCAAATTTTAAGTAGGTTATCCATTTTGACTTTCCTAAACCTATCAAATTCAGGATTGGTTAAGGTAGTGGTCACTAGAGTTAATTCCAAGGTGTTAACCTTTTGTTTAGACAAAGCAAGATCTTCAGATAATGTCTGATTAATCCCGTGGGTGTAATTGATCACATCATTCATTCGGCTAAGCATAGATGCCGACACCATAACCAAATCGGGTTGAGCAAACGGATTTGTAGTCGTAATAGCTACCGGTTGTGGTTCACTCAAATTCTGGGGACTTGCATTGATTTTGATATCATTGTTTGTCTCCTCGTTTGAGTTACTAACCACCGGAGGCTGTTCCGGATACTCAGACACTTGCTCAACTTGATAAGGTACAATACTAATATCCGTGGAAGTATTTGGTACCTCAGAAATTATGTCAGCTCCATAAAGTGAAAGATTTGCCATGAGAGCTACCTTGGCGGTATTGAGATCATCACAGTCAGAGTCGTATGCATCCAGATCATCACATTGATATGCGGCATTGTTTGTGATGGCTGCTGTGAGACCGTCAGTGTCCGCAACTCCTGGATATGCGAGAAATGCTAACTCTTCTTCATCGAGCTCACGTCCTTGGGCTTGAGCATTCACCAAGTAGATATTATCCTGAAACCATGTGCTATTAATAAGTGTGAAAACACTTATCCTTTTACAACTTATTTCCAATAATAACAAGACCAAAACGTGTATTTTATGTCGTAAAGTCGGAATTATGCGTGGTTTGTGTTTTTATTGTGTTTCAGGATAAAAAAATGAAAAAGGGAGAAAACACGAGCTATCACGGGCTTTTATCAAAGAAAACGAGAAAAGACGAAGTCAAAAGATCAAGAGTGTAAAAAGAACGGAAGTCCAAGGCCTATTCTGAAGATTTATCGAAGAAAAAGTCTAAAAACGGAAGTTTAATGAAGTCGAAGAACTCAAGTCTAATAGAATAAGAAAATTATAAGACAAGTTCAATTTATATCGACAAATCCCGAGACGACGTCGAGAAAACCAAAGAATTTAAATCGAGTCGAGACGAGAAGAAATAAAAAGGAAGCAACACATGCACCTCCCCACCTCCTATATGTACCCTCCTAATGACACATTAGGAGGGTGTTAGCTAGATTATTTTTCTTTCTTTAGTTTTTATTTTTTTAGAGAGAGAAAGTGTTTAACTTTCTCTCACTAGAACTTCATGTTTTCTTTACTTTCATGTTTAAGCTTTGATTTAATCTTGTATTTTGGAATCATTAATCTATAAGTTCAAGTTTAAGCTTTTCATATTTAATCTTCTTCTACCTTTCTTGATTTTATTTGTTTTTTATTCGTGATAATCTTGATCTTGTTTCATCTTGATGTTTATGAGATCAAAAAGCTTATCTTTTGGTTTCTATCTAAGTTTTATACGGATTAAGCTTTGAGCTTATCATGCTTATTGGCTTATTTTGTGTTTAGCTTATTTACTTTTTAGTTTTCTTAAAAAATTTCGTCTTATTAAAGTTTGATTTAAAAGTTTTGCTTATTTAAAGTTTTGAAAGGTTCTTATTCGTTCTTATTGAGATCTTTTCATTATAAATTTGGTTAAGTTTTGGTTTGAGCTTATTAAAAAGTAGCTTATTAACTTGGCTTATTGAGAATTTAAAAACTGTCGGAAAAGGGTTTAGCCTTTCCGACAAGTATTCTGACGTTGCCATCGGAAAAGGGTTTAGCCTTTCCGACAAGTATTCTGACGTTGCCATCGGAATAGGGTTTTGACATTCCGATAGTTTTCCTTTGGTTTGATATTCCGACAGTTGTGATTCCGATAGGATTTCCTTTGACATATTCCGATGGGTTCATTCCGATTGTATTCCGACACAGACATTCCGATGGGATTCCGATGATACATTCCGACGGGTTTAAGTTTTTGTTTTTATAAAGTTTTAAGTTTTCAATTTACTTTTAAGTTTTAAATCTTTAACTAGTAATTTTTAGTTTAATTTTTAAAGCTTTCATTTTTACACAACGACATGTTCATATTTGTTTTTAGTTTAAAATAGATAATCAAACCACTTTATTTTCCACCAAGAACGACTGAGTCGCACTAATAACTAGTAATCAATGTGAAAAGACTGGAATCAACGAACTTTCATACTAGGTAAAAACCTTGTATTAAATGGCGCCGCTGCCGGCTCGTTTCGTTAAGATTAACGGTTTTTAGAGAGAGACGCGTTGGATTTTGGGATCCGTTCATTTTTGAACGTTATTTTCCTTGCTTAAAAATTTTCAAAAATCCATAAAAATTAAAAAATTTCAAAAATTCAAAAAAAATAAAAAAAACATGAAAAACCAAAAATATTTCTTGTCTATCTTTCTTTTCTTTTTGTAGGTGTGTATGCGCACCCGTGCTCGTAAGAAGAAAGCAATTCAAGACGAAGTCAAAACTCCACCTATAGTCACCATGGACAATCGACCAATGATCGAGCTTTTGCAATCGCAAGTAGAGGGCAACACCGATGCTATTGTCATACCCGAGATTGGAGCCAACAACTTTGAGCTCAAATCCGGCTTCATTCAAATGGTCTCTACTCAACCATTCTTGGGGCGTACACTTGATGATCCTCATGACCATATCAAAAGGTTCCTTCAACTCACTAATACGGTAAAGTATAATGGGGTTTCACAAGAGGTGATTCGATTGCAACTTTTTCCTTTCTCCTTAGAGGGACAAGCCCGACATTGGCTTGATAAGGAACCGCCACAAAGTATTCTTACGTGGTCGAATTTAGAGACCAAATTCATCAACTACTTTTTCCCACCCTCACGTACTACCGCTTTGCGGAATGAAATCATTAACTTTGAACAAAAGTACGGTGAGACATTTAGTGAATCTTGGGACCGTTTTAAGGAACTTTTAAGAAAGTGTCCACAACATGGTTTCACAAAAGTACATCAAATTAATACTTTTTACAATGGTTTAAGCATGAATGACCAAGATTCACTAAATAGTGCCTCGGGGGGTAACATTTTGGTTAAGTCGTCTAATGCCGTGTGGGATATTATTGAGAATAAGTCTAGAGTGCAAACTAAGAATGTTCGGACCAATGTGGCTAGTTCTAGTACTAGTGACGCCGACAAGAGAATTGATAAGCTTACTTCGATTGTTGAAACACTTGCTCTACAAACCGCTAACAATACCAAAAACATCAATGCGCAAGTTAATGCTTTGAGTTAGTCATGTGAAATATGCGGGGTTCTCATTCATACACCGATTGTCCTTTGACTCATGACAATCCGGAAAATGTGCATGCCACTAACGGTAACTTTTCTACGGGAGGCTATCAAGCACGTCCTCAAGGTGACCGCAATTTGCTCAGTTATCGTTCAAACAACTTCCTTTCACCACCCGGTTTTCCCCCACAAAACCCAAACAACCTCAATCACAACAATCAAAACCAAACTCGAGCTCCAAATCAATATCAAACCCAAAGAAACCCATATCCACCTCAAGGAAACAACCAAGTTTACCAACAAGTCGCTTATCAACCACCTGCTTACCATGCTCTTCCGCCCACCCAACCCACCGCATTTAATCACGAGGTTGAAACTTACCTGAGGACTAATGACGCGCTGGTGCAGAGTCTTCAGAGACAAATCATCAACTTGAAAGGAGATATGGTGAAACAAGGGAATGATCTTCGAGCCGATATGCGAAACTCTTTGAGCAGTCAAACGAATGACTTAAGGGATATGATGGCTAGTTTCTTCCAAAGTAATCAAGCCTCTGGTTCGGGTTCTCTTCCGAGTAACACCGTTGCTAATCCAAGAGGGGAGATGAAAGCAATCACCACCCGAAGTGGCAAAGGTTTAAAGGAACCCGAGATTCCTACACCTACACCGGTGATTGTGACAAAGGATAACGAGCCTATTTCACCGATTCTTCCACCTTCTACTTTTCCAATTCCTCCACTTTCTACTTCCACCCTCCACCACCCAAGGATGTGAGTGAGAAATATCTTCCAAAGCCTTCATCTCAACCCAATATACCTTATCCCTCAAGGTTGAGGAAAGAGAAGTTGAAGAACAAGGATAATATTCAGGTTTCTAACTTTCTTAAAATGTTTAAACAACTGAATTTCAACATCTACTTTGCTGAGGCTCTTGCTCACATGCCGAAGTATGCTAAAATGTTTAAAGATCTTCTTAGTGACAAAGAAAAACTTCTTGATATCGCTCATACCCACCTTAACGAGAATTTCTCCGCAGTGCTCTTAAGGAAATTACCCACCAAACTTGGTGATCCGGGTCGTTTTCTCATTCCTTGTAACTTTCCCGGGGTAGAGAATTGTATGGCCCTAGCCAATCTAGGTGCTAGTATAAACTTAATGCCATTAAGTGTTTGGAAACAATTATCTCTACCCGAGCTAGTCCCCACACGAATGACTTTGGAATTAGCTAACCGTACGGTTGCTTATCCGGTGGGGATAGCCGAAGATGTCTTCGTTGGTGTCGACAAATTCACCTTTCCGGCGGATTTTGTTGTTGTTGACTACGAGATGGACCCCCGTGTTCCATTAATCGTTGGACGTCCATTCTTGAGGACCGGTCGCACTCTCATTGATGTAGCCGCGGGCGAATTAATCATGAGAGTTGGTGACAATAAAATCGTCTTCAACATGGGTAAACTTTCTAAGCAACCTTATGAACACGAGAGCGTTAATTTCATTGACGTTCTTGATGAGGCTTGTGAAGAGCATTTCAAAGAAGCTTGTAAAAGTGGTTCTTCTTCTCTACCCATTGTTGAGACCGTTGCCTCTATTGCTCTATCACTAACTCCATTTGGAGAAAGTTATTTCCTTTTGAAAGAATTTGAAGCAACTTTAGGGGATATGGACTTAAAATATAACGATTCTCCCTTTGATTGGGATGAAGACATTCGTACCACTGAGAAACTTCTCAATGAGGACCATATTTCTCCACCGTCTCCTAAGGAAATCTCTATCGATGATCCGAATTTGATTAAACCTTCCATTGACAATCCTCCGGATTTAGAGCTTAAGGATTTACCGTCTCATCTCGAATACGTTTTCCTTGAAGACAATAATAAGTTACCCGTCATCATCGCAAGCTGAAGAATCATAAGAAGGCAATTGCTTGGAAAATTTCCGATATCCGCGGAATTGATCCGAACTTTTGTACTCATAAAATTCTCATGGAGGATGACTTTAAACCCGCAATCCAAAGCCAAAGAAGGGTTAATCCAAAAATTCATGACGTCATCAAGAAAGAAGTTATCAAACTTCTAGATGCCGGAATGATTTACCCTATTTCGGATTCACCATGGGTTAGTCCCGTCCATTGTGTGCCTAAGAAAGGCGGAATAACCGTTGTTCCCAATGAAAACAACGAGTTGATTCCTACTCGACTTGTCACGGGTTGGCGAGTTTGCATAGACTATCACAAGCTCAATGATGCCACTCACAAGGATCATTTTCCTCTCCCTTTCATGGATTAAATGCTTGAGCGTTTAGTGGGTAATGATTATTATTGCTTCTTAGACGGTTTCTCCGGGTATTTTCAAATTCCCATCCACCCTAAAGACCAAGAGAAAACCACATTCACTTGTCCTTATGGAACATTTGCTTACAGAAGAATGCCTTTCGGTTTATGCAATGCTCCTGGGACTTTCCAAAGGTGTATGATGGCTATCTTCCATGACAAGGTTGAAGAAACTATGGAAGTCTTCATGGATGATTTCTCGGTCTATGGTGATTCTTTCTCATCTTCCCTTGCCAATTTAGAACGTATGCTCAAACGGTGTGAAGACACTCGTCTAGTTCTTAATTGGGAAAAATGCCATTTCATAGTAAAAGAAGGCATTGTTCTTGGACATAAAATCTCCAAAGTCGGTCTTGAAGTCGACCGTGCTAAAGTCGATGTTATTGCTAAATTGCCTCCACCTTCAACCGTGAAGAGTGTGAGAAGTTTCCTTATTCATGCGGGCTTCTATCGTCGATTCATTCAAGATTTTTCTAAAATCGCTCGCCCGATGACCCACCTCTTGGAAAAAGATACTCCTTTTATCTTTTCTAAAGAGTGTATTGACTCTTTTAGTCTTCTTAAGGATAAACTAACTAAGGCACCAGTCTTGGTTACACCTAATTGGGAGTTAACTTTTGAATTGATGTGTGATACTAGCGACTTTGCTATTGGAGCAGTTTTGGGCCAAAGAGTGAACAAACACTTCCAACCAATCCATTATGCTAGCAATACAATGACGGGGGCTCAATTTCATTATACCACTACCGAAAAAGAGCTTTTAGCTGTAGTGTATGCTTTTGAAAAATTTCGCCCCTATCTTGTCCTTTCCACAACCATTGTGTATACCAATTATTCCGCGTTGAAGTACTTGTTAACCAAGCAAGATTCCAAGCCAAGACTTCTTCGTTGGGTTTTGCTCCTTCAAGAATTTAAAATTGAAATTCGTGATAAAAAAGGAGCGGAAAACCTAGCCGCGGATCATCTAAGTAGACTTGAGGATCCTTATCAAGGGGATCATACGAATCAAGAGATCAATGACTCTTTTCCCCTTGAGGCCTTAATGTCTATCAATTCCAATCATGATGACACCCCATGGTTGGCGGACATTGCAAACTACTTAGCGGGTGGAATTCTCAAGGAAGGGTTAACGTCTCAACAAAAGAAAAAGTTCTTTAAAGACATTGAACACTATTTTTGGGACGACCCTTACCTTTTCAAACAATGTGCGGATCTTGTCACTCGTCAGTGTGTTGATGGGCCGACAGCTTTATTATTCCTAGAGGCTTGCCACAAAGGACCCACCGGTGGTCACTTTGGTCCTAATTACACCGCGAAGAAAGTGTTCGACTCTGGATTCTATTGGCCCTCCATTTATCATGACGCTCATGAAATGGTTAAACATTGTGATGCTTGCCAATGCCAAGGCAAGATCACACATAAAGATGAGATGCCTCAAAATTTCATACAAGAATGTGAAATCTTTGACGTATGGGGCATCGACTTTATGGAGCCATTTCCATCATTTAAAGGGAACAAGTACATCCTCGTAGCCGTTGACTACGTATCTAAATGGGTTGAAGCAAAAGCTCTCCCTACTAACGATGCGAGGGTGGTTGTGAACTTTTTGAAGCAACTTTTTGCTCGATTCGGTGTTCCTCGTGCTATCATCAGTGACCACGGGACTCATTTTTACAAGGATCAATTTGCTCGAGTCATGGCTAAGTACGGTGTCAATTACCGTCTTTCCACCGCTTATCATCCCCAAACAAATGGGCAAGCCGAGATATCTAACCGTGGGTTGAAGAGAATATTAGAGCGAACTGTGGGAGAGCATCGTGCCTCGTGGGCCGATAAGTTAGATGATGCTTTGTGGGCTTTCTGTACCGCATATAAGACACCCATTGGTTGCACTCCATATCGTCTTGTGTACGGGAAGGCATGCCACCTCCCTATTGAGCTGGAACATAAGGCGTAATGGGCCTTGAAGTGGGCCAATTTTGATATCAACAAAGCCGGCGATCTTCGGAAGATTCAACTCAACGAGCTAAATAAACTAAGGAATGAAGCTTATGAGAATTCATTGATCTACAAGGAGAAAACCAAGATCATCCATGATGCAAGGATTAAGAACCTAGAGTTTCACGTTGGGGATCAAGTTTTACTCTTTAACTCTCGGTTGAAGATCTTCTCGGGCAAGCTAAAGAGCCGTTGGTCTGGTCCATTCACCGTCGCCAAAGTCTTCCCTTATGGCACCATTGAGCTTTCTCAGCCAAATGGGCCTAATTTTAAAGTGAATGGCCAGCGTGTGAAGTTGTACTTTGGTGAGGACATCTCTCATGAGATGATTCCATCCCTCACCACGTTTCCTTTAAATTAGTTATGGGTCGAGTCAGGCTCGTGACTCGGTTAACAAAAACAAGCGCTTCTCGGGAGGCAACTCGTTGATCTATCCTTTACCAGTTTCATAATAAGTGTAGGGGGAGCCTCGTATATGTTTGTTGTCTTGTTTCTTATGCTGTGCAGGGATTAAAGCTTCAAAGAGCACTTTTGATGACATTTGACGAACCGTGATCCCGTGTTCCCGTCTTCCCAGTTCTATCCTAAACTCTTTTGATTCACTATTTTATATTCTTCAATATTAAAATAGGAATCGCTATAGTTGTCCTTTCCTTAGCAAGATTTAAACAACGTGCACAATGTCCTAAGTGTAGGGGAGTGTACTCCCACATGCTTAAACATTGAGGACAATGTTTATATCAAGTGTAGGGGGGACTTCTATCGAAGTAAGTGGGATTTTCCATTAATTTTTCCTCATTTTAACAGGAAAATTCGGTTTTTTGACATTTTTCAAAAATTTTAATCTATTTTGGCCTAGTTGTATAGTAGTATTTTCCTTTGCTATCGTTATTTACTTTCTTTGCTAGAATAAATTTTTAATAAAGTGGTTTTAATTTTCAAACGTTGTGAATCTTTTGACTCAACCCGAGTTTACTTATCTAAGTTTACTCTAGCTAGTATCCTTAACGTGTTTAAGTCAAGTTTTGCTAGGCTTTTATATAGGGAACTTTAAAACGCGAAAGTCTTAACTCTCACGGGTAAGAACAAGAACTTTTCTCAAGTTCCTATAATTGATCCTAGAAAGTCATTTATCAAGAGAACTTTAAAATGCTAATTCTAAACTTGAAAAAGTCTAAGAATTTGCAAGATCCTGTTAGATGACTTGAAAACCCAAAACTTTAATTTAATTGGCTAAGCATCCACGAGTCTCATTCCTTGAGATTTTAAATTGTGGAGAACGAGAGATGATAGAATCTATTATAAGTTTGGTATTAATTCATGAATTTATGTGAGTTGATTATAAGCTTTTTCTCCCATCGCTTGTTAAGAAATATATTTGTAAATAAATAAGGTTGTACGATTTGAAAAGTTACTTAGCTTCTAGCACAAGATCGTTTAAAAGTTACTCGGTATTAATTAGAGTTCATAGCCAAGGAATAACTTATCGAAGCGAGATGCGAAGATTGGCGAGTCCGAAAAGGTCCTAACAAGGCATGAGGGCTACATTTTGTTGCTAAAGATCCAAAAGTGATGTGAAGAATCATTTATCAAAAATCAATATGAAGGATCGAGACACATGACGAAAAGCAAATACTCCCCTAAAGATCATGGAGAAATCTATCCGAAAAGGCCCTAGCAAGGTATGAGGATAAATAGATCCAAGTCCTCGTTGTATATCAATGTCCAAAATAAAGATTGGAGAAAAATGAAGAAGTCGTGGTCCAAAGTTGAAGAATCTATCAAAAACTTCAAGTGAATAAATTCCTATTATGAATAGAAGACCATAATTTCAAGAACGTCTCTCAAAGATTCGAAGTATGAAGTCGCTGCCAAATATCGGTCCAAGATAGGTCTCAAATCGTGAAGCGAGTTATGCCAAGATATGAACTTTAAGAGGTCCCGATAAGCAGTTTTAAAAGATTTTGTCCTTTAGCTAACTATTGCTTAAATCGTCCCACTTTATTTTCTGCCTAAATAAACAATCGAAATAAGTCAAACAATGCATCCTCGTGATCATTCAATACAATCATAAAATATAAGAGATACACCTAGGAATAAGGGAGTCTAAGTAAATAATTGGGCCACATGAGTTCATGTTAGTTTGCTAACTTATAATAACAATGATCTCGTTTATAAGCTTGGTTTGGGGAACATGAAACTTGAGGATGATAAATATTCATGACAGCCAAAACCCAAATGTAAGTCTTTGATTTCCTTACTTGTTTTGTACATATTTCTATCGTTTTAGTTTCCTTAAAGTTTAGTATTTAATAAAGGCCAAGGTGGGTTATTTATGATGAGAAATGTAAACTGTGTTTTGAAATTAATGCATTGCATGAGGGCATTGCAATGGTTAAGTGTAGGGGATTTAATAAGTGTGAAAACACTTATCCTTTTACCACTTATTTCCAATAATAACAAGACCAAAACGTGTATTTATGTCGTAATAGTCGGAATTATGCGTGGTTTGTGTTTTTATTGTGTTTCAGGATAAAAATATGAAAAAGGGAGAAAAACGGGCTATCACGGGCTTTTATCAAAGAAAACGAGAAAAGACGAAGTCAAAAGATCAAGAGTGTAAAAAGAAAGGAAGTCCAATGCCTATTCTGAAGATTTATCGAAGAAAAAGTCTAAAGACGGAAGTTTAATGAAGTCGAAGAACTCAAGTCTAATAGAAGAAGAAAATTATAAGACAAGTTCAATTTATATCGACAAATCCCGAGACGACGTCGAGAAAAACAAAGAATTTAAATCGAGTCAAGACGAGAAGAAAGAAAAAGGAAGCAACACATGCACCTCCCCACCTCCTATATATACCCTCCTAATGACACATTAGGAGGGTGTTAGCTAGATTATTTTTCTTTCTTTAGTTTTTATCTTTTTTTAGAGAGAGAAAGTGTTTAACTTTCTCTCACTAGAACTTCATCTTTTCTTTCCTTTCATGTTTAAGCTTTGATTTAATCTTGTATTTTGGAATCATTAATCTATAAGTTCAAGTTTAAGCTTTTCATCTTTAATCTTCTTCTACCTTTCTTAATTTTATTTGTTTTTGATTCGTGATAATCTTGATCTTGTTTCATCTTGATGTTTATGAGATCAAAAAGCTTATCTTTTGGTTTCTATATAAGTTTTATAAGGATTAAGCTTTGAGCTTATCATGCTTATTGGCTTATTTTGTGTTTAGCTTATTTACTTTTTAGTTTTCTTAAAAAGTCTCGTCTTATTAAAGTTTGATTTAAAAGTTTTGCTTATTTAAAGTTTTGAAAGGTTCTTATTCGTTCTTATTGAAATCTTTTCATTATAAATTTGGTTAAGTTTTGGTTTGAGCTTATTAAAAAGTAGCTTATTAACTTGGCTTATTGCGAATTTAAAACCTGTCGGAAAAGGGTTTAGCCTTTCCGACAAGTATTCCGACGTAGCCATCAGAAAAGGGTTTAGCCTTTCCGACAAGTATTCTGGCGTTGCCATCGGAATAGGGTTTTGACATTCCGATACTTTAAGAATTATTCCGATAGTTTTCCTTTGGTTTGATATTCCGACAGTTGTGATTCCGATAGGATTTACTTTGACATATTCCGATGGGTTCATTCCGATTGTATTCCGACACAGACATTCCGATGGGATTCTGATGATACATTCCGACGGGTTTAAGTTTTCAATTTATTTTTTATGTTTTAAATCATTTATTTTTAACTAGTAACTTTTAGTTTAATTTTTAAAGCTTTCATTTTTACACAACGACATGTTCATATTTGTTTTTAGTTTAAAATAGATAATCAAACCACTTTATTTTACACCAAGAACGACTGAGTCACACTAATAACTAGTAATCAATTCGAAAAGATTGGAACAATCTCTTTTATACTTGGCTAAAACCTTGTATTATCTATCCCTTTTCCTCTTGGGCTGCTTACACTCTCGAGCCATGTGCCCTTCCCCTTTGCAGTGATAACATATTATCATCTTCATTTTTCCAGTGTTATTACCCTTTGTAGTAGCAGTGTTAGATGGACGTGCACCAGCATTAGATGAACTTGGTCTCCCCTAAAGTGGTTGCACCGTTACTTTGCCATCTTGAATTGTAGCTTGTTGTCGAGAGTTAGTGATGAGATGGCATTTATACATGATCTCATCGTTCTTTTCGGGCTTAAAATGCACTAAAATGTCATAAAATACCATATATATGCTTGTGTTTGTTTACTTGTGTATTTTAGGTATGGATATCGTGAAAAAGACAAAAGATCACAAGAAACAAGGAAAAACAGACACGAGAAACGAAGCCATACAAAGAACCGGGCCCTAGTTCATGAATTATCCAAGATTAAACCTTGAAGACTTGAAGATATGCAAGATTGATCCTCAAACAATGAAGAAATGACACTTAAAACCCTTGTGAATTCATAATTACAAGTTTGGTCCCTTAAGTTTGTCAAAATTGCAAAAAGGTCCTTCAACTTTGAAGAAATGGCAAGATTAGTCCCTCAACTATTCAACATTGTCAATTATGGTCCCTCATAAAGGCAAACATCAATTGAAGACCTTTGAAGATCAAGAAAGTCCAAATTCAGTCCTTCAAATATGGAAAAATGGCAAAAACAACCCTTTAAACCTTTTCACCAAAGTTTTGTGGCAAAAGTATAAACTTGGAAAGTTTATTAACAAAGGGAATTTGTTTTGTGGGATGAAATTCTTATTATACATACTTTGCCAAAGAACAAGGACTGCTTTTGCCCAATTCCAAACTTTCAAACAAATATTGCGCCAAACAAACACCTTTCCCCCAATTTCGGATCAAAACTTACCACTGTAGCACGTGATGAACCCAGAATTACCACTCACTTAACCAAAGGGTAAAATGAAATTACCTTGGCACATGTGTGATTCACACATGCAGAAACCCATCCCAACAATAAAATCCATCTTCTCCACTCACCAAAGGACCCCACGCCCCAACCCGTTGCCCAATCACATCACAACTTTCCCTCCAAGTAAGGACACGTGTCAAGATCAACAGCCTAGACTCTCTGCTTAACTAGCAAGCTAAAATGAATGTTCATGATGCATTTGGACAGCTCATTCCATCAAAAGATCTAGAAGACTTCAAGGGCATTTTTGAGAATTCAGTTCTAGGGTTTATGAATAGTGTTAGGTTAGCATTTGCCTATAAAAGGAGACCTCAACCTGTGAGAGTCCTTTGTTCCAGATTTTGGCTATCAATCTTTGTAATTCCTTTTTAGTTAAATAAAATTTGGTTTTCTGAAAATTTGTGAAATCTCTTTTGTGTTTATTAAAAGTTGGTGTTGGAATAGCTAAAATCTGAGTTCCATTTGATCTTTAAGACCTTCCTTAATCTTGTGGTTAAGGCACGTCTTTGTTTGAAGGTTTTCGAAGGTTCAAAAACCTTGAAATCCTTGGTTCTGTTTTGGTTATTATACTGTACTAACCCTTAGCCAAAAGCCTTAAGCTCCTTCAAGCTTGTTGACACCAAGCCTGAGAAGAGTTTTGAACTCTTGGTTGAGTTGTTTTCTCATTTGTGTTGAAGAAATATCATAATCAAAGCCTTGTTCTACTTTAAACATCAGCAGGTTTTGACCTTCCTTTTGAAGAACCTTGGTCTTGTTCTAGTTGTTGAACAGGGTCCAAGGAGCATAGCTGGTCCTCCTAGGATGTTGTGGAGGACAGGTATAATCCCTTGTTTAAGTTTCCCCTAAATATTTCATGTTATTGCCTGTTTTTGATTTTGAGCTTTGATTTTGTGTTCTTGTGTTTGAGGTTGTGATTTTAGTGTTTGAATCTGTTAGTTGTCACCTAGGAAGTGTTTTTGATTCATAAAATCAGTAGGTTATTAGTTAAAATCACAAGTTGCTTTGAAAAATGGTAGATTAAGGGTTGTTTGGGATAATAGCCTGTTTTGGATTTGTGCTATTTTGAGTTGGTGCTTTGTGTTGCTTTGTGTTAGAACATATCTCATAAGTGCTAAGGGACAATTATCTGCTAGCTTTAAGCATATAAACACCTAGAATCAAAAATAGGCTCTAAAATCTTGGATACTTGTTGAAATTGGCTGTAGTTTAAGGGACACCTAGATCTAATCATAGACTAGGGTTAACAAGTGATTAAACCTAGTTAGTTACACCAGGGAAGTAGGATTTGAGTGTTAAATTTGGATCTTTTGTCATTTATATCAGCAAAGTGTGCATGTGTTCTTGAAGTTCATAACAGCAAGTGTAATCTTCTTTGATCTTGTTCCATAAATTGTTTTAGTGATTGATTTAAGTTTGTTTGTGCTTAATCATAGTTTATATAGCTTGTGTATGCATCTGGTTGAATTTGGAGTGCTTATTCTAGCTTAAAACTACTTAAGTGTTCATAACTGCTTAATATCCATCTCTGTGCTAGATCTGAGCATTGTTTGGTTTTTCTATGCTTATTGAGTGAACCAAAGTGTGTTTTTGTGCTTGATTGTGACTCCTTGTGATTAACTGATCACTTGGGTGCCCTTGTCTTCCAATAAAACATACATAATCTCTCTAAAAAGCCAGGTCAAATAGTCAAGGCAGTGGGAACCAGTTCCTACTGAAAGTTCCCCCTGCTAGTGTATTTTGGTGTTCAGCTTATCAATAAGCTATTATAGCTTATTTTAACCAGCAACAACTTGGATTTTGTAATAGGTGCTCATTATTTGACCCATTTGTTCATACTGGAGCAATTGGTGGGTTGACTTTAGGGTTTGACTAGAAAACCAACTTAATTGACTTTTTCATAAGTGCTTATTGGCTTATTCCAGCTTATTGGTTTTGCTTATTGAATTTTGGTTGATTTTTTTGGCTTATTGAAGTCATTTGTAACATTTAGCAAGTTGAATCAAGTCCTGAGGTGCCCTAAATCTCAAACCCGACTATTTTGTCTTTTAGTGGATTTGTACTTGGCTTATTTCTGGCTTATTGAGTGTGCTTTTTCAAAATTTCTTTTTACAGATCTCTTTAGTACCCCAAAAGAAGGTAGTGTGTCAAATTAGAGATTATGGCATTAGCTTATTGCTTAATGGGCTTAATGGCCCAATAAGGATAAGCTGTTTGTTCATTAAGCTGTGATAAGCTCACTTTCAGCTTTTGGGCCTTCAGAGTTTTGTGTTTAGAATTAAATTTTGAGTCAGATACTTTTCCAAGTCATTTGGGCTTATTTTGACTTTTTGGGCTAAAAAGCCCAATAAGCTTGACTGTTTTGGGTTTTGGCCCATTTTAGGGCCTAATAGGGGTATTCTGGTCATTTCACTTTCATTTTCTGTTTAATTAGGTCAAAATAAACTAGTTTGCAAGTTTTTAGAATTTTTTATAATTTTTGGATTTTTAATATTATTTTAATATTATTTTTCAAATTTCACATTTTTGCACTTTTTATATTTTTCTTAACTTAAATACATTAAAATAGGATTTTTGCAACTTTTAGATTAATTTTATCACCTTTAGATTGATTTTTATATTTATTTTAAGTTTTAATAGTTTTTAAATCATTTTAAATAGTTTTTATTAGTTTAAAAATTTCTACAAATAGTTTTTAATCTTTTTAGGTCATTTTAGAGGTTTACCAATTGAAAAATCTTTATTTGGGCTTTTTGATAATTAAATTGATTTTTAGGGCTTTAATTAGCATTTATAGATTAAATATTTAATTAATTAAAAGGTTAGAAAAAGTTTTGATCATTGGTAAACTCTTAGTTTATTTATTTTGATTTTTGGTGAATTTTTGGTAATTTTTAGAATCAATTTTTATTTTTACTCTTTTTACGGTTTTACGTGTAGTCGTAGTAGTAATTAATTTCACGTCTTCGTCATCCTCTTTTCTCATCCCCTTCTAACCAATATTAATCTCAAACCTTGCTACATTTTAGTCACACACATATACCTCCTTAGGAAACGAACTTCATTGGGTCATTAGTGCTTGATTTTCCTAAATCATCACTTAATACTGTTCCCTATTTACGCTCTTTTCCTAAAGAGTAGTAAAACACTACAATCATTTTGGCATTTATACATGATCTCATCATTCTTTTCGGGCTTAAAATGCACTAAAATGTCATAAAATACCATATATATGCTTGTGTTTGTTTACTTGTGTATTTTAGGTATGGATATCGTGAAAAAGACAAAAGATCACAAGAAACAAGGAAAAACGGACACGAGAAACGAAGCCGTACAAAGAACCGGGCCCTAGTTCATGAATTATCCAAGATTAAACCTTGAAGACTTGAAGATATGCAATTTTGATCCTCAAACAATGAAGAAATGACACTTAAAACCCTTGTGAATTCATAATTACAAGTTTGGTCCCTTAAGTTTGTCAAATTTGCAAAAAGGTCCTTCAACTTTGAAGAAATGGCAAGATTAGACCCTCAACTATTCAACATTGTCAATTATTATCCCTCATAAATGCAAACATCAATTGAACACCTTTGAAGATCAAGAAAGTCCAAATTCAGTCCTTCAAATATGGAAAAATGGCAAAAATAACCCTTTAAACCTTTTCACCAAAGTTTTGTGGCAAAAGTGTAAACTTGGAAAGTTTATTAACAAAGGGAATTCGTTTTGTGGGCTTAAATTCTTATTATACATACTTTGCCAAAGAACAAGGACTGCTTTTGCCCAATTCCAAACTTTCAAACGAATATTGCGCCAAACAAACACCTTTCCCCCAATTTCAGATCAAAACTTACGCAGATGAACCAAGAATTACCATTCACTTAACTAAAGGGTAAAATGAAATTACCTTGGCACATGTGTGATTCACACATGCAGAAACCCATCCCAACAATAAAATCCATCTTCTCCACTCACCAAAGAACCCCACACCCCAACCCGTTACCCAATCACATCACAACTTTCTCTCCAAGTAAGGACACGTGTCAAGATTAACAGCCTAGACTCTCTGCTTAACTAGCAAGCTAAAATGAACGTTCATGATGCATTTGGATAGCTCATTCCATCAAAAGATCTAGAAGACTTCAAGGGCATTTTTGAGAATTCAGTTCTAGGGTTTATGAATAGTGTTAGGTTAGCATTTGCCTATAAAAGGAGACCTCAACCTATGAGAGTCCCTTTGTTCTAGATTTTGGCTATCAATCTTTGTAATTGCTTTTTAGTTAAATAAAATTTGGTTTTCTAAAAATTTGTGAAATCTCTTTTGTGTTTATTAAAAGTTGGTGTTGGAATAGCTAAAATCTGAGTTCCATTTGATCTTTAAGACCTTTCTTAATCTTGTGGTTAAGGCACGTCTTTGTTTGAAGGTTTTCAAAGGTTCAAAAACCTTGAAATCCTTGGTTCTGTTTTGGTTATTATATTGTACTAACCCTTAGCCAATAGCCTTAAGCTCCTTCAAGCTTGTTGACACCAAGCCTGAGAAGAGTTTTGAGCTCTTGGTTGAGTTGTTTGCTCATTTGTGTTGAAAAAATATCATAATCAAAGCCTTGTTCTACATTGAACATCAGCAGGTTTTGATCTTCCTTTTTGAAGAACCTTGGTCTTGTACTAGTTGTTGAACAGGGTCCAAGGAGCATAGCTGGTCCTCCTAGGATGTTGTGGAGGACAGGTATAATCCCTTGTTTAAGTTTCCCCTAAATATTTCATGTTATTGCCTATTTTTGATTTTGAGCTTTGATTTTGTGTTCTTGTGTTTGAGGTTGTGATTTTAGTGTTTGAATCTGTTAGTTGTCACCTAGGAAGTGTTTTTTATTCATAAAATCAGTAGGTTATTAGTTAAAATCACAAGTTGCTTTGAAAAATGGTAGATTAAGGGTTGTTTGGGATAACAGCCTGTTTTGGATTTGTGCTATTTTGAGTTGGGGCTTTGTGTTGCTTTGTGTTGGAACATATCTCATAAGTGCTAAGGGACAATTATCTGCTAGCTTTGAGCATATAAACACCTAGAATCAAAAATAGGATCTAAAATCTTGGATACTTGTTGAAATTGGTTGTGGTTTAAGGGACACCTAGATCTAATCATAGACTAGGGTTAACAAGTGATTAAACCTAGTTAGTTACACCAGGGAAGTAGGATTTGAGTGTTGAAATTGGATCTTTGGTCATTTATATCAGCAAAGTGTGCATGTGTTCTTGAAGTTCATAACAGCAAGTGTAATCTGCTTTGATCTTGTTCCATACCTTGTTTCAGTGATTGATTTAAGTTTGTTTATGCTTAATCATAGTTTATATAGCTTGTGTATGCATCTGGTTGAATTTGGAGTGCTTATTCTAGCTTAAAACTACTTAAGTGTTCATAACTGCTTAATATCCATGTCTGTGCTAGATCTGAGCATTGTTTGATTTTTCTGTGCTTATTGAGTGAACCAAAGTGTATTTTTGTGCTTGATTGTGACTCCTTGTGATTAACTGATCACTTGGGTGCCCTTGTCTTCCAATAAAACATACCGAATCTCTCTAAAAAGCTAGGTCAAATAGTCAAGGCAGTGGGAACCAGTTCCTACTAAAAGTTCCCCCTGCTAGTGTATTTTGGTGTTCAACTTATCAATAAGCTATTATAGCTTATTTTAACCAGCAACAACTTGGATTTTGTAATAGGTGCTCATTATTTGACCCATTTGTTCATACTGGAGCAATTGGTGGGTTGACTTTAGGTTTGACTAGAAAACCAACTTAATTGACTTTTTCATAAGTGCTTATTGGCTTATTCCAGCTTATTGGTTTTTCTTATTGAATTTTGGTTGATTGTTTTGGCTTATTTAAGTCATTTGTAACATTTTGCAAGTTGAATCAAGTCCTGAGGAGCCCTAAATCTCAAACCCGACTATTTTGTCTTTTAGTGGATTTGTACTTGGCTTATTTCTGGCTTATTGAGTGTGCTTTTTCAAAATTTCTTTTTACAGATCTCTTTAGTATCCCAAAAGAAGGTTGTGTGTCAAATTAGAGCTTATGGCATTAGCTTATTTCTTAATGGGCTTAATGGCCCCAATAAGGATAAGCTGTTTGTTCATTAAGCTGTGATAAGCTCACTTTCAGCTTTTGGGCCTTCAGAGTTTTGTGTTTAGAATTAAATTTTGAGTCAGATAGTACTTTTCAAAGTCATTTGGGCTTATTTTGACTTTTTGGGCTAAAAAGCCCAATAAGCTTGACTGTTTTGGGTTTTGGCCCATTTGAGGGCCCAATAGGGGTATTCTGGTCATTTCACTTTCATTTTCTGTGTAATTAGGTCAAAGTAAACTAGTTTGTAAGTTTTTAGAATTTTTTATAATTTTTGGATTTTTAATATTATTTTGATATTATTTTATTATTATTTTTCAAATTTCACATTTTTGCACTTTTTATATTTTTCTTAGCTTAAACACATTAAAATAGGATTTTTGCAACTTTTAGATTAATTTTATCACCTTTAGATTAATTTTTATATTTATTTTAAGTTTTAATAGTTTTTATATCATTTTAAATAGTTTTTATTAGTTTAAAAATTTCTAAAAATAGTTTTTAATCTTTTTAGGTCATTTTAGAGGTTTACCAATAGAAAAATCTTTATTTGGGCTTTTTGATAATTAAATTGATTTTTAGGGCTTTAATTAGCATTTAAAGATTAAATATTTAATTAATTAAAAGGTTTGAAAAAGTTTTGATCATTAGTAAACTCTTAGTTTATTTATTTTGATTTTTGGTGAATTTTTGGTAATTTTGAGAATTAATTTTTATTTTTACTCTTTTTACGGTTTTACGTGTAGTCGTAGTAGTAATTAATTTCACGGCTTCGTCATCCTCTTTTCTCATCTCCTTCTAACCAATATTAATCTCAAACCTTGCTACATTTTAGTCACACACATATACCTCCTTGGGAAACGAACTTCATTGGGTCATTAGTGCTTGATTTTCCTAAATCATCACTTAATACTTTTTCCTATTTACGCTCTTTTCCTAAAGAGTAGTAAAACACTACAATCATTTTGGCGCCGCTGCCGGGGAGGTGTGTCGTGATTAATTTGTCTTGTTGTTTTTTAATATTAACCATAAATAGTATTTTTATTAGTAGAAATCTACTAATACGTATTATCGGTTTTTTGGTTTTTCTTGTGAAATTATTATTACTATATTGTATTAAGTATCACAATCAATTCAAAATATCTCCAAAAGTGTGAAAACACAACCTTAATTGGGATTTGATCTCCTAATTATTGTATTCGAATCTCAAACAAAAAGAAAAAGGCAAAAATAGATAAATACTTTCGTGAAGCTCGATTTTGAAAAATACAAACTATAAGGTGGGTATAAGGCGGGTATTATAAAATATACCCTAAGGAAAAAGGCTCTTAAGTGCTTCGCGCCGCCTCGTTTCCCCGCTTGATTGTGAGTATTTTGAGATTGAAGGCTAATCGAGGGTTTTGCCGCCTAAAGTATTATTACGTATAATATATTTGCTTGGTTTCTTTGTGATTAAACCCTCTTGAACAATTTGGTTTTCACCAAAGTTCTAAAGTCATTCGAAGGCGTTCACTCCACGTGATGGTTTTCATTCTTTTGAGGCTTCTTTAATCAAGAGTTTGATTCGAGGAGAGATTTGGTAGATTGTTGTCTACGAAGATACACCAAAATCCAAAAAAATTAAAAACAATCAAAAACACAAAAAAATTGAAAATTCACAAAACACCCAAAAAGAATCTTCTTTGCTCACCTCCCATTCTTCGTGAAGTTTATGATCACTCGTAATCAAGCAAAACGAGCTCGTAAATGTCTTCAAAAGCAAGCAAATCAAGAGACGTTGATTGAAGAACAAACTCCAATTGTTGAACCTATTGTAGAACAAGAAGTCGTCATGGCTAATCGTACTATGATGGAGTTGCTACAAGCACCCACCGAGGGGTTTGGAGAGGCCATTGTGATTCCCGCTATCCTTGCGGAGAATTTCGAGATTAAGACGGTTTTAATGTCGATGTTGCAAGCTAATAAGTTTAGAGGTCATGAGAAAGACAACCCGCATTACCACATAAGGAATTTTAATCGTCTCACCGCTACTAGCAAGTTTAAGGATGTTCCACATGACGCCACTAAGATGATGTTGTTTCCATACTCGTTAGATGGACCTGCTAAAATTTGGCTTGAGAAAGAACCGCCAAATTTAATTTTGACATGGGATGATCTCGTTTCTAAGTTTGTGAACAATTTTTTTCCACCATCTAAAACAACACATTTGAAAAATGAGATTTCAAGATTTGTGCAAAAAAATAATGAAAGTTTTTCAATGGCATGGGAACGATTTAAAAAAATGTTACATGAATGTCCACACCATGATTTTTCGGAATTGCATCAAATTGATACTTTTTATAATGGGCTTAATGATCATGAACGAGATTACTTGAATGCCGCCGCGGGTGGTAATTTTTTGTGCGAAACGACCGATGAAGCTTCAAAGATCATCGAGAATAGATCTAAGGTTTATAGCCCCCGTAACACACCGAGTTTTGCCAATTTGGGTTCGTCATCGTCGTCATCGTCTCGTAGCATTAATGCCTTACATGATGAAGCTAATGAGGAAAATCGGTTTTTCGATAGATTTGCTAATCTTATGACTCATTGGAAAGCTCATGAGGCTTTGAATTCCGCTTCGGTTAAAGCAATTTAAAAGAGTTGTTTGTCTTGTGGTGGAGCTCATGATCTTTCCGAGTGCATTACCACCGGTGGTAACACTTTGAGTGCTTACGTAGCAACGGGAACTTATAACCAAAACGGCCAAGGTTCCCGCCCAAATCAAGCTCCACCAAATCAAAATGCTAATAACTATCGAAAAAACAATCAAGGTGGTAACTATCAAGGCACTTCACGTAACTACAACAAAGGGAATTATCAAAGTGCGAATGGACAAGTCACTAATCAAAACCAAAACCGTGATTTTCAAAACACTACACAAGGTTTTCAAAATGCTCACACTAAAAATCTTCAAGGAGAATTTTTGGATTATGCTAAAGCAAATGATGCTAAATTTGATAACATGCAACGTGAGATGATTAGCTTAAGATCCGAGTTGAAAAACGAGCTTATAAACGAACTTGCTAATGAACTTAAAACTCATGCAAATAAAATGGAAGGATATGTTCAACGTCTTCAACAAAATCAACAAAAGATGGAACAAGGACAACATGAGTCAAAAATGTTTGAAGCAATCATGTGTTAGCCTCAAAATATTGAGTCAAACAAGAATGCTCGGTCATAGGTTATTATTGTAACATTAATTAGAACGTTGTAATAGGTAGTTAATTAGTCGTGGTTTACGTGCTTGGATTTAAACTAATTAAAGTCCAAAAGACAAACCCGGCCCAATATATAGTCCATTAAAGCCCGCATGTGGGTGGACTATATATACTACCCTCCTAGCATGTTAGGAGGGTTGGTAGGTTGTTCATTTTCATTCTTTCCTTAATCTAATATTCACCTAGTTCTCCATCTTCTCTCTACTTTTTCTTACTACTTTCTCTCTCTACGAATCCATCTCTTTTCATCTATTTTCTATCTATAATCATCTAAATATATGGGACAACATTTGGTATCAATCGCCATGGGGTAGATACGTGATTGGTTTTGATTCTCCTTTAGTGATTCGTGAGTTTTTTCTTGATTTTTAAGCTTGAATCATCAAGTTTTTTTGTGTTTTGTGGAGTTAGTGAGTAGAAAAATCATCTACATAGGCGTGGTAGTGATTTGGGCTACTTAGATCGGTTAAAAACACGAAATTTGGTGGTGTTTGGCTTGATTTTTAGAGTGAAATCACGTTTTCCTTTAGTGTTCTTCATTGTTCCTATTTTTTAGGATCTTCTGGTTCAAATTCGCATATTTAGTCTCAATTTCGCAACTTCTGTCCAAAATTTCGCATCTTTGGTCCTTCTGTCTCAATTTCGCAATTCTGTCTCCTATTGCGAAATTATAGATTTTCAAAAGTTGCGAATTTGAATTTTGACTCTAATTGCGGAATCTTGTGTTTGTCCCTATTGTGGATTTTGGCCTTAATTGCGGAATTATATCAGAGAATTGCGAAATTAGTGCTTTTCAGGGTATTGCGGAATCAAACTTTACTGGTCATTGCGAAATTATGCAATAATTGCGGAATTAAGAGTTAATTGCGGAATTTGGTCATCATTGCGGATTTTTGCTCAGGAATTGCGAATTTATTCACTTAATTGCGAAATTGTTCAAACATTGCGAAATCCTTCTTTAAAGAATTGCGGAATTATTCTTTTCTTGTATTGCGGATTTGTACTTCGAAGGAATTGCGAATTTGAACATTGTGTACATTGCGAAACTGTGTAACTTTTTTGACTGAAGCATTTTTAGACTTAGCCACTATCTAGACTAGGTTCGGAACATCGTTTCCAAAAAAAAAAGAGTTTTTTGGCGGGAAAACCATTTTAAAATTTATTTTTTCCTAGACCATTTTTAGGCCATTTAAGCTTCGATTTAAAATTTTGGCGATGCGAAAAAATTTTCGACCAAAAATTCAAATTTTCGGACCAAAATTCAAATTTTTAGGCCAAATTTCAAATTTTTTAGGTTTATTTTTCATTAAAATTTTCATTTTTCAAAATTTTCCCCTACTAGTTATTGGCTATATCTAATTCAGTTTCAAAATTTGGTGATTCATAATTTTTCGGTTTACCGTTTTGTCGGACTGAGGAATTTATTGTCGGACTGACAAAAAATCGGAATTTTCGAAATTGCAACCTCAAACCAATCACACCATATCTACTTAAGATACAATGTCACTTCATCTACAGAGAGAGACGATCATCATGCCAACGAGTGATGCGGTTACGGAAAGTTCAGACGAGAAAGACCTTGAAATGGAACGACTACAACATTAGATATGTTTCTTGAGAAAAAAATGCCATGGACGGTTTTAGAGTACTTCAAGATTCTTTTCAGAACCTTTCAAAAGTCTTGTTCGACTTACGTGAATCCACTGGCACATTCAGCAAAACATTCACTCATGCCATGGATAAACTTCAAACACAACTTGTCAACGAAAGAATTATTGCTAGTGAATGCAAGATCACTTTCATTGATCTCAAGACATCACTTGAAACGATGTTTACTTCTGACTTCATCAAGTCTTCACTTACCAACGAGTGCTTCAAGCGATATCATGGAATGGATGCTTTATCATACAAAGATAGGATAATCCGCAACATCGACTTCATTGTAACCTATGTGAATCACACAATACAGATGCAACAAACGATTGATGACAAACTTCATACCAGTTGTGGTATCGCATCAGATATTGAGAATACAAGCTGCAGATATGCGACTCCAACGCATAGTTCAGGGAATGATGACAACAGCTTCGGGAAAGACAACAACAGCTCTAACAAACAACACATCAACTCTGAGAATGTCATCAGCAATACACCTTCCTATGATAATGGTCCTGTTTATGATTCTGAGCCATTGGAAGAGGTACACAATGCTGAATTTAATGTGTTTGCCAATGCCAATACGAATGAGCATGGTGATCAAACAACAAACCTTATTGACACATGTATGACGGAAAAGGTTGATCGCAATACCACACCCAATTCATAAGACATGTGCAATAATGAGTTTGAGGATGATCAACATGCAAATGAGTATGATGATGAGGAGCGTGTCGCGCTTGCTAATTTAATTGCTAGTTTACAAAAAGATGTCAATGAAACTAGAAAGAGTCAAAAGCAATTAAAGAAGGCAAACGCAGCGCTCACTCAAAACTTTGAAGAATGCAAAGCCGCTCTAATTAAATCTTATGAGACCCTTGAAAGTAATAGGGCTGAGCTTCTTCAAAAGACCAAAGAGCTTGAGGGGTACAAGGGCAGTACGGTACAAAGTCAAAAGGACGATTTTGAAAACAAATATAATACAACTCTTGAGTTATTAGCCAAAGAGAAGCGGCAATATAATGTTTTCTTAAGGATGAACGTCAAAAAACGTACCTTGCCAATACCAAAGTTAATGAACTTGAACAAAAGCTCTCTATGACCACTACTGATTCTGCTAAAATTCTTGAGGATAAGAAACAAGAGGTAGATGCGTTAAACACGACCTAAAAAGTAGATATGATAAAGAAACTGAAAAGTAACGAAACTAGAAGCACAAGTCGACTTTTTGAAGAACGTTGTTTATAAAACGCATGATTCTATTCAATTCTTAAGAATGCTAGCACCTCCATCGATGTTTAAGGGTCAATCTAGCTTTGCAAGTCCTGAGTACCTTGCCAAAGCTCAAGCTGCGAACCCGCATCTTTATCTTGATGAGACTGAAAGAACTGATCTTGATTGCATGCCTGTTAGTGCCGATAGTGAAGAGACTGCCCTTTGGGATGATGATAGTCAACCACTTGTCAATAAGGAGTTTGTGAAACCATATAATTATGCTTATGAGAATAGTCTTTGTGGTTTTTTCAACAAACAAACTCAGAAAACTCGTGAGGAAGTGTTTCTAGAATGCAAACAAAAGAGAATTCAATGGAAGAAAGCATTTGCCCCTAAGAAATCTAATGTTTACAAATACATAAACTACCTCCCTCTAGATGAATCTAAAAGCAAGAGTAGGAAAACATTAGGTATTCTTAAACACAACATAGATAATGTTAAATCTATTGTTGAAAGAGACTGGGCAAAACGTGAAAATGCTGAGTGGACACGTCCGATTCCTCAAGATATTACCTTGCTTGTGAAAGAACTCTTAATTCCTAACATGACGTTGATTAAAGAAACTGTTCTTCAACTTGAGGAGTTCATTCGGACTGAAATGTATGATGATTTAAAATATGTTGAATCTCTTGAGAAACACATTGATGATCTTCAAATGGAGAAGTCTGATTTTTCAGATGAATATAATTTACTCTTGCAAGAATGTGTTTCTAAAGATGTTATGTGTGCTTATTTTACATCTTGTGCTGATATTGATGAATATTCCGATGTTGCATGCAAATATCTTGATAAAAGCAAAGAATGTGAACGTCTTGAAATTGAGCTTTCGAAACGTAAAGAAAATGTTGACAAAAAGGCTTTTGAGTTACTTCAACACAAAAATAATTTCCTTCAAAAACATTGTCATTCACTTGAAATTGCTTTGCAAAAAGACGTTGGTAGTTTTCCACATGATAATAAATTGCAAGAAAAAATTTCCCAAACGTTTCGAGAAATGAATGAACAGAATTTGAAAATTAAAGGGTTGAAAGCTCAGTTACAAGACAGGGAAAGAGCGATAGCAGAGTTGCAGAAACTCGTTGCTAAGATGGGTGGGAAAGTTGTGGAACCTAAAGTTATGAAACCTGTTGTTCGACAACCCAATGCCTACAAGGATCCAAAGCCTTCTATCTTAGGAAAATCGACTCCGTTCTCCAATTCTTCTCATATGAAGTCTAGGTTACCCCCTAAGACTGATGTGCAACCAAGTGTTCCAAAAACATCCATATCACCCATATGTTCCTCCATTTAGAAAGCACACTGTTGCTAAACCCAACCATGTGAATGCACCTAGCACTTCTAGGACTCATCCAAAACGTGTGACATTCACGTCCACAAAGGAATCTGTAGGTTCAAATGACCTCGTTCATACCCACAACCTAGAGGATCCGAAACAAAAAGGGAAGATTCAGAAAGACAAACCAGTGTATGAAAAACCTAGTTCACCAAATCCCGCTAGAGTTCCACACACTCCTAATGGTAGTCAACCAAAACCTAGGATCCCTCTTCAGCAATCTAGGAATTGGAAACCATCTATGAATAGTCGTGTTTCAAACACTACGCCTGAACGATTTGGAAAACAATGGAATACAAGTACTTTCGTGAATCCCAAATTCCCTGTATGTCCCACTTGAAAAAAGGGCATTCACAATGGAAATCATGACCATTGCATTTTTCAATACCTCTATGAGGTCAAATCTCGTTCCTTTGAACGGAGATCGAATACAGAATCCCATAAGACAACAAGGAGATACAAACCCGTCGCAAAGAAAAGCAACAACAATAAATCTGAAACATGGATTAACAAAGGACTTAGTTTCTCTCCAAAGAAGTCTTCCGTTGTGCAAGAGAAAGCTACTCCTAAATCTAGTCTTCAGTGGAAACCAACGGGTCGGATCTTCACGGAAGTTGGTCTTAAGTGGATTCCAATAGAGAAAAGTGATGACACCTGCACCAGCACTAATGCTACTGTTCTACACGCTGAAAAGGAATTTCTTACTCCTAATTCTAGTATTTGTGCAAACTCTTCTTCTGTGATTGCAGGTACAACATCGGATTTTGAACCCACTTCTCCTTCTTCAAAGGGTTCCAATTCTGTACATTCAATATCACCTTCTTCTGTTGTACAAAAGTCTATTTTGGATTATTTTCGAAAAACTTGAGAAAACACAAAAATATAATAAAATGGAAATATCCATAAAAAAACAAAATAAAAAATGGAAAAACTTTCAAAATACCAAAAATATTCTTCTCGACATGTCTTTCAGTATCGATAATATGGACGTACCTAGAAATTTCGCTCAATAACGACACAGGTGTGTACATAAAGCTCGAATGAAAGTTGTAAATATTTTTCAAAACATGTCATTTCAATGATTTACAATTACCTCAGATTGTGACTCGTACTTCAAAGAAAGGAAAGTTGATCACGATGATTACTTATCCTCAACAACGGGAAAATAAAATTTCTCGGTCATGAGCTATCGATAAAAACATTCAAAGTTTTTAAGCTCATGTAAACGACTTACAATTAAATGTCAGACTGTAACTCAAACTTCAAATAAAGGAAAGTGTATCTTTAAAGATAACTTATCCTAACCAACGGGTAGAGCAATCTATCTTGGGTTGAGCTTGTCACAAAACATTCAACGTTTTGAGCTCAACACAATGGCTTGTAATTACTTTCAGATTGCAACCCGGAACTATATTCACGGGGGAGTGTACGCTTTTGTACTCTTACCCTTAGCAAAAGAAGTTAAATCTTCTTACACTTGAGTGGATTCGTCAAGACATTCAAAGTCTATGAACTCAAGTTTATGCTTTAGAAAAACCTTTTCGTCAAAAAGAATTGATTTTTCAAAAAGCGTTGAACATAATTTTTTCAAGAATTTCTCAATGATATTCAAAATCTTTCAAAAATTGTGTGTTCAACAACTCCTATCCTTAAAAGTTTAATGTGGATCAAATCCTCGTAATGACAATTCCATTGGATCAATTTTTGAGGGGGGGGCGTTCCAAAATTCATTCTAAGTTTGTCACATCTTTCTCCCGAAGTTTTTCAAGACTATTTTTTTCAAAATATATTTTAATCAAATTTGGTCTCTCTAATATCAAAAGATTTTATATATTAGAGATAGGGGGAGAAAATGTGATTAAAATGTGATCTAAAGACTCAAGCACTCATGGTTACGATCAAAAACCCACAACATCTTTAATTCACGACGTTATTGGTGTCAAAAGGGTGGTTAGGTTTAAGTCCTATGATCTAACCAGAACCGGAGGGATCTTCCCAGGGACAATCCAATAGATTATTAGAAGTCCTTAGGAAAGATGGAGTAGAATGTGAACGTAGCTGAATGCCGACTAAGTACTGATGATAGCACTGGAACAATCACAACAAGGTGCTATTAATGATGTCTTGGTAAGCATTGAAGGGGTTGAAGAATGAAAAAGAAATGTAAGGATAAAGGGTCTAAAGAAAGAAGCCCTCCATACAACTTAGGCAGAAACCGGGTCAACCCATCATGAAGACAAACTCATCATGGACCCAGTGATGTGAAGCACAACCCTTTCCTAGCTACTCAGGCATCTCTCAAAAGAAGTTTTTTTATTGTCACGGAGATCAACACGACTTCTATTGACTTTCTCACTCCGAGATAGTTGATATTGAATAGGTGGCATCTGCTCCAGCCTCCAACCACTAAAAGTGCACAAATTTAGTCTAGAGCCAAGAGATCAATCAAGTCTCGTTAGGACACACGGATGAAGATCAAGAGAGTCCTACACTATATCCTTGCGATATTGCTAGAACACTCAGAGTGATACTACTTAGTATTCACAATGATGAGTGGAAATCCTTCCAGTGTTAACATCAAACAGCACTGCGGTAGGTCATGTGTAAGATTCTTTATGAATTGAACATATGTAAAACTGAAAAGCAACAGTGGTTTGATTCTGAATTGATTCAAACTCGTTTCAGGTTTCTACGCAATATCTTTATGGTCTTGCCAGAACATTCAGAGTGATATTTATTAATATTCATAGTGACGAATGGAAATCCTTCTAGCGTCAACATCAAACAGCGCTACGGTAGGTAACTTGTGAGATTCTTATGAATCAAAATTGTGTCAACTGGAAAGCAACAATGGTAAGATTCTTAATGAATCAAACTTGTTCCAGGAATTTGAATTGACGACTTTAATCAAGCGGATACTTATCTAATTGATTCACTCTTTATGTTCGCAGTCTTGCTTTGAGACGGTCGAGTAAAGAGAACGGCTAGTACTGCCGCGAAACCTGTCAAGGAGATTCTTAATTGAATCTACCTGATCACAGGTACGATATTTAATATCGTATAACGGTCTTCACCGACCGGAGGTAAAACGCACCGATTTAGGACGAATGTCAAAGCCATTCAGTCCATGTCTATGTTTTGTCTCGAGAAGGTGGCGTCACGGTGTACTCAGCTAAGTCAAAGATTCAAAATCACATGTTCATGCCCAAAGACTTATTCAACAATCAATAGTGTGAGCATGTGGATAAAGACACAAGATCGCAAGATGGCAATGACAAGTCAAGGATGATTTGAAGATCTCAAGACTAAAAGACAAAGTCGAAAGACGACAACAAAGGCTCAAAGATCGCAGCATGAAGGAACAAGACTACTGTTACACGTTCAAGACTCATTTATGACGAGATTCGTAATCTCCATTGATCTCCAAATATCAAAAGGGTATGACCTCGCATTAGGGGAGATTTTTAGCCTCAAAATATTGAGTCAAACAAGAATGCTCGGTCATAGGTTATTATTGTAACATTAATTAGAACGTTGTAATAGGTAGTTAATTAGTCGTGGTTTACGGGCTTGGATTTAAACTAATTAAAGTCCAAAAGACAACCCGGCCCAATATATAGTCCATTAAAGCCCGCATGTGGGTGGACTATATATACTACCCTCCTAGCATGTTAGGAGGGTTGGTAGGTTGTTCATTTTCATTCTTTCCTTAATCTAATATTCACCTAGTTCTCCATCTTCTCTCTACTTTTTCTCACTACTTTCTCTTTCTACGAATCCATCTCTTTTCATCTATTTTCTATCTATAATCATCTAAATATATGAGACAACATCATGTGTAAACCCTCTTCCTCGGGTGGTCTTCCTAGTGATACCATTGCAAACCCGAAGGGAGAAATGAAGGTTATTACTACACGAAGTGGTAAAACTTTCAAAGAACCAATCTCTCGTCCAAGTACTTCTACGGAGAAGGAAATCGAGAAAGAGCCCGAGGTGGTGGTCGAAAAGGAGCACATTACAATCCCACGAAGTACCGCTCATACCATACCTACGGTTGAACCAATACCAATTGTGGAACCCGAGTTTCCAAGGCCGTTACCAAATGTCCAACCCACACCACCCTTACCTTACCCTTCGAGACGAAATAAAGAGAAATTGCAAGAACGTAACAAACAACAAATCGAGCTTTTTATAAAAATGTTTCAACAAGTGCATTTTGATGTAAGTTTAGCCGACACGTTGTTATACATGCCTCTTTTCGCTTCCACTTTTAAAAGTATGATGAACGATAATGAAAAGCTTTCAAAGCTTGCTAATTGTTCTTCGGTTTATCTTAATCGCATAACGGAAAAAGTTGGTGACCCCGGAAAGTTTCTCATTCCTTGTGACATACAAGATATGAAAGAATGCCTCGCCTTGGCCGATCTTGGTGCGAGCATTAATTTGATGCCATTTTCCATTTGGAAATCGCTTTTGCTTCCGGCTCTTACTCCTTCGAACATGTCTATCGAGATGGCCGATCATTCTACGATCTTAGCATGTGGAGTAGCCGAAGATGTTTTCGCGAAAGTGGGGAAGTTCTACTATCCCGTTGATTTTATAGTAGTTGACATCCCCGCGGATCCTCAAGTTCCTCTAATTTTAGGTCGTCCATTTTTAGACACCTCGAGATCACTTATCGACGTTCATGCAAGAACTATCACTTTGAGGTTCAACGAAGAGGAACTTGTTATAAACGCTACTCAAAACTCAAAACCTTATCATGTTTATGCAATCGCTACCATCAATCACATTGACTTAGTTGATGTGGTTTGCGATGAGTTTTCACAAGAAGTGTTAGGTTTTTCCGATAGCTCGTCAAGTGGCAATCCCACTATTTTGGATCCGATTCCTGCTAATTCTACACCAAATCTCACTCCATTCCAAGGAGGCGATTTTACTTCAAATGAAATCGACAATGAAGATGAGGGGTTGATTAGTGATGATACTTCTATTCCACCATTTCTTCCGCCGATGGAAGTTATGAGTGTTGAACCAAAATCATCAATCGAGGAACCACCTATCCTTGAATTGAAAGATCTTCCATCTCACCTTGAATACACATTCTTGGAAGGTGGTGACAAGTTGCCGGTTATTATTGCAAGAGGTCTTGCTAATGATGAAAAAACCGAGCTCTTGAAAGTTCTTAAAGCTCATAAAGGGGCAATTGCGTGGAAAATTTCCGACATTAAGGGTATTGACCCAAAATTTTGTACTCACAAGATTTTAATGGAGGAGGACTACTTATGGTTGTAAAAATACCACTTGTTTAGGAAAACAAAGGTAAAATAGGGTAAGCACGAAGATTTAGGAAAACCGTGTACAAATGACCCTAAAATAAGTTCGTTCTCAAGGAGGCTAGTGTGCTATGAGTGTAATGATTTGGATTAACTTTGTGATTATATTGTTTATGAGAAAGAATAGAAATGGGATAAGAAGAGAATGACGGTTACGATGACGATTTACACTAAGACGAAAGAATCGTACACGTAAAACCGTAAAAAGCACCAAAATTAAAATTTTACCCTAAAAAATCCTAAAAATCACTAAAAATCCACTAAAATATTCTAAGAGTTTACAAAAAAATCCAAACTTGCTAAAACCTTTTAATTAATTAAATATTAACTTTTTAATGCTAATTAAAGCCCTAAAAATCAATATTAACTAATAAAAGTCCTAATCAAGATCTTAAAGTTTGTAAACCTTTAAAATAACCTAATTAAGCTAAAAAGTATTTTTCAAAATTTTAAATCCACTAAAAACTATTTTTAAACAATTAAAAACTATTAAAAGCTATTAAAACTTAAAATAATTCTAGAAAATAATTAAAAGACCCTAAAAATATTTAGAAAGTTGCAAAATTCCTAATTAAGTGTCTAGAATCTAGGAA
The DNA here is from genome assembly GCA_025667525.1 of Glebionis coronaria. Lineage (NCBI taxonomy): Eukaryota > Viridiplantae > Streptophyta > Magnoliopsida > Asterales > Asteraceae > Glebionis > Glebionis coronaria. The sequence goes on along the minus strand of JANFOE010000146.1, from coordinate 88,822 downwards.
AAATATAAAAACTTAGAAAATCAGACTTTTAATTTTTAACAATAAAATAATATTAAAATATTATTAAAAATCCAAAAATCATAAAAAATTCTAAAAAGCTACAAACTAGCTTAATTTAACCTAAATAACTCAGAAATGAACTTGAAATTACCTAAATACCCTTAATGGGCCTAGAAAATGGGCTAAACCCAAAACAGATCCTTAATGGGCCAAATTTAAGCCCAAAATGAAAAAGTGGTCCAAATAAGCCCAAAAAGCACTACTTGACTCAAAATTTGATTTTTTAAACAACTTTTTCCAAAGGCCCAAAAGCTGAAAATGTGAAATAAACAAGCTTATACCAAACAGCTTATTCTTAATGGGCTTTTTGGCCCATTAAGCTATAAGCTAATGCCATAAGCTCAAAATTAGACACACAAGCTTATTTTGTCCTAAATAAGACTTCTGTAAAAAGAAATTTGAAATAAGCCCAAGGAATAAGCCTGAAAATGCAATAAGCAATCTACAGAAAACGACAAAATAGTCGTTTTTGAGTTTTAGGCCACCCCAAGAGCTGATTCAAGTTTCTAAAGCTTTAAATGACTTAAATAAGCTATTTCAACAAAATGTTTTCAAATAAGCTGGAAAAAGCAAATAAGCACTTATGAAAAAGTCAATTAAGTTGGTTTTCTAGCAAAAAGTCAAAGTCAAAGTCCAATAAGCTCCAGTCTAATCAAATGGGTCAAATAATGAAGATCTATCACAAAAAATAAGTTGTTGCAGGTCTGGATAAGCTAAAATAGCTTATGGATAAGCTGAGTACAAATTAACACTAGCAGGGGCTAGTTTTGGGTGTTGAGCAGTGGGAACTTTTCCCACTGCTTGACTTGTAGACTTTTTTGTCTTTAGTGAACTTTTTGGAGATTCAGATTTCACAAAGGCACCCAAATGATCTTTGGATCATAAGGAGTCAATAACAATCAAAAAATCACAAACACAATCACCCAATTGATACAGTTAATTCAATAAAGCACCAGATCTAGCACAGACTTAGAACAATAAGCAGTTGAGCACTTATAAACAGTTTTAGCAATATTCAGCCAACCAAATTCCACCAAATGCATACACAAGCTATTATAAACTCAAATTAACAAGTCTAAACAGTTTTTATGCAATGGATTAAAGCCTAAATCAAGATTCAAGCTAATGAATGTTACTGATGAACACTAACACATACAGTTTTCACTTTGCTGATGTATTTGACCAACAAGCCAGATTCAAACACTCAAATCTATCAAGTATGTTATATTAATGATGTTTTAACAACTTTTAACCCTAAGCCTGCATAAACTCTAGGTTTTCCCAAATTCTTAGGTCAAAATCAGTCAAACTCAACAAGATATAACAGATTATGTGATTCAAGGTTTCAAACTCCAAAACTTGAAGCAAAGCACTCTCAACCAAGCATATATCAGATATAGAGCACAAATACACACTTCTAACAACACAATAACACTTTTCAATCTCAAATAGGTAATACTAAACACCCCTTTAACTTTTCAAAACCAAGTTTTTCAAATCAAAAGTGAGATTTAAGACCACCCAAGCCCAAATTAACACAACAATAGCTAAGAGAAACAGATTCAAGCATTTTTAAGCCACAAAATACACAAGAACATAGGCAACACTCAAATATCATAAATATCCAAAATATTTTTAGATTTTGAGATTAAGGATATGTACCTCATGGATGTACATCCACACCCACAAATTTTGAGCTTATGTACTAGCAAGAACAAGTACAAGCTTCCACAAAAAACCCTGCTAAGATTCAACAAGGTTAGAGGCACAATTATCAAAACAGAAATATGAAAACTTCTTGATTAATGCAACTCTTGTCCTCCACACTTGATTATCCCCAAGTTATAAGCTTCACCACACCTTGATAACACAATATCAGGATGATGTGATCAGCCCTATAGCCCAAGAATTCCAAGATAGATCAAGAACTTAGCAAAATATCAAGAAAATGTGGAAAATGTGCAAACTTTTTCACACTCCTCTTTTGAAAACAGGTTTTTGATTCAAGAAATAAGAAACAAAGAACAGTAGTAAACAGATTATAACAATGGAACTTGAGCTTTCTTCACAAAATTCATACACATTTCATTAAGACTGAAAATGAGATTTACAGATTTGTGAACAAGGAAAATTCAAGAGCAAGCTAAAATTTAAGAAGCTAAGTCCTTTATATAGGCATACAATGGACTGGTGAATGCATAAAAACGTAAACCTAAGCTTGATGAAGTGCCCAAATTGCCCGTTGCAGATTTTGAACTTTGAAGAACATGTGACTTGGAATTGGCGTTTTGTGGAGGTGGCATGTGTGAAAAGTTGATCAAAGGGTCCATATTTTGCTTAGGATGAAAGCTGGATTGTGAGCTGTAGATTCCCTGCTATTGTTTTGTCTTCATGCTCAAAGGTGTAGCAGGGCACCTTTCATGTGCACTCTTGGGTGATGTGGCACAAGATATTAAGGTTGGGATGTGATTATTAGCTCCTTAATCATTAATCTGGAAAAGATTAAGGGCTAATTCATGATAATTAGTAAATGCCCAAATCCATGAAGAACATGATGAACATGTCTGTTTAATCCGTTTTGGGATTTAAATGGTTGTTAAGCGCAATAATTAACTAACTAAATAATTAATTAGTTAAATGGGTGAGTGGGATGGTGATGTGGCGCCAGGGTGTGTTGTGATTGGTGGGTTTGGCTGAGTGGGGCACGTGTCCAGCCCTTACTGGCCTATGTAACTTCCTTGTCTGGCCACTTTTAACCCTTCATCTTTCTACTTCCTTTTATGTTGTAAATAACACACCAAAATCCGGATTCCTTTGTAAATAAAGTTTTCATTTTCACACTTTTGCCCCAAATACTTTTCCAAAGTATTCTCAGGGGTATTTCTTGCCATTTTGTGATTCTTGAAGGACTGATTTGGTATTTTCTTCAAGGGTAATGGTCTAAACTTGTATGATTGACATTTTGGAGGACTGAAATTGCCAATTCATGTTTGATGAGGGACCATTCTTGCCAATTGTTGAAAGTCAAGGGTCCTTTTGGAAATTTTGGGATTTTTAAAAGACCAAACTTGTAATTTCTTGTTCTTTGAAGGACTTTATGATATATTTGACTTTGTGGAGGATAATGGTTGACAATTTAGCTTTGTTGAGGGGCTAAACTTGTCAATTCTTTAAAGTAGAGGGCCCTTTTGTAATTTTGACAAACTTTAGGGACCAAACTTGTAATTATGAAGATACAAGGGTATAAAGTGTCAATTCTTCCATATTAGAGGACCCATATTCATAAATCTTCAAGTCTTCAAGGGTTTTCTTGGGAAAATTCTTCATTAGGGCTTGGTTTGTTGTTCCTATTTAATCCATAACACAAGATTCTTAGAGAGAGAAAGAGGAGAAAAGTAGAGAGAGAGAGTAGAGAGAGAGAAGTGGAAGTTTTACACTAAAACTATGTGTTTAATGAAATGAACCAACACCCTCTTTCACATGTGAAAGAGGGTTATATACCCACGAACCAATGGGCTTTCCATGGGCCGTGGGTTTGTGACTTGGGCCGGGCTTGGCTTAGTCTTGGGCTTACGCCCCTAACTTAGACAATATTAGATTAAAGTCCAAGCCCGGTTTTCCCGACTAACCTATTACAATACAATACCTTTTAACGACTAAGATGACCTATTACATTCTTGTTCGACTATATAAAATATAGGGCTAACAATCTCCCCCAATGTATCGGTCATCTTAAAAAGCTTAAAAAGCATAAGATGATTGAGTGAATACATTCTTGTAGAGGAGATCTTTCTGCTTTGGTCTTGTATCTTGGTCTTGATCTTGTTTGTAACAGCTTTGTTCCTTCATGCTTTCGTGATCTTTATCTTGAGCCTTTGTCATTTGACTTTGAGTGCTTGAGATCTTCATCTGTACTCCTTGTGACTAAGATGACCTATTACATTCTTAAATTCTTAGGTATCTTGATTATCGCCATCTTGTGCTCTTGTGACTTCTGAATCGACATCGGTTGCACAGCTACGCCACCTTCTTGATATGCAGCAACATATATAGACACGGATGAAATGGCTTTGAACATTTCACCCTAACTTGGTAGCGTTTTACCTCCGGTCGGTGAAGACCGTTAAACGGTATTAAATACCGTACCTGTGATCAGGTAGATTCGATTAAGAACCTCCTTGACAGGGTTTCCCGGCGGTAGTAGCCAGTTCTCTTTACTCGACCGTCTCAAAGCAGACTGCGAACGTAAAGAGTGAATCATAAGGATAAATTATCCGTCTGATTAGAGTCGTCAATTCAGATTTCCTGGAACAAATTTGATTCTAAAAGAATCGCACCATTGTTGCTTTCCAGTTTGTCACAAGCTTGATTCATAGAGAATCTTGCGAGTTACCTACCGCAGTGCTGTTTGATGTTGACACTGGAAGGATTTCCATTCGTCACTGTGAACACTAATGAGTGTCACTCTGAATGTTCTGGCAAGATCACATGGATTTTGCGAAGAAACCTGGAATCAAGTTTGAATCAATTAAGAATCGAAACTTAGTTGCTTTCCAGTTCTCACAAGTTTGATTCGTGTAGAATCGCACAAGTTACCTACCATGAGCTTGTTTAATGCTGGCTCAAGCAGGATTTCCATCTTCATTGTGAATCGTATCACTCAGATGTTCTGGCAATATCACAAGGATAATGCGTAGGACTCGATTGTGTCCTAATGAGATGATAAATTGATCTCGTTTGGCTCTAGACTCAATAAGTGCATTTTGGTAATCGGAGGCTGGAGCAGACTGCCACCTTTTCAATATTAACTGACTCGGAGTGAGAAAGTCAATAGATACGTGTTGATCTCCGTGACAATGAGACAAGTTTCTTTTGAGAGAAACTCGAATGGCTGGGAAGGGTTGTGCATTGCATCACTAGGTCCATGATGACTTGTCTTCAATAGATGTATTGACCCGGTTTCTGCCTAAGTTGCATAGAATATTCAACTCCTTCAATGCTTACCAATACGTCATCATTAGCACCTTGTTGTGATTGTTTAAATGATAACTTAAGTACTTGGTCCGCATTCAGCTTCATTCCACTCCATCTTTCCTAAGGACAACTATTTCTAGCTATGGAATGTCCTTGGGTAGATCCCTCCGGTTCTGGTAGGATCATAGGACTTAGTTTCCTATCCTAAACCACCTTTTGACTCCATCGTTCCGTCTTGGATAGTAGGTTGTTTTGGGTAAAGATCGTAACCATAAAACCATTGAAAACCATTCAAAGTGCTTGATAAAAATCAAAACTTTTAACACTTTGAAAGTTTTATCTTTTCGAAAAGCTCCCCCTACACACATGCGTCGATATACGAAATAGTTTGGCATGTGAAGGAAAGAGTTGCACTTGAGTCTTTAAGATCACATGTTGCGATATATTACAATTTAATCACATTTTCTCCCCCTATCTCTAATATAAAAATATAATATTAGAGATACCAATTGATTAAAATATGACATTTTCCGAAAAATCGACGGGAGAGAAACATGTGTGCACGCATGAATCATGGAACATTTTCAGTCGGGTCGCTCCCCCTCAACAATATATGTGTGTCTTGAGACAAAATTTGACAAAATTTTAGAAAAACGACACCACAAAATATGTTGAGGTACGGAGTTGAGATGCCTTTTCCGATATAATATATTACATATGACAATTTTATATCATTTTCGGAATGTGTTGGATACATAAAATATGACAATTTTAGAGATGTACCCAACAACATTAAAAGGCTTGATTTTAAAACGCTCCCCCTCAAAAATTGATCAAAATAACATATGACAATTTTAGATATAAAAACCTATTATGAGGAAGGGAGTGTTGAACACACAATTTTGAAAGATTTAGAAAAACCTTTTGAGAAATTCTTGAAAAATTGTGTTCAACGGTTTTAAAATAATCAGGATAGAAGACTTCTCTTCTATTGATTAGGGAAAGCGCACTGAAACGTACACTCCCCTTTCGGGTCCGTTTTTCATGAGCTCAAAACTTTGATTGTTTTGTGACAAGCTCATGACCGAGAAAAATAAATTTCTCGTTGTGAAGGATAAGTTATCATCCGTGATAAACTTTCCTTAAATTGAAGTTCGAGTTCTAAGCTGACATTTACTTAGAAATCATTTTTCATGAACTTAAAAACTTTGAATGTTTTTATGAGAAGCTCATGACCGAGAAATATGAATTTCGCGTTGAGAAGGATAAGTTATCGTCCGAGATAAACTTTCCTTAGTTGAGGTCCGAGTTCTAAGCTGTGATGCGCCTAGAAGTCATAATGAGAGAATATCAAGCAGCTTCATTTGCCAAAACCTCCAAGTCTTCTGGAGTCATATACTTCATACCAAGACGGCCAACGAGATACGCAAACCTATCTTTCGATAGAGCTTTTGTAAACAAGTCTGCCAGCTGGTACTCAGTTCTGACAAAGTATAATTCCACGATGCCACGTTCCACTTGTTCCTTGATGAAGTGATATCTGACATCGATGTGCTTGGTGCGGGAGTGCTGAACCGGATTGCAAGATATGGCTATGGCCGACTTTGAGTCACAATACATAGGTATTTTATCAAAGTGGAAGCCATAATCCGTGAGTTGAGTTCTCATCCAGAGGACTTGAGCACAACACGCGGATAGAGCCACATATTCTGCTTCAGCTGATGAGAGCGAAGTGCAATCCTGCTTCTTTGACGACCAACTGACAAGCTTGTCTTCCCCTAGAAATTGTATGCTACCAGAAGTGCTTTTACGACTATCAAGACAACCTGCGTGATCAGAATCTGAAAAAGCCGTTAGATGAAAACCGGTTTCCCTCGGATACCAGAGTCCCATGTGAATGGTATTCTTAAGGTACCGAAAGATCCGTTTAACCTCTTTGAGGTGCTTTTGAGTAGGTCTGGCTTGATATCGTGCACAATAGCATGTGGCATGATGAATATCAGGCCTGCTGGCTGTAAGGTACATAAGTGACCCGATCATACTGCGGTATCGCGTTTGATCTACGGGATACGAGTACAAGTCAGCGTCTAGGGATGTGGTCGACAATGGTGTACCAACGCGAGCACATGAGGTCATACCATGCTTTTTAAGTATCTCTTGAGCATACTTAGCTTGGTTAATGAAGATACCACGTGGGGATTGATGAATCTGGAGGCCTAAAAAGAATTTTAGCTCCCCCATCATTGACATTTCAAATCTGCTGTGCATTAATTTTTCAAAACGTTTTGAAAGTTTTGGGTTCGTAGAACCAAAAATAATGTCATCAACATAAACTTGCACCAGCATTATGTCATCCCCATATTTATTAGTAAAGAGAGTAGGATCAATAGAACCTTTGGAGAATCCTTTGGACACCAAGAAGTTTGAAAGTTCTTCGTACCATGCCCTTGGAGCTTGTTTAAGTCCATATACAGCCTTCTTGAGACGATAGACTTTGTCAGGATGATGAGGATCGACGAATCCTTCCGGCTGATTCACATACACTTCTTCCTTCAAATGACCGTTGAGAAAAGCAGTTTTAACGTCCATCTGAAAAACCGTAAAGCCCTTATGTGCAGCATAAGCAAGGAATATCCTGACTGCTTCCAAACGAGCGACTGGAGCAAATGATTCATCATAGTCTATGCCTTCTTGTTGACGGTATCCCTTAACCACAAGACGAGATTTGTTTTTGATGATGGTTTGTTCTTCATCAAGTTTATTTATCCAGATCCATTTGAAATCTAAAATTGACATTCCATAGGGTCGGTCAACAAGTTCCCAAACATTTAGGCGTTCAAACTGATGAATTTCGTCTTGCATTGATTCAATCCACGCATGATCAGTCATGGCTTGTTTGATGTTTGTAGGTACAGTTGAACTCACGGTGAGTGCATACATACACACATCGCCATCGGTTTCGAGTTGTCTGCGTGTTCGAACCGGTTGTGAAGGATTTCCAATTACTTGCACCAATGGATGATCACGTGTCCAATGGTGAGTGGATGGATATGGTTGGTAGAATGTATGCATGTTGGACGGATCAACATGTCGACTAGAAGACTCTCCGACTTCGTGTACCGGTGTACCGAACGGATTGATAAATTCTTCATCGTCAGGTTGTGCATCGACTGCTTGATTGTTGTTTCCTCTTTCAGCATTGACGGTTGGTGATGTTGGTTGTATGACATTTTCTTGAGTTTGTTGAGTATCCACTGGAATTGTCTCTTGAGCAACGGTTGCTGAAGTAGAGGCAGTTGTGTCTTGTTGATTTTGTTCAGGTGCATCAGCAGTATTGACAGCGGAAGGCTTTGACACAACTTGATTGTTTCCATAGTAATATTCATCAAACATAGGATCATATAAGTCAACCAACTCATTCATATGTGTCGTATCCGTCGAGTCTGCTGTAGGAGTACTTTGTTGACATTCTTGCACGGGACGTACACTGTTTTGTGTAGGTGCCATAGCTGGACATTGAGGTGCGGGACTTGAGCTGTTGTGATCAAGTACCATCTGTGGCAATTCGTCAAAGTTCACATGAATTGTTTCGACAATGATCTTTGTTCTCTTTGTTCATTGTGCAGCTTCGTTTCCCGTGTTCGTTTTTGTATGATTCTTGTGATCTTTTGTCATTTTCTCAATATCCGTACCTAAAATACACAAGTAACAAACACAAGCATATATATGGGTATTTTGATGATATTTAATGCATTTTAAGCCCTTTTTGGACGACGAGACTATGTATAAAAGCAGTCTCATCACTCCCCCATACTAAACCATTACCGTGCCCTCACCCAATGCTAGAATAAAGTATCGTAGCATCTCCAGAATTCATTTTTATTCACTTTTATTGAACGATAAACTAGCTAAACTACTACTATTGCTCTTACTACTTGCGTTTTAGACATAATGTATGATTTTCATCGCAAAATGGGACGTTTAGGTTCATAGAATAAGAACACGTGAATGCTTCGTTAGAAATAATTTCATCGTCCTCGATTTTCACCCCAATTCCATGCCAAGCGTGCAACGAGATCATTGTCATTATAAGTTAGTAATGCTAACACTACTCATATGCCCTAATCACGTACTTATCCTCCCATTTTCCTAAGTTGTATCTCTTATATTTTATTTTGTCTTGAATGTTTCACGAGGATACATTGTTTGAATTATGCGATAATAGAGATTTAGGTCTAAAAATAGAGTCCTAACGGTGTAACCAAGATCATCAAATCAATAACCCCTCCTAATAGACAACGATGTCAAAAAATTAAGTCAAGAAGAAGGATCGATAAACACGATTTTATAACGGTTTTGAACATGAGACTTATTACCAAGACTTTTATACGCCCCCTAACGGAAGGGCCTTATTATCTTTGGTTTACCTCCATCTTTTACTCAACTTTGACATGAAGCTTTTATTATGACTTCGGTCTTGCCTTGCCTTTTATTATCCACCTCATCGGTAGTTTTATTAGCCAAAGACGTATATCCTCATGCAAACGCGAATTTTGGATCTTTAAAGCTTCAAAGATTAAGGCTTGATTCACTTTCAATTTTGCATAGATTTTTCGGCCTTGTGGGGCTTCAAATTGTTTGCTTGATTTAGGTGAGCACTTGAAATCTTATTATTGGGTGAAGCTTTTGATTATTCGGGTGCCAATACATCAAAACCGTGACGCTGGCGATACCTTAATGTCTTCCCAATTTAATTACACGGAAGCTACTAGAAAAGACTAGAAACCCAACAATCCCAACTAAACTGCTAAGTCAATATTTATTAAGCAAAAAATATTTACATGTGAAGGGAGAATAAGCAAACAACGAGAACACATGAGTTTTTGAAAGAATACGAGTACTCTACGTTTAGCATAGTAACTTATAATTAACCCTATCATTTCTCGTCCTCATTTAAGAGACTTAGCCTAATGTGAAGTTAAGGGACCAAAGCTAAATGCTCAACACGCACGGTCGAGTCAAAAATTACTCTTATTCTCGCCATCGGAAAACCTACATTCGTGTCTTCAAACACTTATAAAACATAAGAAAAATTTTAAAATTTGGCCATTTTTAGCCTTATTTTGCAACAAAACGATAAACAAAAGGATAAACTTTGGAAAGCGTGAAAGTTTGGCAAGGCAAGTAATGATGGTTGTAAAAATACCACTTGTTTAGGAAAACAAGGGTAAAATAGGGTAAGCACGACGATTTAGGAAAACCGTGTACAAATAACCCTAAAATGAGTTCGTTCTCAAGGAGGCTAGTGTGTTATGAGTGTAATGATTTGGATTAACTTTGTGATTATATTGTTTATGAGAAAGAAAATAGAAATGGGATAAGAAGAGAATGACGGTTACGATGACGATTTACACTAAGACGAAAGAGTCGTACACGTAAAACCGTAAAAAGCACCAAAATTAAAATTTTACCCTAAAAATTCTTAAAAATCACTAAAAATCCACTAAAATATTCTAAGAGTTTACAAAAAAATCCAAACTTGCTAAAACCTGTTAATTAATTAAATATTAACTTTTTAATGCTAATTAAAGCCCTAAAAATCAATATCAACTAATAAAAAGTCCTAATCAAGATCTTAAAGTTTGTAAACCTTTAAAATAACCTAATGAAGCTAAAAAGTATATTTCAAAATTTTGAATCCACTAAAAACTATTTTTAAACAATTAAAAACTATTAAAAGCTATTAAAACTTAAAATAATTATAGAAAATAATTAAAAGACCCTAAAAATATTTAGAAAGTTGCAAAATTCCTAATTAAGTGTCTAGAATCTAGGAAAAATATAAAAACTTAGAAAATCAGACTTTTAATTTTTAACAATAAAATAATATTAAAATATTATTAAAAATCCAAAAATCATAAAAAAATTCTAAAAAGATGCAAACTAGCTTAATTTAACCTAAATAACTCAGAAATGAACTTGAAATTACCTAAATACCCTTAATGGGCCTAGAAAATGGGCTAAACCCAAAACAGATCCTTAATGGGCCAAATTTAAGCCCAAAAAGTGGTCCAAATAAGCCCAAAAAGCACTACTAGACTCAAAATTTGATTTTAAACAACTTTTTCCAAAGGCCCAAAAGCTAAAAATATGAAATAAGCAAGCTTATACCAAACAGCTTATTCTTAATGGGCTTTTTGACCCATTAAGCTATAAGCTAATGCCATAAGCTCAAATTAGACACACAAGCTTCTTTTGTCCTAAATAAGACTTCTGTAAAAAGAAATTTGAAATAAGCCCAAGGAATAAGCCTGAAAATGCAATAAGCAATCTACAGAAAACGACAAAATAGTCGTTTTTGAGTTCTAGGCCACCCCAAGAGCTGATTCAAGTTTCTAAATCTTTTAAATGACTTAAATAAGCTATTTCAACAAAAAGTTTTCAAGTAAGCTGACTCAATAAGCTGGAAAAAGCAAATAAGCACTTATGAAAAAGTCAATTAAGTTGGTTTTCTAGCAAAAAGTCAAAGTCAAAGTCCAATAAGCTCCAGTCTAATCAAATGGGTCAAATAATGAAGATCTATCACAAAAAATAAGTTGTTGCAGGTCTGGATAAGCTAAAATAGCTTATGGATAAGCTGAGTACAAATTAACACTAGCAGGGGCTAGTTTTGGGTGTTGAGCAGTGGGAACTTTTCCCACTGCTTGACTTGTAGACTTTTTTGTCTTTAGTGAACTTTTTGGAGATTCAGATTTCACAAAGGCACCCAAATGATCTTTGGATCATAAGGAGTCAATAACAATAAAAAAATCACAAACACAATCACCCAATTGATACAGTTAATTCAATAAAGCACCAGATCTAGCGCAGACTTAGAACAATAAGCAGTTGATCACTTATAAGCAGTTTTAGCAATATTCAGCCAACCAAATTCCACCAAATGCATACACAAGCTATTATAAACTCAAATTAACAAGTCTAAACAGTTTTCATGCAATGGCTTAAAGCCTAAATCAAGATTCAAGCTAATGAATGTTACTGATGAACACTAACACATGTAGTTTTCACTTTTCTGATGTATTTGACCAACAAGCCAGATTCAAACACTCAAATCTATCAAGTATGTTATATTAATGATGTTTTAACAGCTTTTAACCCTAAGCCTGGATAAACTCTAGGTTTTCCCAAATTCTTAGGTCAAAATCAGTCAAACTCAACATGATATAACAGATTATGTGATTCAAAGTTTCAAACTCCAAAACTTGTAGCAAAACACTCTCAACCAAGCATATATCAAATATAGAGCACAAATACACACTTCTAACAACACAATAACACTTTTCAATCTCAAACAGGTAATCCCAAACACCCCTTTAACTTTTCAAAACCAAGTTTTTCAAATCAAAAGTGAGATTTAAGACCACCCAAGCCCAAATTAAATAAACAGATCAAGTAGTTTTAAGCCACAAAATACACAAGAACATAGGCAACACTCAAATATCACAAGTATCCAAAATATTTTCAGATTTTGAGATTAAGGATGTGTACCTCATGGATGTACATCCACACACACGAATTTTGAGCTTATGTACTAGAAAGAACAAGTAAAAGCTTCCACAAACAACCATGCTAAGATTCAACAAGGTTAGAGGCACAATTACCAAAACAGAAATATGAAAACTTCTTGATTAATGCAACTCTTGTCCTCCACACTTGATTATCCCCAAGTTATAAGCTTCACCACACCTTGATAACACAATATCAGGATGCTATGATCAGCCCTATAGCCTAAGAATTCTAAGATAGACCAAGAACTTAGCAAAATATCAAGAAAATATGGAGAATGTGCAAACTTTTGCACACTCCTCTTTTGAAAACAGGTTTTTGATTCAAGAAATAAGAAACAAAGAACAATAGTAAACAGATTATAACAATGGCACTTGAGCTTTCTTCACAAAATTCGTACACATTTCATTAAGACTAAAAATGAGCTTTACAGATTTGTGAACAAGGAAAATTCAAGAGCAAGGTAAAATGTAGAAAGCTAAGGCCTTTATATAGGCATACAATGGACTAGTGAATGCATAAAAACGTAACCCTAAGCTTGATGAAGTCCCCAAATTGCCCTTTGCAGATTTTGAACTTTGAAGAACATGTGACTTGGAATTGGCGTTTTGTGGAGGTGGCATGTGTGAAAAGTTGATAAAAGGGTCCATATTTTGCTTAGGATGAAAGCTGGATTGTGAGCTGTAGATTCCCTGCTATTGTTTTGTCTTCATGCTCAAAGGTGTAGCAGGGCACCTTTCATGTGCACTCTTGGGTGATGTGGCACAAGATATTAAGGTTGGGATGTGATTATTAGCTCCTTAATCATTAATCTGGAAAAGATTAAGGGCTAATTCATGATAATTAGTAAATGCCCAAATCCATGAAGAACATGATGAACATGTCTGTTTAATCCGTTTTGGGATTTAAATGGTTGTTAGGCGCCATAATTAACTAACTAAATAATTAATTAGTTAAATGGGTGAGTGGGATGGTGATGTGGCGCCAGGGTGTGTTGTGATTGGTGGGTTTGGTTGTGCGGGGCACGTGTCCAGCCCTTACTGGCCTATGTAACTTCCTTGTCAGGCCACTTTTAACCCTTCATCTTTCTACTTCCTTTCATGTTGTAAATAACACACCAAAATCCGGATTCCTTTGTAAATAAAGTTTTCATTTTCACACTTTTGCCCCAAATACTTTTCCAAAGTATTCTCAGGGGTATTTCTTGCCATTTTGTGATTCTTGAAGGACTGATTTGGTATTTTCTTCAAGGGTAATGGTCTAAAGTTGTATGATTGACATTTTGGAGGACTGAAATTGCCAATTCATGTTTGATGAGGGACCATTCTTGCCAATTGTTGAAAGTCAAGGGTCCTTTTGGAAATTTTGGGATTTTCAAAAGACCAAACTTGTAATTTCTTGTTCTTTGAAGGACTTCATGATATATTTGACTTTGTGGAGGATAATGGTTGACAATTTAGCTTTGTTGAGGGGCTAAACTTGTCAATTCTTTAAAGTGGAGGGCCCTTTTTGTAATTTTGACAAACTTTAGGGACCAAACTTGTGATTATGAAGATACAAGGGTATAAAGTATCAATTCTTCCATATTAGAGGACCCATCTTCATAAATCTTCAAGTCTTCAAGGGTTTTCTTGGGAAAATTCTTCATTAGGGCTTGGTTCATTGTGCAGCTTCGTTTCCCGTGTTCGTTTTTGTATGATTCTTGTGATCTTTTGTCATTTTCTCAATATCCGTACCTAAAATACACAAGTAACAAACACAAGCATATATATGGGTATTTTGATGATATTTAATGCATTTTAAGCCCTTTTTGGACGATGAGACTATGTATAAAAGCAGTCTCATCACTCCCCCATACTAAACCATTGTCGTGCCCTCACGCAATGCTAGAATAAAGTATCCTAGCATCTCAAGAATTCATTTTTATTCACTTTTATTGAACGATAAACTAGCTACACTACTACTATTGCTCTTACTACTTGTGTTTTAGACATAATGTATGATTTTCATCGCAAAATGGGACGTTTAGGTTCATAGAATAAGAACACGTGAATGCTTCGTTAGAAATAATTTCATCGTCCTCGATTTTCACCCCAATTCCATGCCAAGCGTGCAACGAGATCATTGTCATTATAAGTTAGTAATGCTAACACTACTCATATTCCCTAATCACTTACTTATCCTCCCATTTTCCTAAGTTGTATCTCTTATATTTTATTTTGTCTTGAATGTTTCACGAGGATACATTGTTTGACTTATGTGATAATAGAGATTTAGGTCTAAAAATAGAGTCCTAACGGTGTAACCAAGACCATCAAATCAATAACCCCTCCTAATAGACAACGATGTCAAAAAATTAAGTCAACAAGAAGGATCGATAAACACGGTTTTATAACGGTTTTGAACATGAGACTTATTACCAATACTTTTATACGCCCCCTAACGGAAGGGCCTTATTATCTTTGGTTTACCTCCATCTTTTATTCAACTTTGCCATGAAGCTTTTATTATGACTTCGGTCTTGCCTTGCCTTTTATTATCCACCTCATTGGTGGTTTTATTAGCCAAAGACGTATATCCTCACGCAAAGGAGAATTTTGCATCTTTAAAGCTTCGAAGATTAAGGCTTGATTCACTTTCAATTTTGCATAGATTTTTCGGCCTTGTGGGGCTTCAACTTGTTTGCTTGATTTAGGTGAGCACTTGAAATCTTATTATTGGGTGAAGCTTTTGATTATTCGGGTGCCAATACTTCAATACCGTGACGATGGCGATACCTTAATGTCTTCCCAATTTAATTACACGGAAGCTACTAGAAAAGACTAGAAACCCAACAATCCCAACTAAACCGCTAAGTCAATATTTATTAAGCAAAAAATATTTACATGCGAAGGGAGAATAAGCAAACAACGAGAACACATGAGTTTTTGAAAGAATACGAGTACTCTACGTTTAGCATAGTAACTTATAATTAACCCTATCATTTCTCGTCCTCATTTAAGAGACTTAGCCTAATGTGAAGTTAAGGAACCAAAGCTAAGTGCTCAACACGCACGGTCGAGTCAAAAATTACTCTTGTTCTCGCCATCGGAAAACCTACATTCGTGTCTTCAAACACTTATAAAACGTGAGAAAAATTTTAAAATTTGGCCATTTTTAGCCTTATTTTGCAACAAAACGATAAACAAAAAGATAAACTTGGGAAAGCGTGAAGGTTTGGTAAGGCAAGTATTTATTCACCCCCATACTAAAGTTAAACATTGTCCTCAATGTTTCGAGTCTAGGGGTGCAAACACCCCCATACTAAAGACATAGTCGAATGCATAATCTAGCATGAAAAGGGTGTAACCGTTAAATTTAAAGTCGTTTATGAAGTGTGCTAAAAACCTAAGGTTAGAACATGAAAGGATATATCATGGATATTGAGAGAGTCTTCAAAGCAAACGATCGAGTGCTCCCATAAAACAAACACGAGAGGCTCCAATCGTGAAGATCATGATCATCTAAAGTCCACAACTCACAAACAACCACGGAACAAAGGTTAGAAGAGCACAAATCCCCACACGTTACTACATTAGAAAGCGATAATATATACATAGGATAAGCATGGGACTCCCCCACGAGGCACCTCGTTTTTTATTACTGAGTCATGAGCTCGACTCGATCCCCTCAATACTAATTATCATTGGGGAAGGTGACTTGGTCGAGGTAGTTCAAGGATGGAACTTCCCCGCCAATGTAGTGCTTCAACCTATGTCCATTCACCTTGAAATTGGGGTCATCATTTTGAGCTAGCTCGATGGTCCCATATGGAAAAACTTGAGTCACGGTGAATGGACCGGACAAACGAGATTTCAACTTACCGGAAAAGATTTTCAAACGAGAATTAAAAAGCAAAACTTGATCCCCAATGTTAAAAACCCGGTTTTTAATTTTAGAATCATGCAACTTTTTAGTTTTTTCTTTATAAATCAATGAATTTTCATAAGCAATATCCCTCAGTTCATCCAATTCATTTAAATGCATTTTCGGGTGTTTTCTCGCGGTCTCCATATCATCATTACAATGCTTTAGGGCCCAATAAGCCTTGTGTTCTAATTCAATTGGCAAGTGGCAATTTTTCCCATACACAAGCTTTAGGGAGTGCACCCAATGGGCGTCTTATGAGCGGTCCTAAAGGCCCATAAAGCATCGTCCAACTTATCTGACCAAGATTGTCGGTTTTCCCCAACGGATCTCTCCAAGATCCTCTTCAAAGCTCGGTTTGAAACCTCGACTTGCCCACTCGTTTGTGGGTGATAAGCCGTAGAAAGCCGATGTGTAACCCCATGTTTTTTAGGACCCTTTCGAATTGGTCATTACAAAAATGGGTTCCACGATCGCTTATGATCACACGAGGGGTTCCAAACCGAGAAAACAAGCCTTTCAAAAACTTGACTACCACGCGAGCATCATTGGTGGGCAAAGCCTTAGCTTCCACCCACTTAGATAGGTTGTCAACCGCAACAAGGATGTACTTATTACCTCGAGATGATGGGAATGGACCCATAAAGTCTATACCCCAAACGTCAAAGATCTCACACACTTGGATGATATTTTGTGGCATTTCATCTTTTTGTGAGGCTTTTCCTTGTCGTTGGCATGAATCACACGACTTCACAAGATCTTGTGCATCTCGGTAAATAGTAGGCCAAAATAAGCCGGCATCAAACACTTTTTTAGCCGTGAGATTAGCACCGTGGTGACCACCCGTGGGTCCCTCATGCCAAATACACAACGTCAGATGATTTGATCCGCACAAGTTCGAAACAAGTAAGGGTCGTTCAAAAAGTAGAACTTGACGTCACGAAAGAATTTTCGTTTTTCTTGAGTCGTCATACCCTTGATGATGAAGTTACCCGCATGGTAATTTGCGATGTCCGCAAACCATGGGGTGGAAGAATCAAGCTTAGAATTCACTACACCAAGTGTCTCGAGCGGAAATGTTTCGGTGATTTCCTTGGGCTCGTAAACACTTTTGTGAGGATCTTCTAAACGAGAAAGGTGATCGGCCGCTAGATTCTCGGCTCCTTTTTTGTCAACAATTTTGTGGTCAAGTTCTTGAAGGAGGAGAATCCAACGAAGTAATCTTGGCTTTGCATCTTGTTTAGCCATAAGATACTTGATAGCCGAATGATCCGTATACACTATGCATTTCGTCAAGACGAGATAAGGTCGAAATTTATCAAATGCATACACCACGGCAAGGAACTCCTTCTCTGTTGTAGTGTATTTTAGTTGAGCCTCGGTCATCGTCTTGCTAGCATAGTGAATAGGAAAGAAGTGCTTTTCATGACGTTGCCCCAATACGGCCCCAATAGCGTAATCACTAGCATCACACATGAGCTCAAAGGGGAGGTTCCAATTGGGAGCAACAAGAATGGGAGCTTCGGTAAGTTTCATCTTAAGGATTTCAAAGGCTCGTACACAATCTTCGTCAAAGACAAAACGTGCCTCTTTTTCAAGAAGATGGGTAATGGGTCGAGAGATCTTTGAAAAATCCTTGATGAATCGAAGATAAAAGCCCGCGTGGCCTAGGAAACTCCTAACTCCCTTAACGGTTTTGGGATGAGGTAATTTGGCGATGACGTCTACCTTAGCTTGATCTACCTCAATCCTCGCTTTCGAGACCTTGTGCCCTAATACGATTCCACTTTTAACCATAAAATGACACTTTTCCCAACTGAGCACAAGGTTGGTTTCCTCACAACGTTTCAACATTCTCTCAAGATTCGACAAACACGAAGTGAACGAACTACCAAACACGGAAAAGTCATCCATGAAGACTTCCATCGTCTTCTCGATCATGTCATGAAAAATAGCCATCATGTATCTTTGGAAGGTTCTCGGTGCATTGCAAAGTCCGAATGGCATTATACGATAGGCAAACGTTCCATATGGACACGTAAACGTAGTTTTTTCTTGATCATGAGGGTCGATGGGGATTTGGAAGTAACCGGAAAAACCATCTAAAAAGCAATAGAAATCGTTTCCCGCAAGACGCTCCAACATTTGGTCCATGAAGGGCAAGGGAAAATGGTCTTTTCGAGTGGCTTCATTCAACTTACGATAGTCAATGCACACTCTCCATCCGGTCACGAGTCTAATGGGAATTAACTCGTTGGCATCGTTTGGCACAACGGTCATTCCTCCCTTCTTAGGGACACAATGAATAGGACTCACCCAAGGGCTATCGGAAATAGGGTAAATCATTCCTGCGTCAAGGAGTTTAAGGACTTCCTTTTTGATGACGTCGTGAATTTTGGGGTTCACCCTCCTTTCACATTGGATTGCGGGCTTGTAATCCACCTCCATTAAGATTTTGTGGGTACAAAATTTGGGATCAATCCCCTTAATGTCGGATAACTTCCACGCAATTGCCCCTTTGTGATCCTTTAGAACATCGACAAGTGCGGTTTTTTCATCATTCGAAAATTCCTTCGCAATAATAACCAGCAACTTGTCGCCCTCCTCCAAATAGAAATATTCGAGATGAGGAGGTAAATCTTTCAACTCGAGGATAGGTGGTTCCTCAAGTGAAGATTTGGGCTCGATACTCATAACCTCCTCGGGTGGAGGGAATGGGAAATCGTTAAGAAAATCCTTGATAATCGAGAAGTCCTCATCGTTGTCGAGGTCTTCGTTACAAGTACGTGGAACATCGAATTCTTCCACCGTAAAACCACCACCTTTAAATGGAGTGAAGGTTGGTGTCGAATTATCAAGAAATGGATCTAACATAGTGGGATTGCCACTAGTTTCTTCATCACCAAAACCTAGAACTTCTTGTGAAAATTCCTCGCAAACCTCTTTGATCATATCAACGAGGTTTATGGTTGCAACGGAATAAACATGAGAAATTTGAGAGTTTTGAGTTGCGTTTATAACAAGTTCCTCATCGTTGAAACATAAGGTGATCTTTCTAGCATGAACATCGATCAAAGCCATAGACGTATCTAAAAACGAACGACCTAAAATGAGAGGAACTTGAGGATCCGTGGGAATATCAACAACGATAAAGTCTACGGGATAGTAGAACTTCCCCACTTTCACAAAAACGTCTTCCGCCAATCCACATGCGGGAATCGTGGAATGGTCGGCCAACTCGATAGACATTAGTGAAGGAGTAAGATTAGGAAGATTGAGCGACTTGAAGATTGCAAGTGGCATCAAGTTAATGCTAGCACCAAGATCGGCCAAGGCAAAGCATTCTTCCATATCTTGGATTGCACAAGGGATCAAGAATTTACCAGGATCACCGACTTTTTGAGGTATGCGATTAAGATAAACCGATGAACAACTAGACAATTGGTGCAATTTCTCCTTGTTGTTCAACATACTCTTAAAGTTAGCGGCAAATCGAGGCATCATGACCAAAGCATCAGCGAAACTCACATTAAAGTGCAAATCACGAAACATTTTCATAAAAAGCTCAAATTGGTAATTGTCGCGCTCTTGACGTTTCTCCTTTCTAAGTATCGATGGATAGGGCAAAGGTGGTGTGGGTTGAGGCATAGGCATAGCCTTTGGAATTTCAGGTTCCAATGTTGGTAATGGGTCAACCATAGGTGTGGCATGAGCGGTACTTCGTGGGATTGGAACATGCTCCTTTTGGACCACCACCTCGGGTTCTTCCTTAATTGCTTCCTCCGTAAGAGTAATTGGTTGAGGAGTCGGTTCCTTAAGTGTCTTACCACTACGTGTGGTAATCACTTTCATCTCACCCTTAGGGTTTAATACGGTGTTGCTAGGAAGACTACTCGAAGACGGTTTACACATAATTGCCTCAAACATAGATGAGATTTTATCTTCAAACTTGGATTGCCTCTTCTTGGCTTTAACCATTTCTTGCTTTATCTCATGTTGCCCTTGTTCTATTTTTTGTTAGTTTTGTTGTAACCTAGTTACGGTTCCTTCCATCTTGTTGGTATGGATCTTAAGTTCATTAGCTAACTCATTTTTCAACTCTTTCTTCAAGTCGTTCTTAAACTCGGATCTTAGGCTAATGATTTCTCTTTGAATATTGTCAAACCTAGCATCATTCCCATTAGCGTATTCAACAAATTCATTTGGAAGATCTTTCAACGTTTGCAAACCTTTGTTGTTGTTTTGAAAATCATTTTGATTTTTGTTTGAAACTTGATTATTAGCCACTTGATTACCATAGTTTCCCTTGTTGAAATTGTTTTTGAAACCAACTTGATTGTTGCGATAGTTGTTGTTAGCATTTTGATTTGAACCAAAACCCGGTGGAGTCAATTGATTAGAGCGGGTATCTTGACCGTTTTGGTTGTAAGTTCCCGTGGCCGCGTAGGCACTCGAAGTGTTTCCACCGTTGGTAATGCACTCGGAGAAATCATGACCTCCACCACAATACATGCATGAAACCTCAACCGCTTTAGCCGTAGCGGGAGCACTTGGTTCACCAACTTTAAACTCAATCAAAAGTCCTTTTAGTTTATCAAAAATCTTGTTTTCCAAGTTCGCCTCAATTTGGCAAGCATCGATGGTAGTAGACAAAGAAGGTGAAGCCGAAGACGAAGCCTTACGAACACTAGACGTGCTACGAGGACTATACACCTTAGATCTATTCTCAATTATCACCAAAGCTTCCTCAACCGTTTTACACAAAAAATTACCACCCGCGGTGGCATTTAAATAATCCCTTTCATGATCATTAAGTCCATTGTAAAACGTGTCAATTTGATGCAAGTCGGAAAAACCGTGATGTGGACATTCATGTAACATTTCCTTAAACCTATTCCAAGCCGTTGAAAAACTTTCATTAAACTCTTGTGAAAATTTTGAAATCTCGTTTTTCAAATGCATAGTCTTAGAGGGCGGAAAAAATTGGTTCACAAACTTAGACACGAGATCCTTCCACGTCAATATAGAAATGGGTGGCTCTTTCTCTAACCAAATTTTAGCGGGCCCCGCTAAGGAATACGGAAAAAGCATCATCTTAATCGAGTCATTCGAGACATCCTTAAACTTGCATGTGGCGGTAAGACGATTGAATTGGCGGATATGGTTGTGTGGATTGTCCTTCTCATCACCACGAAATTTGTTGTTTTGGATCATCAACAACAAACCCGTTTTCACTTCAAAATTCTCCGCAAGGATAGTGGGAATCATGATAGCCTCTCCATAACCCTCGGTGGGTGCTTGAAGTAACTCCATCATAGTTCGATTCGCCATGGTTGGTGCTTCTCTTACAATGGGTTCGTCAATAGGAGACTCCTCACTAGAAAGATTAGGAGTGGGAGTTTTGTTCTTTCGTTTACGTGCACGTCTTGCTTGATTACGAGTTAGCATAAACGTCACGTACAACGAGGGGATAAGCAAAGAAGATTCTTTTTGGTGTTTTGTATTTTTCAATTTTTTGTGGTTTTTGATTGTATTAACCTTTTTGGATTTTGGTGAATGTATTAAGTAGACAAAAATCTACAAATCTCCTCCTCAATCAAATCTCTTGATTAAAGAAGCCTCAAGGAATGAAAACGATCACGTGAAGTGAATGCCTTCGATGACTTTAGAATGTTGGTGGAACACCAAAACGTTCAAGAGGGTTTAATCAATTGAAACCAAGAAAATATATATGATACTTAGTAATACTTTGGGCGGCAAAACCCTCGATTAGCTCTCAAAATCAAATACTCACAAGCAAGCGGGGAAACGAGGCGGCGCGAAGCACTTAAGAGCCTTTTTCCTTAGGATATATTTTATAATATCCGCCTTATACCCACCTTATAGTTTGTATTTTTTCAAAATTGAGCTTCACGAAAGTATTTATCTATTTTTGCCTTTTTCTTTGGTTTGAGATTCGAATACAATGATTGGGTAATGACCTCCCAAGTCAAGGTTGTGACTTCTCACGTATTTGGAGTACTTGTGAATTTATTGTTCTACGTATACAATATAGTAATAGTATTCACACAAAAATCGAAAACCGATAATACGTATTAGTAGAGTGCTACTAATACAAATACTATTATGGTTAGTATATAAAAACAACAATTCCAAATCAAAACACAACACGCCTCCCCGGCAGCGGCGCCTAAATGATGGTTGTAAAAATACCACTTGTTTTGGAAAAAAAGGGTAAAATAGGGTAAGCACGACGATTTAGGAAAACCGTGTACAAATGACCCTAAAATGAGTTCGTTCTCAAGGAGGCTAGTGTGTTATGAGTGTAATGATTTGGATTAACTTTGTGATTATATTGTTTATGAGAAAGAAAATAGAAATGGGATAAGAAGAGAATGACGGTTACGATGACGATTTAAACTAAGACGAAAGAGTCGTACACGTAAAACCGTAAAAAGCACCAAAATTAAAATTTTACCCTAAAAATTCCTAAAAATCACTAAAAATCCACTAAAATATTCTAAGAGTTTACAAAAAAATCCAAACTTGCTAAAACCTTTTAATTAATTAAATATTAACTTTTTAATGCTAATTAAAGCCCTAAAAATCAATATTAACAAATAAAAAGTCCTAATCAAGATCTTAAAGTTTGTAAACCTTTAATATAACCTAATTAAGCTAAAAAGTATTTTTCAAAATTTTAAATCCACTAAAAACTGTTTTTAAACAATTAAAAACTATTAAAAGCTATTAAAAAAATAATTCTAGAAAATAATTAAAAGACCCTAAAAATATTTAGAAAGTTGCAAAATTCCTAATTAAGTGTCTAAAATCTAGGAAAAATATAAAAACTTAGAAAATCAGACTTTTAATTTTTAACAATAAAATAATATTAAAATATTATTAAAAATCCAAAAATCATAAGAAATTCTAAAAAGCTGCAAACTAGCTTAATTTAACCTAAATAACTCAGAAATGAACTTGAAATTACCTAAATACCCTTAATGGGCCTAGAAAATGGGCTAAACCCAAAACATATCCTTAATGGGCCAAATTTAAGCCCAAAATGAAAAAGTGGTCCAAATAAGCCCAAAAAGCACTACTTGACTCAAAATTTGATTTTAAACAACTTTTTCCAAAGGCCCAAAAGCTGAAAATGTGAAATAAGCAAGCTTATACCAAACAGCTTATTCTTAATGGGCCTTTTGGCCCATTAAGCTATAAGCTAATGCCATCAGCTCAAATTAGACACACAAGCTTCTTTTGTCCTAAATAAGACTTCTGTAAAAAGAAATTTGAAATAAGCCCAAGCAATAAGCCTGAAAATGCAATAAGCAATCTACAAAAAACGACAAATAGTCGTTTTTGAGTTCTAGGCCGCCCCAAGAGCTGATTCAAGTTTCTAAAGCTTTTAAATGACTTAAATAAGCTATTTCAACAAAAAGTTTTCAAATAAGCTGACTCAATAAGCTGGAAAAAGCAAATAAGCACTTATGAAAAAGTCAATTAAGTTGGTTTTCTAGCAAAAAGTCAAAGTCAAAGTCCAATAAGCTCCAGTCTAATCAAATGGGTCAAATAATGAAGATCTATCACAAAAAATAAGTTGTTGCAGGTCTGGATAAGCTAAAATAGCTTATGGATAAGCTGAGTACAAATTAACACTAGAAGGGGCTAGTTTTGGGTGTTAAGCAATGGGAACTTTTCCCACTGCTTGACTTGTAGACTTTTTTGTCTTTAGTGAACTTTTTGGAGATTCAGATTTCACAAAGGCACCCAAATGATCTTTGGATCATAAGGAGTCAATAACAATCAAAAAATCACAAACACAATCACCCAATTGATACAGTTAATTCAATAAAGCACCAGATCTAGCACATACTTAGAACAATAAGCAGTTGAGCACTTATAAGCAGTTTTAGCAATATTCAGCCAAGTAAATTCCACCAAATGCATACACAAGCTATTATAAACTCAAATTAACAAGTCTTTTCATGCAATGGCTTAAAGCCTAAATCAAGATTCAAGCTAATGAATGTTACTGATGAACACTAACACATGCAGTTTTCACTTTGCTGATGTATTTGACCAACAAGCCAGATTCAAACACTCAAATCTATCAAGTATGTTATATTAATGATGTTTTAACAGCTTTTAACCCTAAGCCTGCATAAACTCTAGGTTTTCCTAAATTCTTAGGTCAAAATCAGTCAAACTCAACAAGATATAGCAGATTATGTGATTCAAGGTTTCAAACTCCAAAACTTGCAGCAAAACACTCTCAACCAAGCATATATCATATATAGAGCACAAATACACACTTCTAACAACAGAATAACACTTTTCAATCTCAAACAGGTAATCCCAAACACCCCTTTAACTTTTCAAAACCAAGTTTTTCAAATCAAAAGTGAGATTTAAGACCATCCAAGCCCAAATTAACACAACAATAGCTAAGATAAACAGATTCAAGCAGTTTTAAGCCACAAAATACACAAGAACATAGGCAACACTCAAATATCACAAATATCCAAAATATTTTCAGATTTTGAGATTAAGGATGTGTACCTCATGGATGTACATCCACACCCACGAATTTTGAGCTTATGTACGAACAAGTACAAGCTTCCACAAACAACCCTGCTAAGATTCAACAAGGTTAGAGGCACAATTATCAAAACAGAAATATGGAAACTTCTTGATTAATGCAACTCTTGTCCTCCACACTTGATTATCCCCAAGTTATAAGCTTCACCACACCTTGATAACATAATATCAGGATGCTATGATCAGCCCTATAGCCCAAGAATTCCAAGATAGACCAAGAACTTAGCAAAATATCAAGAAAATGTGGAAAATGTGCAAACTTTTGCACACTCCTCTTTTGAAAACAGGTTTTTGATTCAAGAAATAAGAAACAAAGAACAATAGTAAACAGATTATAACAATGGCACTTGAGATTTCTTCACAAAATTCATACACATTTCATTAAGACTGAAAATAAGCTTTACAGAATTGTGAACAAGGAAAATTCAAGAGCAAGCTAAAATGTAGAAAGCTAAGGCCTTTATATAGGCATACAATGGACTGGTGAATGCATAAAAACGTAACCCTAAGCTTGACGAAGTCCCCAAATTGCCCTTTGCAGATTTTGAACTTTGAAGAACATGTGACTTGGAATTGGCGTTTTGTGGAGGTGGCATGTGTGAAAAGTTGATCAAAGGGTCCATATTTTGCTTAGGATGAAAGCTGGATTGTGAGCTGTAGATTCCCTGCTATTGTTTTGTCTTCATGCTCAAAGGTGTAGCAGGGCACCTTTCATGTGCACTCTTGGGTGATGTGGCACAAGATATTAAGGTTGGGATGTGATTATTAGCTCCTTAATCATTAATCTGGAAAAGATTAAGGGCTAATTCATGATAATTATAAATGCCCAAATCCATGAAGAACATGATGAACATGTCTGTTTAATCCGTTTTGGGATTTAAATGGTTGTTAGGCGCCATAATTAACTAACTAAATAATTAATTAGTTAAATGGGTGAGTGGGATGGTGATGTGGCGCCAGGGTGTGTTGTGATTGGTGGGTTTGGTTGAGTGGGGCACGTGTCCAGCCCTTACTGGCCTATGTAACTTCCTTGTCTGGCCACTTTTAACCCTTCATCTTTCTACTTCCTTTCATGTTGTAAATAACACACCAAAATCCGGATTCCTTTGTAAATAAAGTTTTCATTTTCACACTATTGCCCCAAATACTTTTCTAAAGTATTCTCAGGGGTATTTCTTGCCATTTTGTGATTCTTAAAGGACTGATTTGGTATTTTCTTCAAGGGTAATGGTCTAAAATTGTATGATTGAAATTTTGGAGGACTGAAATTGCCAATTCATGTTTGATGAGGGACCACTCTTGCCAATTGTTGAAAGTCAAGGGTCCTTTTGGAAATTTTGGGATTTTCAAAGGACCAAACTTGTAATTTCTTGTTCTTTGAAGGACTTCATGATATATTTGACTTTGTGGAGGATAATGGTTGACAATTTAGCTTTGTTGAGTGGCTAAACTTGTCAATTCTTCAAAGTGGAGGGCCCTTTTGTAATTTTGACAAACTTTAGGGACCAAACTTGTAATTATGAAGATACAAGGGTATAAAGTGTCAATTCTTCCATATTGGAGGACCCTTCTTCATAAATCTTCAAGTCTTCAAGGCTTTTCTTGGGAAAATTCTTCATTAGGGCTTGGTTCATTGTGCGGCTTCGTTTCCCGTGTTCGTTTTTGTATGATTCTTGTGATCTTTTGTCATTTTCTCAATATCCGTACCTAAAATACACAAGTAACAAACACAAGCATATATATGGGTATTTTGATGATATTTAATGCATTTTAAGCCCTTTTTGGACGATGAGACTATGTATAAAAGCAGTCTCATAAACTACAAACCCGCAATTCAAAGTCAAAGAAGGATAAACCCCAAAATTCATGATATCATTAAAAAGGAAGTTTTAAAACTCCTTGATGCGGGAATGATTTTATCCTGTCTTCGATAGCCCATGGGTGAGCCCAATCCATTGTGTCCCTAAAAAGGGAGGAATGACCATTGTGCCTAATGAAAACAACGAGTTAATTCCCACTCGTGTTGTGACCGGTTGGAGGGTGTGTATTGACTACCGAAAGTTAAATGACGCCACTCGTAAAGACCACTTTCCTTTGCCCTTCATGGATCAAATGTTGGAGCGACTAGCGGGAAATGAATTCTATTGCTTTTTAGATGGTTTTTCCGGTTACTTTCAAATCCCTATCGACCCTCGTGATCAAGAGAAGACTACGTTTACGTGTCCTTATGGAACGTTTTGCTTATCGTAGGATGCCTTTCGGACTTTGTAATGCACCGGGTATGTTTCAACGGTGTATGATGGCCATTTTTCACGATATGATCGAGAAGTCGATGGAAGTGTTTATGGATGACTTATCGGTGTTTGGCAATTCGTTCACGTCGTGTTTATCTAATCTCGAGCAAATGTTAAAACGTTGTGAAGAAACCAATCTTGTGCTTAATTGGGAAAAATGTCATTTTATGTGTAAACAAGGAATCGTCTTAGGACATAAGGTCTCTAAAGCGGGGATTGAGGTCGATAAAGCTAAGGTAGATGTCATCGCCAAGTTACCTCATCTGAAAACCATTAAGGGAGTTAGGATTTTCCTAGGCCACGCGGGCTTTTATCGTCGTTTCATCAAAGACTTTTCGAAAATCTCTCGACCTATGACACACCTTCTCGAGAAGGATGCTCCTTTTAACTTCAATGAGGATTGTGTTAGAGCTTTCGAAACTCTTAAAAGGAAACTTACCGAAGCTCCCATTCTTGTTGCTCCTAATTGGGAATTACCCTTTGAAATCATGTGCGATGCAAGTGATTATGCTATTGGGGCAGTCTTAGGGCAACGTTATGAAAATCATTTCCGTCCTATCCATTATGCTAGTAAGACGATGACCGAGGCTCAATTAAAGTACACCACAACGGAAAAGGAATTCCTTGTCGTGGTCTATGCTTTTGAGAAATTCCGACCTTATCTCGTCTTAACTAAAAGCATCGTATATACCGACCATTCGGCTATCAAGTATCTCTTAGCTAAGCAAGATGCTAAGCCGAGATTGCTTCGTTGGATGCTCCTCCTCCAAGATTTTGATGTCACCGTGCTTGACAAAAAAGGAGCCGAGAATCTAGCGGCCGATCATCTCTCTCGTCTAGAAGATCCTCACAAAGATGTTTTCGAGAACAAGGAATTCACCGAAACATTTCCTCTCGAGACTCTCGGTTTAGTGAATTCTAAAGACACCACCCCATGGTTTGCCGACATTGCAAATTACCATGCGGGCAATTTCATAATCAAGGGTATGACGACACAACAAAAGCGAAAATTCTTTCGTGACGTCAAGTTCTATTTTTGGGACGACCCTTATCTCTTTCGGGTTTGTGCGGATCAACTCGTTCGACGTTGTGTTTTTGGTACCGAAGCTTCTAATATCCTTAGAGCTTGTCACGAGGGACCCACGGGTGGTCACCACGGCGCTAATCTCACGGCTAAGAAAGTGTTCGATGCCGGCTTCTTTTGGCCTTCTATCTATCATGATGCACACGCACTTGTGAAGTCGTGTGATTCGTGCCAACGTCAAGGAAAATCGTCTCAACGTGATGAAATGCCGCAAAACATAATTCAAGGGTGTGAGATTTTCGACATTTGGGGCATAGACTTTATGGGGCCGTTCCCATCGTCTCATGGTAACAAGTATATCCTCGTCGGAGTGGACTACCTTTCTAAGTGGGTAGAAGCTAAGGCTTTACCTACTAATGATGCTCGTGTGGTAGTGAAGTTTTTGAAGCAACTATTCTCTCGGTTCGGAACCCCTCGTGCTATTATAAGCGATCGTGGAACCCATTTTTGTAATGACCAATTCGAGAAGGTCTTAAAGAAATATGAAGTTACTCATCGTCTTTCTATGGCTTATCACCCGCAAACGAGTGGGCAAGTCGAGGTTTCGAACCGAGCTTTGAAGAGGATTTTAGAGAGGTCGATTGGAGAAAATCGTGCTTCATGGTCCGACAAACTCGATGACGCTTTATGGGCCTTTAGGACCGCTTATAAGACACCTATAGGTTGTACTCCTTATAAGTTAGTCTATGGGAAGAATTGTCATTTGCCCATTGAATTGGAGCACAAGGCATATTGGGCCCTAAAGCATGCAAACTTTGACTTGAAGACCGCGGGAGATCATCGGAAAATACAATTGAATGAATTGGATGAACTAAGAGACAATGCTTATGAAAATTCATTGATTTTCAAAGAAAAGACTAAAACGTTTCATGATGCAAAGATTAAAAACCGGGTTTTTAACGTTGGTGATCAAGTGTTACTTTTTAACTCTAGACTTAAGATATTTTCCGGGAAATTGAAATCTCGTTGGTCGGTTCCTTTCACCGTTACACAAGTGTTTCCTTATGGGACCATCGAGCTAGCTCAAGATGATGGTCCTAACTTTAAGGTGAATGGACATAGTCTTAAGCACTACTTTGGTGGGGAAATTCCTTCAATGGTTGACCTCGACCAAGTCACCTTCCCCAATGATAATTAGCAATGAGGGGATCGAGTCGAGCTCATGACTCGGTAATCAAAAACGAGGTGCCTCGTGGGGGAGATCCCATGCTTATCCTTTTATGCTTACTAATAACTAATATGAGGGGATTTGTACCCTTCCAACTCGTTGTCTCGTGGTTGTTTGTGATTGTGTTATCTAGATCATCATCATCATCTACGATTGAAGACTCTCGTGTTCGTTTACGTGAGCCTCCATAGTTTGCTTGAAGAAAATTTTCACGAATCCATTGACATATCCATTATTGTTCTAACAATTATCTTTTAGCATACTTAATAAACGACTTTAGATATATTTTTGATCACCCTTTCCATGCTAGATCCTAAGCATTCGATTCTTCGTCTCTAGTATGGGGGTGCTCCACCTTTAGACTCGAAACATTGAGGATAATGTTTACTTTTAGTATGGGGGGGTGAATAGATACTTGCTTTGCTACGCCCTCACGTTCATCCAACTTTCAATGTTTTGTTGCTAATAAGGCTAAAAATGGCCCAATTTTGAAATTTTTCTTAGTTCTCATAAGTGTTTTTAAGTCACGAATGTATATTTTCCGATGGGTAGAATAAGAGCTAATTTTTGACTTGATGGGCATTTGGAGCCATTTACATTCCTTAACCCGCTCAATTCAAGTTTTGCTAGACTTTTATATAGGGAACTTTAAAATGCGAAAGTCTTAGCTCATTCGGGTTAAGAACAAGAACTTTTCGCAAGTTCCTATAATTGATCCTAGAAAGTCACTTATCAAGGGAACTATAAAATGCATTCTCTAAACTTGAAAAAGTCCAAGAAAGTGCAAGATCCTATAGGTGGCTTGAAAACCCAAAACTTTGATTTGATATAGTCTTAATGAAAGCTAATCCAAATTTGGCTTAATTTTGACTTGCATGGCTAACTATTCACGAGTCTCTTTAATTAGATGTCTTTATATAGTGAAGAACGAGAAGTGATAGAGTTAGACAAGTGATCATGCTAAACGTAGAACATGAAAATGTTCTTTCAAAAACTCATATGTTTTTAATTGTGGCTTTTTCTTCCCATAAGATCAATGCATTAGGAATAAAAATAATTGCAATAAGTAAGGTCGTACGATTTGAAAGGTTACTTAGCCTTTAGCGCAAGATCGTTTAAAAGTTGCTCGGGGTTGAATAGAGTTCATAGCCAAGGCATAACTTATTGAAGCGGGACGCGAAGATTGGTGAAGATCCAAAAAGGCCCTAACAAGGCATGAGGAGCTCTATTTTTGGTAAAGATCCAAGATGATGTGAAGTATCATTTTTCCTAAATCAATATGAAGGATCGAGACACACGACGAAAGGCAATTACTCCCCTAAAGATCTTGGAGAAAGTCTATCCAAAAAGACCCGTACAAGGTATGAGGATAAATATATCCAAGTCCGAAAAGGAGGCGGATCGTTGTATATCAAAGTCCAAAATAAAGATTGAAGAAAAATGATGAAGTCGTGGTCCAAATATGAAGAATCTCTCAAAAACGTCAAGTGAAGAAATTCCAAATATATGAAGAGAAGACCATAATTTCAGGAACGTCTTCCCAAGATTTGAAGTATGAAGTACATGCCAAATATCGGTCCGAGAAAGGTCTCAAATCGTGAAACGAGTTATGCCAAGATATGAACTTAAGGAGATACACGAGAAGCCGTTTTAAAAGATTTTGTCCTTCGGTTAACTATCGATTAAATTGTGCTACTTTGCTTTCGGACTAATAACTACTCAAATAAGTCAATATGAATCACTTGTGAATTATGACAAATAGTTAAAAAAATGCTAGTAACCCATTTCCTTTTATAATAACTAGGATTGCGGGGAGAAAAAGTATTACACAATTTGGACGTATGAGTAGTGTTAGCATTGTGACTTGTACCAACAATGATCTCGTTTTTGCACTTAGCATGGAATGTATGACAATCAAGGATGACGAAATTTACTCTAAGGGACATTTACTTGTTTCTATTCTTTAACCCTAAAAGTCATGTTCGTGATGAAAATCATACATTATGTCTTTACACATCTTCGTAGTATTATTGCAAGTCTTTTACTTTTCAATAAAGGGTAATAAAATTGAATTTTGGTGATGCTTAGATACTTTATTCTAGCATTGCGTGAGGGCACGGCAATGGCTTAGTATGGGGGAGTGATGAGATGGCATTTATACATGATCTCATCGTTCTTTTCGGGCTTAAAATGCACTAAAATGTCATAAAATATCATATATATATGCTTGTGTTTGTTTACTTGTATATTGTAGGTATGGATATCGTGAAAAAGAAAAAATATTACAAGAAACAAGGAAAAACAGACACGAGAAACGAAGCCGTACAAAGAACTGGGCCCTAGTTCATGAATTATCCAAGATTAAAACCTGAAGACTTGAAGATATGCAAGATTGATCCTCAAACAATGAAGAAATGACACTTAAAACCCTTGTGAATTCATAATTACAAGTTTGGTCCCTTAAGTTTGTCAAAATTGCAAAAAGGTCCTTCAACTTTGAAGAAATGGCAAGATTAGTCCCTCAACTATTCAACATTGTCAATTATGGTCCCTCATAAAGGCAAACATCAATTGAAGACCTTTGAAGATCAAGAAAGTCAAAATTCAGTCCTTCAAATATGGAAAAATGGCAAAAACAACCATTTAAACCTTTTCACCAAAGTTTTGTGGCAAAAGTATAAACTTGGAAAGTTTATTAACAAAGGGAATTCGTTTTGTGGGCTGAAATTCTTATTATACATACTTTGCCAAAGAAAAAGGACTGCTTTTGCCCAATTTCAAACTTTCAAACGAATATTGCGCCAAACAAACACCTTTCCCCCAATTTCGGATCAAAACTTACCACTGTAACACGTGATGAACCCATAATTACCACTCACTTGACCAAAGGGTAAAATGAAATTACCTTGGCACATGTGTGATTCACACATGTAGAAACCCATCCCAACAATAAAATCCCTCTTCTCCACTCACCAAAAGACCCCACACCCAACCCGTTACCCAATCACATCACAACTTTCTCTCCAAGTAAGGACACGTGTCAAGATCAACAGCCTAGACTCTCTGCTTAACTAGCAAGCTAAAATGAACGTTCATGATGCATTTGGACAGCTCATTCCATCAAAAGATCTAGAAGACTTCAAGGGCATTTTTGAGAATTCAGTTCTAGGGTTTATGAATAGTGTTAGGTTAGCATTTGCCTATAAAAGGAGACCTCAACCTGTGAGAGTCCCTTTGTTCCAGATTTTGGCTATCAATCTTTGTAATTCCTTTTTAGTTAAATAAAATTTAGTTTTCTGAAAATTTGTGAAATCTCTTTTGTGTTTATTAAAAGTTGGTGTTGGAATAGCTAAAATATGAGTTCCATTTGATCTTTAAGACCTTCCTTAATCTTGTGGTTAAGGCACGTCTTTGTTTGAAGGTTTTCAAAGGTTCAAAAACCTTGAAATCCTAGGTTCTGTTTTGGTTATTATACTGTACTAACCCTTAGCCAAAAGCCTTAAGCTCCTTCAAGCTTGTTGACACCAAGCTTGAGAAGAGTTTTGAGCTCTTGGTTGAGTTGTTTGCTCATTTGTGTTGAAGAAATATCATAAACAAAGCCTTGTTCTACTTTGAATATCAACAGGTTTTGTTCTTCCTTTTTGAAGAACCTTGGTCTTGTTCTAGTTGTTGAACAGGGTCCAAGGAGCATAGTTGGTCCTCCTAGGATGTTGTGGAGGACAGGTATAATCCCTTGTTTAAGTCTCCCCTAAATATTTCATGTTATTGCCTGTTTTTGATTTTGAGCTTTAATTTTGTGTTCTTGTGTTTGAGGTTGTGATTTTAGTGTTTGAATTTGTTAGTTGTCACCCAGGAAGTGTTTTTGATTCATAAAATCAGTAGGTTATTAGTTAAAATCACAAGTTGCTTTGAAAAATGGTAGATTAAGGGTTGTTTGAGATAACAGCCTGTTTTGGATTTGTGCTATTTTGAGTTAGTGCTTTGTGTTGCTTTGTGTTGGAACATATCTCATAAGTGCTAAGGGACGATTATCTGCTAGCTTTGAGCATATAAACACCTAGAATCAAAAATAGGCTCTAAAATCTTGGATACTTATTGAAATTGGCTGTGGTTTAAGGGACACCTAGATCTAATCATAGAATAGGGTTAACAAGTGATTAAACCTAGTTAGTTACACCAGGGAAGTAGGATTTGAGTGTTGAAATTGGATCTTTGGTCATTTATATCAGCAAAGTGTGCATGTGTTCTTGAAGTTCATAACAACAAGTGTAATCTGCTTTGATCTTGTTCCATACATTTGTTTCAGTGATTGATTTAAGTTTTTTTGTGCTTAATCATAGTTTATATAGCTTGTGTATGCATCTGGTTGAATTTGGAGTGCTTATTCTAGCTTAAAACTACTTAAGTGTTCATAACTGCTTAATATCCATGTTTGTGCTAGATCTGAGCATTGTTTGATTTTTTGTGCTTATTGAGTGAACCAAAGTGTGTTTTTGTGCTTGATTGTGACTCCTTGTGATTAACTGATCACTTGGGTGCCCTTGTCTTCCAATAAAACATACAAAATTTCTCTAAAATGCCAGGTCAAATAGTCAAGGCAGTGGGAACCAGTTCCTACTGAAAGTTCCCCCTGCTAGTGTATTTTGGTGTCCAGCTTATCAATAAGCTATTATAGCTTATTTTAACCAGCAACAACTTGGATTTTGTAATAGGTGCTCATTATTTGACCCATTTGTTCATACTGGAGCAATTGGTGGGTTGACTTTAGGGTTTGACTAGAAAACCAACTTAATTGACTTTTTCATAAGTGCTTATTGGCTTATTCCAGCTTATTGGTTTTGCTTATTGAATTTTGGTTGATTGTTTTGGCTTATTGAAGTCATTTGTAACATTTTGCAAGTTGAATCAAGTCCTGAGGTGCCCTAAATCTCAAACCCGACTATTTTGTCTTTTAGTGGATTTGTACTTGGCTTATTTCTGGCTTATCAAGCGTGCTTTTTCAAAATTTCTTTTCACAGATCTCTTTAGTATCCCAAAAGAAGGTTGTTTGTCAAATTAGAGCTTATGGCATTAGCTTATTGCTTAATGGGCTTAATGGCCCAATAAGGATAAGCTGTTTGTCATTAAGTTGTGATAAGCTCACTTTCAGCTTTTAGGCCTTCAGAGTTTTGTGTTTAGAATTAAATTTTGAGTCAGATAGTGCTTTTCCAAGTCATTTGGGCTTATTTTGACTTTTTGGGCTAAAAAGCCCAATAAGCTTGACTGTTTTGGGTTTTGGCCCATTTGAGAGCCCAATAGGGGTATTCTGGTCATTTCACTTTCATTTTCTATTTAATTAGGTCAAAATAAACTTGTTTACAAGTTTTTAGAATTTTTTATAATTTTTGGATTTTTAATATTATTTTAATATTATTTTTCAAATTTCACATTTTTTCACTTTTTATATTTTTCTTAGCTTAAATACATTAAAATAGGATTTTTGCAACTTTTAGATTAATTTTATCAACTTTAGATTAATTTTTATATTTATTTTAGTTTTAATAGTTTTTAAATCATTTTAAATAGTTTTTATTAGTTTAAAAATTTCTAAAAATAGTTTTTAATCTTTTTAGGTCATTTTAGAGGTTTACCAATTGAAAAATCTTTATTTGGGCTTTTTGATAATTAAATTGATTTTTAGGGCTTTAATTAGCATTTAAAGATTAAATATTTAATTAATAAAAAGGTTTGAAAAAGTTTTGATCGTTGGTAAACTCTTAGCTTATTTATTTTGATTTTTGGTGAATTTTGGTAATTTTTAGAATTAATTTTTGTTTTTACTCTTTTTACGGTTTTACGTGTAGTCGTAGTAGTAATTAATTTCAAGTCTTCGTCATCCTCTTTTCTCATCCCCTTCTAACCAATATTAATCTCAAACCTTACTACATTTTAGTCACACACATATACCTCCTTGGGAAACGAACTTCATTGGGTCATTAGTGCTTGATTTTCCTAAATCATCACTTAATACTTTTCTCTATTTACGCTCTTTTCCTAAAGAGTAGTAAAACACTACAATCAGTTAGAAGAGTTCCTCAACTGATTATTTGTTGGAGATGGTCCTCTATAACCTCGTTTGTTCAATGCTTGAGTGATGTATGCAGAAATTTGAGCAAGTGTATCAGTAGGATTATCCCCTTGTCTAAACTCAGGGACTGGAATCTCGTCATCACAATAAAATACTGGTGCTGGTTGAGCTACAAACTTATTGGAAGGAGCACTAACATGTTGTGAGTAATGGGGTTGAGGAGCCTCATGTTGTTGATTGGGGATGGAAGGGTTTGTTGGAGGTTGATAAGGTGAGTATGGTTGTGAAGCATAAGGTAACTGATGTGAGTCTCCTTGTGATGATGTTGCTGGTTGCTTGTATTGTTGCTGATAAGATGT
This sequence comes from Glebionis coronaria, assembly GCA_025667525.1. NCBI lineage: Eukaryota > Viridiplantae > Streptophyta > Magnoliopsida > Asterales > Asteraceae > Glebionis > Glebionis coronaria. The sequence continues at coordinate 52,740 of JANFOE010000146.1, read as the reverse complement.
AGGTGGTTGTGTCAAGATCGAGTACTGTGGAAAGCTTGGGGTTTGATACAACGGTTGATAGGAAGATTGGTGTCCCAAAGCAAACAGAGAGTTGTGATATGACAAAGTTGGATGATTTGCCATTAATGCCAATGGTTCTTGGTAAGATCCCTGAGAGATGCGTTTTTGGATCACGTGCTTCTAGTGTTGCTGTAAGAAAGCATAGAGTTGATCTAAATTTGTCTTGTGCAAATATCGAATCATTTTAACATCGGTGACATATTGGCTCCACTCTGGGGGTAACACGTTCAAGAACTTGGTGTTTAGTTGAAACTGAGCAATCCTTAGATTATACACGTTCATATCATTCATCAAAGTGGTGAAACGCCAGTAGTAGTCATGAAGTGTTTCCCCTGGAATGTAGGTGAACCTATCAAACAAGTCATATAATTGACACTCTCGTTCTTGCTTAGTTAGTGAAGTCCCTTGAAACAAAACAGTTAAACGATCCCAAAGATCCTTTGCCACTGTATGTTCGCTTACCATTCGATAAATATCGGGTGGAAGAGCTTGAAGTATGGTCTGAACCGCTCTTTCATCCGCATCAGCAAAGAGTTTGTTAGCATCCGTTAACTCATGATACAATCTTGGCCGCGTCACATTGTCGACAGTAACTTCTCCCCAATCCAGTGGACCTTTCTCAATGGATTGAACCATAAGTCTCCCATGGGGTTTACCCATAATGTAAGTTCTCATGCGACCTTGCCATGCTTCGAATAAGTCCTTGATGAGCAACGGTGGGCGGGTATTGGTACCCGAGATAATTGAAATATCGGTAAGCGATGTCATTGTTGGCATATATGAATTTGAATTCATTTTATGATCCCTTGAACAAAGATTATAAAAAATGATCGAGCAATGAAATAAGGTTATATGTTTTAATGTTGTTGAAACAAAGATGTTGTGATCTTTATGTTGTGTGTTTTTGTGAAGATTACAAGATTGAAAAATCCTCTAAGTTGTGCAAATACTATCACAATACCCAAATTACTTCAATCTTAATGTTAAATCTCAAAATCTTCATAATTCTCAAAATTAATCTGTCGGAATACCAAAAATCCAAAGCTGTCGGAATGTAATCAGTCGGAATATGATCGGAAAAGTCCTGTCGGAATGATGTCGGTAAACACTATCGGAATGTGGTCGGAAACCACTGTCGGAATACCAAAGATCAAACCTGTCGAAATATATTCACTCCTGTCGGAATGATGTCGGCAAACACCAGTCGGAATGTGATCGGAAACCGCTGTCGGAATACCAAAATTCAAACCTGTCGGAATGTTTAATTACCACACCTGTCAGAATATTGGTCGGAAAGATGGTCGGAATCTTTAAACCCTTTTCCAATGCAACCTATCGGAATAACTATCGGAATCCTTAAACCCTTTTCCGATGACACCTATCGGAATAATGGTACTGTTTCGAGATTTTGAGGTAAAAAGATGAAATTTTCGACAAGAAATCCGTGATTTGAACCAACCCAAAGCACCCAAAACACTACCAAAAGTATTTAGAAGATATATGGATCACTTGGAATGACAAAAACACAAAACAAATTTGAAACTTGGGTAAAGATAAACCAAAAAACACATGAACATACAAAAGTAAGAATGAACAACACAAAACCAACCTTTATTTCATCCCATAGATCTTGATACCAATTGTAGAATCGTGATAATCTTTGATATTTCAAGAGGGTTGTTGTTTTATAGTGAGAGAAAGTAGAGAGAGAAGTGAGAGAAAAACTATGTTTATTACTTATGAAAAAATGAAACAACCAAAACCCCTTTCCATGGTGGAAAGGGGTTTATATACCCAAGTCCTTAAGTGGACTTGGGCCTCCGGCCCATGAACATGCTCATGGGTCTGTAATACACAGCTTTTAGCCAAGTATAAAAAGTTATCGTCCAATCTTTTCGAATTGATTATTGGTAGAAAGTGTGTTCTTGGTGGAAGATAAAAAGGTTGGATTATCTAGTTTTAAACTAATAGCAAATAAATGAAAATGTCGTTGAGTAAAGTAAAAGCTTTAAAGATTAAACTACAATGAAGAATTAAAAATAAATGATTGAAAGCTTAAAAACAAAATTAGAAAGACACTTGGTAAAAATAGAGATTTTGGTAAGCGTGCAATTTTCAGAAATTAAAACTTTGTAAAAACAAGAAATTAAGTCCGTCGGAATCCCTGGTCGGAATCCCGTCGGAATACAGCTGATCGGAAAGATTAATAGGAATGTCTAAAAAATGCTTCAATCAGAATGTAAGGTCGGAATGAGGCCAAATCGGAATGCTTAATCGGAATAATGACAATGCAAGGTTATCGGAATGTAAAAGGGGACACAATCGGAATATTTGAAATCAAAACCAATCGGAATATCCAATAAGTCCTTCAGTCGGAATACAAGTAATGGATCCAGATCGGAATACGTTAAAATGATACAATCGGAATGCAAGAAAGGAATCCAAATCGAAATCCTGAAACCCTAATCCGATCAGAGTGATCAGAATGAAGAGGGGCTAATCGTAATGCTTAATCGGAAAAGGGTTTATCCTTTTCCGATTACCTTGTGATTCGAAAATAAGCCAAGTTATAAGCTATGTTTGATAAGCTCACACCAAGACTTAACCAAATCAGTAATGAAACAAACGAAATAAGCACGAATAACAACTTTTCCAACTAAAAATAAGCAATCTTTCAAATCAAACCATAAAAAGATGAAACTTTTTAAGAAAACTTTCAAAAAGTAAATAAGCTAAACATACAAATAAGCCAATAAGCACAAAGATCTTAAAGCTTAACCGTTTGAAATCTTATGTAGGAATAAAAAGATTAACTTTTTAATCACGAAAACATCAAGATCAACACGGATCATAAATATTTCGCACCAAAAGTAAACTAAAATCAAGAAAGGTAGAAAGAGATTAATGAACAAAAAGCTTAACTTGAACTTGATTAATGAAATCAAAAATACAAAAGGCTTAAATTTTGAAAGATTAAAAGAAAGAAAAGATGAAAACTTAGTGAGAGAAATTTTGGAACTTTCTCTCTCTAAAAACTAGAAAGGAAAAAAAAATGACAAACTAAAACTAGCTAACCCCCCTCCTAATGTGATTAGGAGGGTATTTATAGGAAAAATGGGAAGTGCATGTGTGGTGTGCTTCCTTCTTTCTTTACTTCTCGACTCGATTTAATTCTTTGTCTTTTCTCGACGTCGTCTCGGGATTTGAACTTGTCTTAATAATTTTCTTCTTTAATTTAGACTTGAGTTCTTCGACTTCATTAAACTTCCGTCTTTAGACTTTTTCTTCGATAAATCTTCAGAATAGGTCTTGGACATCCGTTCTTTAAGCACTCTTGATCTTTTGACTTCGTCTTTTCTCGTTTTCTTCGATTAAAGCTCGTGAAAGCCCGTGTTTTCTTCCTTTTTCATCTTTTGGTCCTAAAACACAATAAAAACAAAAACCACGCATAATTCCGACTTTTACGAAATAAAATACACGTTTTGGTCTTGTTAATATTGGAAATAAGTGGTAAAAGGATAAGTGTTTTCACACTTATTAAATCCCCTACACTTGACCATTGCAATGCCCTCATGCAATTCATTAATTTTAAAGCATGGTTTACATTTTCCATCATAAATAACCCACCTTGGCCTTTATTAAATACTAAACATTTAGGGAAGATAAAAAGATAAAAATAAGTAAAGAAATCAAAGACTTACATTGGGTTTTGGCTGCCATGAACGTTTATCATCCTCAAGTTTCACGTTCACCATACCAAGCTTAAAAACGAGATCATTGTTATTATAAGTTAGCAGACTAACACGAATTCATGTGGGCTAATTATTTACTTAGACTCCCTTATTCTTAGGTGTATCTATTATATTTTATTTTTGTGTTGAATGATCACGAGGATGCATTGTTTGACTTATTTTGATAGTTATTTAGGCCGAAAATAAAGTGAACGATTTAATCAATAGTTAGCTAAAGGACAAGATCTTTTAAAACTGCTTCTCGGGACCTCATAAAGTTCATATCTTGGCATAGCTCGCTTCACGATTTGAGACCTTTCTCGGACCGATATTTGGCAGCGGCTTCATACTTTAAATCTTTGAGAGACGTTCATGAAATTATGGTCTTCTCTTCATAATAGGGATTTCTTCACTTGAAGTTTTTGAGAGATTCTTCATACTTGGACCACGACTTCTTCATTTTTCTCCAATCTTTATTTTGGACTTTGATATACAACGATCCTCCTCCTTTTAGGACTTGGATCTATTCATCCTCATACCTTGCTAGGGTCTTTTCGGATAGACTTCTCCATGATCTTTAGGGGAGTATTTACTTTTCGTCGTGTGTCTCGATCCTTCATATTGATTTTCGATAAATGATTCTTCACATCACTTTTGGATCTTTAGCAACAAAATGTAGCCCTCATGCCTTGTTAGGGCCTTTTCGGACTCGCCAATCTTCGCATCCCGCTTCAATAAGTTATGCCTTGGCTATGAACTCTAATTAATACCGATCAACTTTTAAACGATCTTGGGCCAGAAGCTAAGTAACTTTTCAAATCGTACAACCTTATTTATTGCAGATAAATTTATTAGCAAGCGATGGGAGAATAGGCTCATAATTAACTCACATAAATTCACGAAAGAACACCAAACTTATAATTGACTCTATCATCTCTCGTTCTCCACAGTTTAAAATCTCAAGGAATGAGACTCTTGGATGCTTAGCCTATTAAATCAAAGTTTTGGGTTTTCGAGTCGCCTATAGGATCTTGCATCTTCTTAGACTCTTTCAAGTTTAGAAAACGCATTTTAAAGTTCCCTTGATAAACAACTCTCTAGGATCAATTATAGGAACTTGCGAAAAGTTCTTGTTCTTAACCCGTGAGAGTTAAGACTTTCGCGTTTTAAAGCTCCCTATATAAAAGCCTAGAAAAACTTGACTTAAACATGTTAAGGATACTAGCTAGAGTAAACTTAGATAAGTAAACTCGGGTTGAGTCAAAATATTCACGACTTTGAAAAAATTTAAAACCACTTTATTGAAAATTTATTCTAGCAATGGAAAGAAAATAACCATAACAAAGGAAAATACAACTACACAACTAGGCCAAAATAGATTAAAATTTTTTAAAAATGTCAAAAAATCAAATTTTCCGGTTAAAATGAGGGCAAATTCATGGAAAAGACCACTTACTTCGATAGAAGTCCCCCCTACACTTGATATAAACATTGTCCTCAATGTTTAAGCATGTGGGAGTGAACTCCCCTACACTTATGACATTGTGCACTTTGTTTAAATTTTGCTAAGGAAAGGACAACTATAGTGATTTCAATGTGAACATATAAGATATGAAATATTGAATCACGAGAGTTTAGGATAGAACCGGGAAGATGGGAACACGGGATCACGGTTCGTCAAAAGTCATCGAGGTGCTCTTTGAAGCTTGAATCCCTGTAGAGAATCAGAAACAAGACAACAAAAACATACGGGGCTCCCCCTAAACTTATTATGAAAGCAGTAAAGGATAGATCACGGGTTGCCTCCCGAGAAGCGCTTGTTTTTGTTCACCGAGTCACGAGCCTGACTCGACCCAAAACTAGTTCATGGGAAACGTGGTCAGGGATGGAATCATCTCATGAGAGATGTCCTCACCTGTTGTCCCATATATTTGTGATGATTAAGCAATGAAGAAAGAAAGAAAAAAATAGATGAAGAAGAGATGAATTCCTAGAGAGAGAAAGTAGTGAGAGAAAGTAGAGAGGAGGAGAGGATTAACTTTTGGAATATTAGATTAGAAGTGAGAAAATGAACAACCAACCCTCCTAACATGCTAGGAGGGTAGTATATATAGTCCACCCACATGCGGGCTTTAATGGACTATATATTGGGCCGGGCTTGTCTTTTGGACTTCAATTAGTTTAAATCCAAGCCCATAAACCACGACTAATTAACTACCTATTACAACGTTCTAACTAATGTTACACTAATAACCTATGACCGAGCATTCTTGTTTGACTCAATATTTTGAGGCTAACAATCTCCCCCAATGTGAGGTTATACCCTTTTGATATTTGGAAATCAAAGGAGATTACGAATCTCGTCATAAATGAGCCTTGAACGTGTAACAGTAGTTTTGTTCCTTCATGCTATGATCTTTGAGCCTTTGTCGTTGTCTTTCGACTTTGTCTTTTAGTCTTGAGATCTTCAAATCATTCTTGACTTGTCTTTGCCATCTTGTGATCTTGTGTCTTTATCCACATGCTCACACTATTAATTGTCGAATAAGTCATTGGGCATGAACATGTGGTTTTGAATCTTTGACTATGCTAAGTACATCGTGACGCCACCTTCTCGAGACAAAAGATGGACACGGACTGAATGGCTTTGACATTCGTCCTAAATCGGTAGCGTTTTACCTCCGGTCGGTGAAGACCGTTATACGATATTAAATACCGTACCTGTGATTAGGTAGATTTAATTAAGAATCTCCTTGACAGGGTTTCGCGGCTGTACTAGCCGTTCTCTTTACTCGACCGTCTCAAAGCAAGACTGTGAACATAAAGAGTGAATCAATTGGATAAATATCCGCTTGATTAAAGTCGTCAATTCAAATTCCTAGAACAAGTTTGATTCATTAAGAATCTTACCATTGTTGCTTTCCAGTTGACACAAGTTTGATTCATAAGAATCTCACAAGTCACCTACCGTAGCGCTGTTTGATGTTGACGCTAGAAGGATTTCCATTCGTCACTGTGAGTATTAATGAATATCACTCTGAATGTTCTGGCATGACCATAAGGATATTGCGTAGAAACCTGAAACGAGTTTGAATCGATTCAGAATCAAACCACTGTTGCGGTCACCTTGAGGACGTGCTTGATAGCTTCCTGTAGCATAGGTACCGTTGCCGGCATACACATTTTCCGAATTGTCGTGAGTCGAAGGACAATCGGTGTATGAGTGGGATCCCCCGCATATATCACATGACTGAGTCATCGCATTGGCTTGGGCAGTGATAGCTTTGGTGTTATTGGCGGCTTGGAGAGCAAGTGATTCAACAAGCGAAGTAAGCTTATCAAGTCTCTTGTCGCTCTCATTAGTGCTAGCACTAGCCACATTGGTCCGAACACTCTTGGTTTGTACTCTAGACTTGTTCTCAATAATATCCCAAGCGGCATTAGCAGACTTAACCAAAAGATTACCCCCCGAGGCACTATTTAGTGAATCTTGGTCATTCATGCTTAAACCATTGTAAAAAGTATTAATTTGGTGCACTTTGGTAAAACCATGTTGTGGGCACTTTCTTAAAAGTTCTTTAAAACGGTCCCAAGATTCACTAAAAGTCTCATCATACTTTTGTTCAAAAGTAATGATTTCATTCCGCAAAGCGGTAGTACGAGAGGGTGGGAAAAGTTAATTTATGAATTTGGTCTCTAAGTCCGTCCACGTAAGAATACTTTGTGGCGGTTCCTTATCAAGCCAATGTCGGGCTTGTCCCTCTAAGGAGAAGGGAAAAAGTTGCAAGCAAATTACCTCTTGTGAAACCCCATTATACTTAACCGTATTAGTAAGTTGAAGAAACCTCTTAATATGGTCATGAGGATCATCAATTGAACGCCCCAAGAATGGTTGAGCAGAGACCATTTGGATGAAGCCGGATTTGAGCTCAAAGTTGTTGGCTCCAATTGCCGGTATGACAATAGCATCGTGGTTGCCCTCTACATGTGCTTGCAAAAGTTCGATCATTGGACGATTGTCCGGTAGAGGTTCATTGTTGTCATTATTCATGTTGTTTTGAGGTGGATTATTATTATTGTTGTGTACACCGGCCATGTCTAAGTTATCGAGAGTCTCGGGCTCGGGATAAGACGTTGATCGAGTGCGCATACACCTGCAAAAGAACTAACAAAGCAGAAATATTTTTGGTTTTTTATGTTTTTTAATTTTTTTTTTTGTATTTTTGAAAATTTTATATTTTTTAGGATTTTGAAAATTTGAAAGCAAGGAAAATAACGTTCAAAGATGAACGGATCCCAAAATCCAACGCGTCTCTCACTTAAAACCTTTAATCTTAACGAAAAGAGCCGGCAGCGGCGCCATTTAATACACAGCTTTTAGCCAAATACAAAAAGTTATCGTCCGATCTTTTCGAATTGATTATTGGTAGAAAGTGTGACTCAATTGTTCTTGGTGGAAGATAAAAAGGTTTGATTATCTAGTTTTAAACTAATAGAAAATAAATGAAAATGTCGTTGAGTAAAGTAAAAGCTTTAAAGATTAAACTAAAATGACGAGTTAAAAATAAATGATTGAAAGCTTAAAAATAAAATTAGAAAGACACTTGGTAAAAATAGAGATTTCGGTAAGCGTGCAATTTTCAGAAATTAAAACTTTGTAAAAACAAGAAATTAAGTCCGTCGGAATCCCTGGTCAGAATATACCTGATCGGAAAGATTAATAGGAATGTCTAAAAAATGCTTCAATCGGAATGTAAGGTCGGAATGAGGCCAAATCGGAATGCTTAATCGGAATAATGACAAGGCAAGGTTATCGGAATGTAAAAGGGGACACAATCGGAATATTTGAAATCAAAACCAATCGGAATATCCAATAAGTCCTTCAGTCGGAATACAAGTAAGGGATCCAGATCGGAATACGTTAAAATGATACAATCGGAATACAAGAAAGGAATCCAAATCGGAATCCTGAAACCCTAATCCGATCAGAGTGATCGGAATGAAGAGGGGCTAATCGGAATGCTTGATCGGAAAAGGGTTTATCCTTTTCCGATTACCTTGTGATTCGAAAATAAGCCAAGTTATAAGCTATGTTTGATAAGCTCACACCAAGACTTAACCAAATCAGTAATGAAACAAACGAAATAAGCACGAATAACAACTTTTCCAACTAAAAATAAGCAATCTTTTAAATCAAACCATAAAAAGATGAAACTTTTTAAGAAAACTTTCAAAAAGTAAATAAGCTAAACATACAAATAAGCCAATAAGCACAAAGATCTTAAAGCTTAACCGTTTGAAAGCTTATGTAGGAATAAAAAGATTAACTTTTTAATCACGAAAACATCAAAATCAACACGGATCATAAATATTCCGCACCAAAAGTAAACTAAAATCAAGAAAGGTAGAAAGAGATTAATGAACAAAAAGCTTAACTTGAACTTGATTAATGAAATCAAAAATACAAAAGGCTTAAATTTTGAAAGATTAAAAGAAAGAAAATATGAAAACTTAGTGAGAGAAAGTTTAGAACTTTCTCTCTCTAAAAACTAGAAAGGAAAAAAAAATGACAAACTAAAACTAGCTAACCCCCCTCCTAATGTGATTAGGAGGGTATTTATAGGAAAAATGGGAAGTGCATGTGTGGTGTGCTTCCTTCTTTCTTTACTTCTCGAATCGATTTAGTTCTTTGTCTTTTCTCGATGTCGTCTCGGGATTTGAACTTGTCTTAATAATTTTCTTCTTTAAATTAGACTTGAGTTCTTCAACTTCATTAAACTTCCGTCTTTAGACTTTTTCTTTGATAAATCTTCAGAATAGGTCTTGGACATCCGTTCTTTAAGCACTCTTGATCTTTTGACTTCGTCTTTTCTCGTTTTCTTTTTTAAAATCCCGTGAAAGCCCGTGTTTTCTTCTTTTTTCATCTTTTGGTCCTAAAACACAATAAAAACACAAACCACGCATAATTCCGACTTTTACAAAATAAAATACACGTTTTGGTCTTGTTAATATTGGAAATAAGTGGTAAAAGGATAAGTGTTTTCACACTTATTAGTCGGGCTAAATATAAACATTACTTAAACAATCCTACGAGCCTATAACTATATTGTTGGAGTGACCGAGACTTTCTTTATACGAAAAACGTATTTCCAACACAAAGCCAGGAGGATGAGTAACATAAACTTCTTCCTTTAGGTCACCATTTAGGAATGCACTTTGGACATCCATTTGGTAGATGATGAAGTTCATGTACGTGGCATAAGCAAGGAAGATTCGTATGGCATCCATACATGCAATGCATTGGTTTCATCTCTTTTGAGCTTGTAAACCCATTTGGTTCCAGTGGTTGATTTACCATATGGAAGAGGAACCAATTTCCAGACTTTGTTTCTTTCAAATTGATTGAGTTCCTCTTGCATGGCATCCACCCATCCAGGGTGTGTGAGTGCTTCAAAAACCATTGTATGTTCAATATCTGAGAGAAAGTTTACATAGAGGCATTCTCCAGATGAAGCAACACTCAGTTTCTTTACCATAGATCTAGTGACTCTACCTTCACCAGGATTGCCTATTATATTTACCAACTGTATGTGACTATTTTGAGTCCAAGATTTTTGTGGAACTGGAGAATAGGTATTGGTATCATGATTAGAGCTAGAGCTTGGAAGTCCATGACATGGACTTGGACTTGGATTATCTCTAGTGTCTACCGAAGGATATTCAGTGGCCAAAGGTTCAATCAATGGAGGGCTTCTTTCTTGGTCAGAAGCAACATATCCAAGACCTAATTCCCTAGAGATGGTAGGAGAGCTTTAAGCAAGGGCTCAGATTGTTCATCAGCAGCTGCATATGATTGATCATTTTGATCACGTGTGTCAACATACTGATTGTTTTAAGACTGACCATTTTGGTCATTTGTGTTGCCATGCTGATCATTTTGATCATTTTGAGATTGATCATTATTTGATTGACAGCCACCAGTATGTGATACTGAAGGATTTCCTTTTGTAGGACTTGTCATATCTTCAAATGGATCAATATAAGGGACTGAGTTGCTTGTTTGATATTTTTGAGAAGGCTCATAATGTTGAAATTATAAGATGGATAATTGTGAGATTCATGAATATGAAGTTCATCATCTGATGGATTTGTAAAAGTGAGAGCTTCAGAACTTTCATTGAAGGTGATGTGATAGGTTTCTTCAATACATTGTCTTCTTTTGTTGAAGACTCTATATGCTTTAGATACAAGAGAGTATCCAAGGAAGTAACCAGCATCAGATTTTTCATCAAACCTTCCAAGGTGATCCTTGTGATTATGAATGAATACTAGACACCCAAACACATGTAAGAATGAAATGTTTGGAAATCTCCCCCTGAAGACTTCATAGGGAGTCTTCATGTGTCTCTTCACAATGATGGATCTATTTTGAGTGTAGCAAGCAATGGCTACAGCATCAGTCCAAAAATGCTTAGAGAGAGCAGATCCAACAAGCATTGGCCTTGCTGCTTCAATTAAAGTTCTGTTCCTTCTTTCAGCCACACCATTTTGTTCAGGTGTGTAAGGAGATGATAAATTTTAGGAAATTCCTTTGTCATCACAGAATTTGATCAGTGAGTGATTTTTGAATTCAGTGCCATTGTCAGTTCTGAGTTGTTTGACATGAGTGTCATTTTGATTTTAACCTCTTTTGATGAATGACATAATGGCATCTGGTGCATGGCTTTTCTTTGTTAGAAAATATACCCAGGTGTACCTAGAGTACTCATCAACAATGACAAGTGTATATTTTTCATGACAAATGGCCCTAGGTGATACTGGGTCAAATAAGTCTATGTGAAGCAAATGAACACTTTCTTTGATTGAGAAAGTTTGCTTTGTTTTGAAACTGGCCCTATGGTGCTTCCCTTTTTCACATGCTGAGCATGGTTTGTCCTTGGAATAGACAAGTGAAGGAAGACCAATAACAAGATTTTGTTTTGCAAGCGGAGATATTGTTTTGAAATTGAGATGCGAGAGCCTCTTATGCCAAATCCAATTGGTAATATTGGAGGATTTAGCAAAGAAGCATGTCTCCTGAGTAGAGTTCATGTTCATGACATAAACATCTTTGACTCTTGGAGCAATCATCACAATTTCATGATTGGAGTTGAAGATTGTACCTTTTTTGTCATCAAACAGCACAAGATACTTTACATCACAAAGTTGACTTATGCTGATGAGGTTGTGCTTCAATCCATTGAAATATTCTACCCTTGAGAAAACTATGTCATTGCATTTTACTAAACCAAATCCTTCAGTAGTAGCTGATGAGTTATCACCAAAAACAACTTTAGGACCTTGTTCCTCCTTATGCGCAAATAACTTTTGGTGCCAGTCATATGCCTTGAGCAGCCACTATCTAGGTACCAAATAGGCTTCCTGAGATCACACTGCACAAGTTAAGGAAATGGTCAGTTTTGTTTTGAAACCCACCTTTGTTGGGTGGGGGTTTTAGATCTAGAAGGTGTTCTAGATCTGAAGGGTCCTCTTGTAGAGGGTATGTGTGATTGCTCAGAAGAAGAAGAGGTCTGAACAGCTGTTGCTTTCTTAGCCTGGAGGGCTTCAACTCTTCTGAACTACTCTATATGGTTGTGATCAGATGTAGTGTGGACATCGCTTCCACAAGTCTCACAACATTTGGTAATAGAGTTTGGGTTTCTTGGTTTAATACCTCTTCTGAGTGAGATGATACGATTATGTCCATGAGTTTCATGGTCATAACTTGCACAAATATTACAAACAGGGTAATAGTGGCAGTCATATGAGTGATGATTGCCCATACCACAATGAATGCATGGTGAGAAAGGCATATTTCGCCTGGAATGAGATGCTTCATTTTTGTGAGCATCAGCACTTGTTTTGGCCAGCATATACTGAGTGTGTTCACAAGTGCGAAGATCAATCCTTTCACATTTAATACAATAAATCACTCTTAGGCAAGTTTTAGTGAGATGGTTGTTTAGACCACATAAATCACAAGCCTTTTTAAATTGTGTCTTGTACTTGAAATGAGGAGAATCTGAAGGTTTGTCTCTGAATCATGTTGGTGTTTGCTACTGCCTGAGTTGCAATTTAATATCATTGATCTCTTGCATAACAAGAGACATTCTCTCATCTTCCTCAGATCTAGCATTCTTCAGTTTATTTGTTGAAACTGAAGAGGTAGTTCCTATATGTGAACCTTCAGCAAGAGCTGAAGAGTTCTTTGAAGTGTCAATTGTGACATGTTTGGAAGAACTACCTTTGTGTGTGGTGTGTGACTTGATGATAGACTGGATTGATTTTAGTCCAGTAGAGGGTTCAGCACCAGCCAGCTTCTCCACATGAGGAAGTGGGGTACTTACTTCATTCTCTTATATCATCATCTGAGTCATCCTCAGTAACTGAGGACTCAACTAGTGCTGAAGAGTCAACACTTGCTTGAAACTCAGGAAGAAGGATTCGTCCAGTGTCATGATTGGGTAAATTATCATCACCTGACCTTTCAATGTCAAGGATCGAGCTACCATCCTCATTTGAGGCTTTGACAAAGACAATAGATTTGGTGCTGGAGGAACCTTCAGCACCAAGAATTTTTCTCTTTTGAGCAGGTATTTGTTCACTTATGCATTGATTTACCCTATCAGAGTTTCTAAGCCAAGATTTAACAATATCTTTTGCTTCTTTTAGTTCAACTCTTAGGGAGTTATTTTCCTCCAAAATTTCTTTGTTCAATTGTTGAAAGGTAAGAATATCAAGTTTAGCTTCTTTTAGCTCTATTTGCTTACTTTCAAAATCTCAAGTTTTAGAACAAGTTTATGAAATTTTTCAATCAAATTGTTTCTTTGCTCTTCAACAAAATTTAGATCAATGCACAAGTAATTAATAAGTGTGAAAACACTTATCCTTTTACCACTTAGTTATAATAATAACCAAGCCAAAACGTGTATTTTATGTCGTAAATGTCGGAATTATGCGTGGTTTGTGTTTTTGTTGTGATTTAGGACGAAAATGTGAAAAAGGAAGAAAACACGGGCTTTCACGGGCATTTATCGAAGAAAAAGTCTAAAGACGGAAGTTTAATGAAACCAAAGAACTCAAGTCTAATTAATGAAGACATTATAAGACGAGTTCAAATAATCCCGAGACAAAGTCGAAAAAGTCGAAGAATTTAGAAGACAAAAAGACGAGAGAAGAAAGAAAGGAGCAACACATGCTAACCTCCCTAATCTCCTATAAATAGACTTCATTTCACCTCATTTAGTTTTGTTGGCTATTTTGACAAACTAGTCTTCCACCCTTTTCATTACTTGCACCTTTAATTTCATGTCATTTACTTAATTGTCAATTTAATTACCTTGTTTTGCACCTTAAATTTCTTGCCTTTAATTCCACATAAGTTCTTTAATTTTATTGTTGAATCTTATTTTTAATCAAGCTTTTCTTTATCATTCTCATCCTACTTTTCTTGTCTTTGATTTGATTTTGGTTCGGATTAAGCATTGATTTTGCTTAATCTTATTGCTTATTTGATTAAAAAGTTTATCTTTTTATTTCTATCTAGGCTTTTATACGAATTAAGCTATAAGTTTGACAATCTTATTGGCTTATGTTGTATTTAGCTTATTTGTTTTAAAGTTTTCTTAAAATCTTTATCTTTTTAAAGTCTATTTTATAAAGTTTGCTTATTTTGTGTCTTGAAAGTCTTTAAATTCGTGCTTATTTTATTCGTCTTATTCTTGTTCGATCAAGTTTTTGGTATTTGCTTGTTAGTCTTAGCTTATTTGTTTTGCTTATTTTGTATCTCATTCCATCGGAAAGGGAATTTGGATTCCGATAGCTTGTTGTGATCACAAAAACCACAAGGGTTTCTACATTACGATCGGTGTTGTGATACTCCCCCTTATTCCGATCGTGATTGCGATCGCTTATTGCGACGGGTCTTAAGGCTACATTGAGACGAAGTTCTGCCAAAATTTCCACAGTCACATTCCGATAGAAGTGACATTCCGACAGAGTGTCATTCTGATAGGGTCCCAGGGTTGTTATTCCGACAGGTTTGATTTTAAGTATTCCGATAGTCTCATTCCGACCACATTCAGATAGGGTATTCCGATCATCATTCCGACAGAAGATTCCGATCACATTCCGATAAGTGTGTTGTTATTCCAACGGCTTTGTCGTGACAACATTCCGATGGTAAGCAACATTCCGATCGTTATTCCGATCGGAGGATTCCGATAGGAGGATTCTGATGGAGTTGGTTTTGTTTTAATTTATTGTCTTAGTTTTATTTTTAAGTTTGCATTGTTTTAAGTTTTCAAATTTTTCACGCTTCCCGAAATCTCTGTTTTTATCAAGTGTTTTTCTAGTATTTTTTAGTTTAATTGTTAAAGCTTATTTTTCCGTCATTTTACTTTAGTGTTATTTTAATTGTCTTTCTTTATTTTAAATTTCAAGTTTGCATTTTTATTACATTGTCAAATTAATTTTTCGTCAAGCTTTAATTTTTATCATTTAATTAATTACTTTTAAAAGTTTTAATTTTGCACCATTTACTTTTTAATTAGGTTTAGATTTAATTACCTGCCATTTACTTTAACGTTTCGCAATTTAATTTCACTACAACGACCAAATCTATTGTTATCCACCAAAAGACGACTGAGTCACACGTTAACCAATAGTCAATTCGATCAGACTGTGACGATAACTTTTTACATACAAAATTTCATTTATTAGTAATCAAAGGCAAATTTAATGTCATCTTTATCTTCTAATTCAAGAAGAGTTTATACCTTTTTGATTGTGACATTGACCCATTCACCATTTCTGCCACTTTCTCTGGCCACAACATCTGAATTAGCCCCTTCATCATCAGTAAGTGCCATCAGCACTTTCACATTAACCATTTCATCATCATCTGAAGAAACATCTTCTTCATCCCATTCATAGGCTTCAGCAACAAGCCCTTTGTTCTTGTCTTGCTTGGGAGTCTTGGATGAGGAGCTTCCAGTACTCATTAAGGTCAATCTTGCCTTGATTTCTCTGTATTTGGCCTCAAAGTCTTTTGTTGGTCTGAGTTCAACCCTGCTTTGCTGAAATAAAGTAGAAGCAATTTGTTTTGGTTGAAATGATGATTGACCAGATGGTTTTTTTTGAGCTGGTGAGGAATATGAAGGGAGAGATGTTTTTAAATAATAATCCCTAGCATAGTGACCAGTCTTCCCACATTTGTAACATTCAGTGTCAATTGAAGCTTTTGTGGAGCTGGAGAACTTTCCTCCTTTCTTAAAGAACCTTCTAGACTTGGCCAGAAGTGCCCTTTCATGAAATTCCTCTTTGAGGTAATTCAGATATTCCTTACTAGATCTAGTGTCTTCCTCATCATCAGGACTATCTTGGTAGGCTTGAATGACAGCTTCACTAAAGAAAGATGTGGACAAGGGTGTAGCAATGGTTAATGCTTTACTCTTGCTTAAGCCTTCATAAATCCTATCAACTAGGTTTTCTTCATATTTTAGTTTCCCAAAAAGAGAGGCCAGATCACAATCTTTAATGTGATTAGCATTTCTCAAGATTTGGCAGAAACTGAGCCACTTCTTTGGTAATGCATTAACAAAAACTGTGTTGATTTCAAGTTTTCAAACTCAACACCATCATTCACAAGTTCATTCATCAGTGCTTTGTATATGGTGAATGTCTGTGTGAGGGTTTCCCTTCTTTGTGCTTGAAGGTGTTGTATTGAAGCTTTAAATCCATGATCCTGGTTTCTTTTACATCAGAGGGTCCCTCATGGTAAAGAATAAGGTCCTCCCATGTAGCTTTGGCTGTTTTGCAATTTAAAACAGAATTCATTTGGTCATCTGGAAGTACAAACATGATGAGACTTTGAGACGCTGATCTAGGTTGGCAACTTTTCTCTCATCCGTAGTCCATTGTACTTCAGGTCTTTTATTGTCCCCAACCATGGGAACAAAAGGACCATTTCTAATGATTCCAAGGAATTGAGGTTCAATCCCAACCATGTGGACAAGAAACCTCTTCTTCCAATTTGTAAAATTGGCTACCTCTAGTATAGGAGCGGCATTGAGTTGGCCACCCCTATATTCTAGGGTTTGTGGTATATCTTGAGTCATTTTTGGATCTTGATTTGAAAACTTTTAAATAAGCTGTTTAATAAAATAAGAGTTTAGCTAATCAAACTGCTCTGATACCACTTGTTGGTCCCTTGTAATTCGTTATTACTTATTAACTTAAGTAATAACTCTTTACTTCGACTCAAGTGTGTTGTTTTAATAATAGATAAGAACTATGAAAGATTAAAACAACAATACCAATATACTTTTCAACGTATAGACTTTTATTATAATCAAATAAATAATCTGTAACCCACTTTGTTTGCGGAATAACAAAGTGGTTGAATGACCATGGGTTGTGATCTCCTCTACTTAAACGTCTGACCAAAGTTAAAGTCTAAGCTCCAATCTAAACGTTCATATGCATCTTGGCTATATGGTTTAGTTGGTATCGAGAGAGAAAGGTTTTCCAGAGTTTAAGCTCTTGTATTGGTTAACCCTTTCTCTCCCAATGTACACTCCTTATATAGGCAGTGTAAGCTAGGGTTTGCATTTTTCATGTTTCAATGCATGGTTTTATCCAGTGGATGGTTGATGCCCATGCTGGATAAACATTACAAAGTACATATTAAACTATTCTAGAAAAGATAAAGGTTGTACTTATATCTAAGTATACAAGCAACCTACTTTGATTTAAAGTCATCTTTTCCCGCCTAATGCAAACCATCAGAATACTGAAGAGTCTTCAGTATCCTAGAGGAGATCGACATCATTCAGTTTGGTATTGTCAAACCAAACTAAAGTGAAATCCCTTTTTCAGTCCTTGTTCTTCAGCAACTAGACCGCCTAGTATTTGAAGCGAAGACTCCTTTGTCTTCTAAGTTCACTGGAAAGGAGTGTTGAACTTTCTTCAGCTATAAAGTCTTTACTAGGAACTTTGCTCCCCTTGTCATCCTTCAGCAGACTGGCCTTACTACCGAGCATGAAACACTTAGGGGGATTTTATATTCAAATCCTAGAGTTGTTTTAGGGTCAGTAAATACTGACCCAACAGGGACGATCTCGCCTTATGTTTTTTGTATTTGTTTGATTAGCACTCGTTTGAGGACTAATCTGTTTTGTACATGAATTTATTAATAATATTCACCAAGGGAAGGCTGCTTGGGTGAAAGATCTGTGTTATTATTTTGATGCTCATGTTTTAACATGGTATAAGAGAGATAATATCGGATCTTTGCTTCGATTTAAGCTCTCTCTTGTTATCCTTGTTAAAATCTATCATTTGGTAAATTAGGGTTTGTGAAACCCTAAATATATTATTTGGGGTTTTTGCATCCTGGTTTTGATTCTTGATTCGTCTGGTATTCTGGAAGCTTGTATTGGTGGTGTCGTTGTGTATTTTGGTGATTACAAGTAAAATTAAAATTAGGGTTTTAAAAACCCTAATTTTATTTTTGGGGGTTTCTTGTTCTAAGCTCACCATCCTCTAGACTAAGTGAATTTACAGTCTGGGTGTCTATATTATTGTTATTGCTAGCTTATTGCTCTGCAAGTCTTCTTTCATTTCCCCTCTTGCCTCTTTTTTGGTTCTCTTTTGGGTTACTGTTGCTAGTATTGTGAGTGCAAACAGATTCGGTTAACTGCTTAACCCTATAGCTTGACTGGTGTGGATACCTGCTCTGGCCAATCCCAATTTACAGCTAGCATTCATGGTAACCTCTATCTGGTTACTTCTGATATCTGATTATTTACTTTGTTTTCCTGATGTTTCTTTGCTTCTATGTTCTGTCTCTCTGTGCTTATATTGGTGTTTGCTTATTTGCTTGTGCTCTACTGATTGTTCTTGACTTGTTAATATGAGTGCTACTAAGAACAATACTCCTCCTCCTGTTAATACAAGAGGGGGGGGGGGGGGGTTACCACTGATCTTATTTTAATTAGTATTCTTGATGTTGGTGACCCTTTACATGTGCAAAATAGTGATAGCAACACCTCTACTTTGATCCATTTTAAACTTCTTGGTACTGCTAATTATAGAATGTGGAACAATGCTATGAAACTTGCTCTTCAAGCTAGAAATAAAATTAGCTTTATTAATGGTACTTTTTTAAAGGAAACTTATGCTAGTAGTAGTGTGTTAACTGCTCAATGGGATAGATGGTATGATATGGTCTTAACTTGGATTAAGAATGTTGTTTCTCAATATGTTTACATGGGTTTGGTTTATTCTGAAAATGCTGATCTGTTTGGAATGAATTATTTGAGACTTATGATAAGGTTGATGGTTCTGTTGTTTATAACTTGCTCCAAAATATTAACTCTATGAAACAAGGAGGCACATCTGTTGCTGAATACTATCACATACTTAATTCTTTGTGGAGGGAGTTTGATGCCCTGACCAAATTACCTAAATGTGTTTGTCCTATTAATTGCTCATGTCCTGCTAGCACTGAAACTATCCTTCATCAACAGCTTATGAAGATGATGCAGTTTCTAATGGGCCTTGATGAATGCTATCAAACTGTTAGAACTACCCTTCTCACCAGGGATCATCTTCCTGATATGAAGGATGCTTATGCTACTATTTCTAGAGAGGAATCATATAGAGGCATCCATGAGCCCTTTGGTGTTCTTGACTTTAAGCTTAATGCCTCCTCCTTTGGTGCTAAAACCTTTAGTCAGCAAAGGAAAAGGAACTATTATAGCTTCAATAAGAATAAATCCAAAGGGGGCAGTCAACCCTGTCAAAATAGAGGACCTAACCCTAATCCAAATTGTACTAATTGTAGGATGATTGGTCATACTGTTGATAGATGCTATAAAATTATTGGATATCCCCTGGATACAAAAGGCCTTCTAATGCTAAATCTTATGGGTCTAAACCCAATTTTAATGCTAATTGTGATGGTAAGTTGAATGATGTTAAGTTGAATGATAAACAACCTCCTGCTTGTGATGTTCCTTCTTCTTTCACCTCTAGCAAAATAAAGAAGCTTCTTAATCTGATCAATGATTTTACCTATGGAAACATTCATGACAACACGGCAGGTAGATGCTCTTTCTATAGTTGTAATGCTTGGTTCAATGTCAACTTTCCTAGATTTTTTGTGGGAACTCAAGAGGGTTGATTAAGACCATCACCCTAGGGTGGATTATAGACTCTGGGTGTAATCAAAACTTGATAGTTTCCACTGTTGGCATGTTTTATATTTTCGATGTTACCAGTCTCAATCTCACTGCAGGGCACCCCAATGGCACCAGTGCTACCATAAGTCATGTGGGAAATTTGAGACTGTTTAACAATGTTATTTCGTATGATGTTCTTGTTGCTCCTGGCTACTATGTTAGTCTTTAATCTATTAAGAAGTTAATTAAAGTCAGTAAGTTGTTTGTGGGATTTGATGAAGATAAATGTTACATTCAGGATTTAACCAAGGGGACAACTCTGGGGACTGGTAGTGAATCTGGGGGGGCCTCCACTTGTTTGACATTGATAGTAAAAACAAGTACATAGGTAATTCTAATATTATCATGTCCTTCAATGTTTCCAAAGACCTTTGGCATTACATACTTGGTCATCCTGCTGACCAAGTCTTATTTGTCTGTAACACCCCCAATATTACTCAATTCAATACAGCGGAAGACTCGTTGGTGTTACGGGATAGCACATTACTCACATCATAGACAAACGCTTAAAAATCACGTCGTTTAATAATAAAGCATTTCCATTCATAAATATCAGATCTACATAGGTCCCAAGACATATTATTTCATACAGGTTTGACAAAGCATTTGAATGGAAATTGTTATTTATGTGCGGGCCATGAATTCTTGTTGTCTTCCCGAGAATTACCTTCAAGCACCTGAGATAAAACATGTTAAAAGAAAAGGTCAGCGATAACGCCGAGTGAATTCATAGAATTTAATGAAACCATTAATATATCATCGGTATATAATTATTACCGAAAATCATTTTGTACAAATCCTTGTAGTAGGCCATAAAATAGGCCAAAAACATTTTATACAAATCCTTGTCAAAATCATAATATAGGTTGTTGCCTTCAAAATCATTATACGAATCATTGTCGTAAAAACATCATACAATACGTTTTATAACGTTGTCTAAAGTTAAATAAAAACCGTTATATGAATATGGTTATGTAAAACCAAAACACGAACATAATATCAATAATAAGACCCCGTATTTCTAGTCAGACAATATATCGTAATTCAGTGCGTATAGCAGTATTTCCTTATTTGGATTATTATAAGCCGCATGACATTGTTACCTTACTACAACAAACAATGGGTAGCTAACCCGAAACTCATTTACCCATCTAAATTAGCGTGTCGTCACAATAATCACGCTTGTGTAAATCTTCTCATACATAAATTCGCTTACCAATCAATGTGGCACGACGGGGATCAACCGTCAAGGCGCGAACTGGGGTGATCGTCCGCAAATAGTACTATTATATGCATAAGCGTCTACCAAATCCCGGTAGTTCACAATTCATGCTAATGGGACTTTTAGTGACATAACCTAACTTTAATAATCCATTTCATTTCATTTATCGGGTCATATAATCATTCACAGGGTCATATAATCATTCGGGTCCAAATCGATAAACAAATAATTGGGACAAATGATGTCCTATTTTATCAAAACTAACATGTTATCTCCCTCGCGGGTTTATAAAACATTTCATAAAAACATTTAAAAGAGTGCGAGGCTATGAACTCACGTTGATGTAGGAAGGCGGTTATCGGTGATTCAGATGTACGGTACGTGCTTCAATCACGGAAACCTAGACAAATAATACTCGTCTTAGACTCTTGTCCAATGACTTTATAAAAATAGCAATTATGTATACATATGATGATTTTATATATATGATGATGATCAAGTGGGTTTATACATTCTCATTTACTCATTTTAGTGTTATGTGTTGGTAACTTTTATACTAGTTTACTAGTTTTACCTATTTACATGTTTTAGGTCCAATAAGCCTATTATAAGTCCATTACCTTAAATTAGACCATTTTATACTTTTATTATCAGAACCCGAAGGGACACAGGCCTAAAGTAAAGTGTATTATACTTTACATGTTGGGCCCAAGTGGGTTAAGCCCAATAAGTAAATTTATAAGTGTTTAGCCCATTTAGTTGGATTATTAGTCCAATAATGCTAACTTAGCCCGTTAATGTCCATATGTATTTAGTTCGGGTTTTATCGGTTTTTAATTGTATTAAGTACTTATATATCAGTATATGACTTTTAAAAAGTTTACATTAGACGGGTCCGATCGTCTAAGTTTTAATTGACGAAAAACATTAATTTTACGGTACTAGCCGAAAAGACGTAAAAATCATGTTTATAGTTTTTATAACTTATAAAACTTACCAAACTACCATTTTTATATAAT
Source organism: Glebionis coronaria (assembly GCA_025667525.1). Classification (NCBI taxonomy): domain Eukaryota; kingdom Viridiplantae; phylum Streptophyta; class Magnoliopsida; order Asterales; family Asteraceae; genus Glebionis; species Glebionis coronaria. The sequence goes on along the minus strand of JANFOE010000146.1, from coordinate 30,425 downwards.
GTCCATTTATTTATCCTTATATATACTTATATAAATGAAATATATAAGTTAGTGGGTTTTAATTTCACATTTTATACTATATTATTTTGAGTGCTTATATAATACTATTAAACTTTAATTTCACAAAATCTGATTTTTAGTTTCACTTTCACCATTTTTATCATATCTTGATTTATATAAGGAGATAAAAGCTCATTTTTGGATGACATAAACTTCATATTCTGTGCTACAAATAAGTTAGTTATAGCTACTGCTCAATCCATGTCTAAGTATCCTTAACAGTCCCTACAGGACAGACTATTCAGATTGGTATACTAATTTTGTTTTGATCATATCTCACTCATTTTGATGATTCCATTGCATGGCCAACTCTCACATGTGTATGACATCTAATACTTACTTTAAATTGATTCCACCATGTCATTTTATCAGTTTATCATTTGGTTACTTACTGTTTTTATACAGCCATCATTTTAAGCAATATTTTAACCTTGTTACCTATGGTTTTCCATCTTTTTAACCATATTTATCAAATCTATCAACACCAAATCCCCACATAATATTTTTAATCATCATTCATCATCATATACATATACATAAATAAAGAAATTACAAGATTACATAATCAAAATAACAAGAGGATAGGAAGAACAATCTTTATACCACCATTAGTGATGAAAAGATGAGGTTTTTGATGAACAAGACTTGGTTATTGTTATCAAATCTTCAAATTTAGCAAGGAAACTTCTTGGGTCCTTTGGATAGATGAACACCTCCATGAATTCAGCCCTTTAACCTCATAAAAACTCCTTTTAATAGGTTAGGATCACCTCCAATCTTCATATCTTCAAAGGTTCTTCAACATATGTGTGAATAACACATGATATTGTGGTTAAATTGATCAAATGAGGGTGTTTGATGGTGGTTTTTGGACGGCATAAGGAGAGAGGAAGGAGAGAGTTGTGTGTGGTATTCCATGTGTTGGAAGTGCAAATGGTAAAAATGAAGTGGTTTTGTGGTTTGGTGGAAGAAGTAGCTTACTTGTTAAGCTTTGCTTAACAAGTGTAAGCTTACTAGCTACCACTTTGACACATCAAAAGATGTGGTGGCAAGTTTTAGCCGTCCCTTTTGAGTAGGGTGGGACAAAACTTGTTTTTTCTCATCCCACTAATTTACGGGTATTCTTCGATTCTAGTTTCCTCGATTTGCGTGCCCTCAGGTCGTTTTACGAAAAATGGTTTTATAAATTATGAATCAACGGCACAAAACGAATCTAATAAAAATTGTTTCATCAAAAACGGAGTTCAAAAACGTAAATACGTAATCCTAAGGTTTCCGGTTTAGTCGTAAAGGACGTTATATTATAATCGTAAGTCCTAATCTCTTCTCGTAAATTTGTGAGTTTATGAACCAACACAAATTTAAATCTCAAAATAATATTCATGGATAAATTTATTTTCTGAAATATCGGACTATCACCAAAACGGTGTATGTAAACGTAAGCACGTAACGTAGAATCCTCCGGTTTAGACGTAGTCGATGCTACTTCAAGACGTAAATCCAAATTTCTTCCCAAAAATAAGTGAGTTCATAATATAACATTAAAATAATGTTTTTAAATAATATTTGAGAATAAAATATCAACCATAAATTGACGGATTGTCACAGCATTTACACCTAAACAGGATCTTTGTCCTCAAAGATCAATTTATCTTACTACTCGCTTCTTATAGAGTTAAAGCCATGTGGGTATTTCCTCCACATTCGGTCTTTTCTCTCAAGTGTAATTCATTACAATACGCGAGTCTCATCAAACATAACTACGGGAATAAGATCAAGCTTGATGTTGACTTACTTTCTCTATCCATGATGTTCACGGGTTTTTGATGAATGCAACTTTTCGCCAATCTAAACTTCATTAAGGAATAGTCAGATTTTCACTTGATAGACATTTTATCAAGTTAGATATACGAATCATAATTCACGCAGCCCTTGAAGTCCTAGAGTAGATCCAGCTTATATGCCTTTCAAACCAACTTTTACATTATCTCAATGGTCCCATACAACGGGGATTTATTTCCCATGATCCTTCAGATCATCTATTCATTTTTCCATGGTGAAAATTTTGGCATAACTTCGCTACCCATTCGGCACTTCAAGATCTACATTTCATATTCACATAACCTCCTGCCCACTATCGGCAGTCAATAATCAGATCCTAATTTACACAATCATCTTAGGTTTCATGGATCAGGTAATTTGTAAGGTTAGGTTCACCATCATAGGAAACCTTAAACCTAAAAGACATGTCCAACTCACAATGGGTGCATGTCGGGTATCTTCATCCCAACTCCTGCTTCTAGATGCTCTAATATATATCTTTATAAGATTCGATCTCGATCCTAATACGATAATTATCAATGATAATCTCTCCAAAGGAAAGCGATTATACAGTTTATTACCAAAGGTCAATCATTCAAACATAAAACAAGACTTCTAGTGTTTTGTATCGTTACTTTACCTCGTCCCTTTGATTGGGGTGGTAAACAGTACTCTCATACAGGTTCATTCCCAATGACTTCTGAGCAAATCTCTAGAAATTCGATGCGAAGCGAGGATCTTGATAGATATGATCGATACAGGCACACCATGCTTACATAACTCCTTTAAATACAAAGAGTCAATTTCTTCATCGAGAAACTATCATTAACAGGAATGATATTAGCAGATTTGGTCAGTCTGTCGACGATGACCCAAATCGAATCAAATTCAGATGATGACCTTTGCAATAGTTAGAGGCGATGTCTGCCTTCATAATTTTCCATCGGTATAACTTATTCAGATAAAGATTCATTAAATCAGAAATGGCATGAATAGAATACTTAATCTTATGAGATTCCAACATGACTAAATCTCAAAATCTCCATATTTAGGCAACCACAAGTGACCTTTTAAACATTTAACGCCATCGGCTTCTCAATTCTAATGGTTCACATTAGTCGCGAACCCCTTTTTATTATCTATATTATCCTTCTTACAAGCATCAGCTATTTTTAAATTGTTCGGCAATTTATTTTGCACAGTCATTACTAAGGAATAAATACTAATTGATTCTTTATCCTTTCTATATTATGTGTCGGTATCTACATCCACCTTTATTGATGAAATAATTATCATGTCCACAATTCACTCAGAAATTCTTTCTTCATATTTTCTAAGTTTTACTTTCGTCTCAACTATCATTTTTATTAGTTTTGCTCAATCCGACGTTTAAAGCGTTGATAAATATTACAAGTAATCAAATAATAAATATTTAATTTTTATGAAACGTAAACGTGAAAATTTTAAATTTCTTAGTTCGACCAATTATATAAGTTCAAAATAAATTTGAATTTAATTAATACAATTTTTGTTGATTTATCGAAAATAATTAATAATATTCGTAAATGTTCGAAAAATTCTTTGTTTATACTTTGGTCAAAATTTTCTTAGTTGCAAAGCAAAAATTGTCGTTTCAAATTTTAAGTCATGGTTTAAATGGTTTCCTCAATCCCTCTTAAGTTGTCTTTGAGGTATACACAAACATTTACCCCTAAACAGGATTTTAGTTAAATGATTTGGGTATAAAGGAACGATTCCTTAAAAATCCTTTGATAATCATTTGTCAAAACATATTTGCACTTTCTTTTTGGTAAAACCTAAAATCTTAAATGGCTCAAATTTTTGAAGAGTCAATATAGATTCCATTATCTATTAATCACACGGATAAATAATGTAAAGGATTTAGTCTTTAATCACATGTTAAATACTCAAGGTATAGATTTTCACTACTCGGCCAATTCAGGGTAGTTTATAAATGATTATTAACTCCTTCCTATTCTTATAAACAAACAGATGGTCCTTAATGATCACAAGCATGAATTTATCAAATTACCGCCTACACACGTGATTCACCAAATTTATGGATGCTACATGTGTATTAGTCAATCCAAACGACATCATGTGAAACTCATAATGTTCATTACAAGTTCTGGATGTAGTGATTGGAATAGATAATCTTTTTCGCGGACGCGAAGTTGATGATAACCATGCCGAGGATCAAATTTTCAAATATACGCTAGAACCTTGTAAATGATTGAACAATTCTATCATCTTGGGTAGTGGATATAGATTTTTAATCGTCAATTTACCTAGTTCACGGTAATAAATAAATATAAGAAATAATAACACCATAGCTCTTCATGATGACAAGCTTGGTAGAATAAAAGATTTCTCCGACAACTCTCTCAGTTGCACGGTAATTCTTTCGATTCAGATGGTGCTGATGTACAGTGCACATGTCACAGGTGCCGCACCGGAAATATAATCAATACCAAATTCAACTTGCCTTAATGGCGAAAGTCTAGGTAATTCACCAACAAATACCTCCTAAAGTTTCAGATAACAGAAACATCTTTTAATAAATTCATATTAGGTTCTTTCTAGATTACAAGATCTATGACTAGTTCACAACCATTCACGGTATAATTTCAAGTATGAATGCAGGATATGGTCATCCATCAAGAATTATTTAGATCACTTTTGATAATAAACATCTTATCATTTAGGGGAATTCTACTCGAGTTCCCATCAATTAAGACAATGTCGTCATGTCATAATCAATCAATCCATTCTAATGGCACTACCAACTTTTCAGTTTTATTGCCGTCGATAAGATGTGAACTTCTCAAAAGACTAATAATAACTCATAATCCTCCACAAATTCAAGGATATATGGAGACATAGCTACCAATAAAACAGTAAGGTCAACGCATAATCTATGCGAGAGAATTTCAAATCAGATACAGACGAAAACATTAACGAATATGAGTCTATCCCATGTTTTCATAATTTGAGTACGCATTCAAAAGCTCCTCGGATCGTTACCCAGGTCATTCAAATGAAATCTAATCAAAAGAAATGATAGGAACGTCGATATATCCAGTCGGGTATCAACACTCGGTAATCAAATACTTTTCCAAAGAATCTTACTATAAGCGATTTGGACAAGAAGGGAATATCAATTGTCAATTAAGACAATATCTATAGATGAGTAAATTCGACTCAGAATAACAAATGGTACGGGCACATATGTAGGTGTCCCTATTAGTATGTCCCTATTTTCACTTCTTGCAGATCTCATAAAATTTAATCTTTCACAATCTTTAGAGAAAACTTAGTGTTTATTAATAATTTCATGGTGACTACTAATCAGCCTTGCATGGTTACTTCCAAATTGTATGTAGGCGCGCAACTATATACAATTTCAAAATTAACGATGCAATACCCAGTTCGTCAAAATTTTATCATCATGTTTATAGTAAAAACATTTTCATGCTTAATTCTTAAATAAGAATCAAAAATAAGTTTACAAAGATTTTCTTTGTTATGAAAACAATTAAGTTTTCCAAGGTGTTTTATAAACAACTTCATTTCGATAACAATTACTTATAAATCTCACTTTAAATAATCCTTACGGTGATGAAAATTCAATCTTTATCAAGGGATACTGTTTTATCTTATAAAAACAATCAGTGATCTGCAAAAGAGTGATGAAGAGTTGTTCACCAAGAACTAACTACAATATAATAGGAAATGAGCTTAGCCAATTAATCATGAGGTTCATGATCTCGATGGCACTCAAAAAGAATAATCCACAACGTAGCTCAATTTGAGATGAGTACTTGTTCAATGGTTGGATCACTAATGCGAACATTAGGATGAAGCAATAAAAGATAGATAACATCGATACATGTAGAATTTAGCAACCAATGGTAGTCTTTTCATTAATCACAAACAAGTCAAAATTGTACCGTAACACATTATGTGTCACTATGTCATACAATTCCAAGAACTCATCCTACCAACTGATGTCTCAGTTAAGTTAGGGATTATTTTTAAAAGATACCACAATGAATACTAATCTACAAGAGTCATTAGGTGTTCCACATGTTCCGAAAGATCCATCGGTCCCAATTCAGAAGAAGATTTCTTCAATTTATTTCTTGGACACTGGGCATCCTCGTTAGTGGACAATGGCCTAGGAACAACCCTTAACACGAACCAACAATAATTTAAAACCTTATTATCCAATCACAGAACTTAATGACTTCGTCTTAACAATTTCTTATTCCATACAAGTTAAATTTTTACTTTATTTAAGTTTCAATCAACTTATACTCAATGCGACATCCTACCTCATTCTCCAATACTTTCAACCTTATTTTTAGACCTTAATAGGGCAATAAAAGCTCGATATGAACAACACTATTTACAATCCTATAGCTCTGACAACAATAGTTATCAAAGGAGTCACTAGTATGAAATGACTCGATCATTCAATTAGACTTCTCGGAAAGGTGTTAGTGGCATGAGGCTTTTGGGTAATGGTTCCATTGATAGCCTCAAGTGCAACATTCACCCTTTCGATTTCAATTTAAGAATTGGATGACACCGAATCAGATGACATCTTTCTAGGTGGTAATGGTTTTGTCCAACTCCACTCTGTAAGTAAAGATCGTCATGACATCGATATTAGATTTAATCTCGCCAATTCTTCTTCAATATCACAATCAACTAATATCTACATTCCTACGAATATCAACCATTTTGTTGGAATAATAAATATCCACAACTTGGTTTAGATCTGGAGTAGCTAGAATTCCTACGGGAATAGCTTCGATTGATTTGCTAGGGGAGTTAGGGTTCTTTGTGACAATCTACGTCGTATAAATACCTCTATAAATATAGAAATAATCATCAAACAATCATGTAATCAAATTACATCATATGTATATATATAATCCAAGTTATATATATATTAAAATAACACTTCTCAGTCTGGCCTTGTCGGTAACTCGAGAATTCTTTGGCACCGTTATAGTCAAAAGATTTTTAGACATTTTGAGAAAAATGTTTATAGTTAAAAGATTTTGAAATGTTTTATTCAAAACCTTGGTTTTAAAAATCTTTCGTTCTCTATAACGAGAGCTCTGGTACCAAACTGTAACACCCCCAAATTTACTCAATTCAATACAGCGGAAGACTCGTTGGTGTTACGGGATAGCACATTACTCACATCATAGACAAACGCTTAAAAATCACGTCGTTTAATAATAAAGCATTTCCATTCATAAATATCAGATCTACATAGGTCCCAAGACATATTATTTCATACAGGTTTGACAAAGCATTTGAATGGAAATTGTTATTTATGTGCGGGCCATGAATTCTTGTTGTCTTCCCGAGAATTACCTTCAAGCACCTGAGATAAAACATGTTAAAAGAAAAGGTCAGCGATAACGCCGAGTGAATTCATAGAATTTAATGAAACCATTAATATATCATCGGTATATAATTATTACCGAAAATCATTTTGTACAAATCCTTGTAGTAGGCCATAAAATAGGCCAAAAACATTTTATACAAATCCTTGTCAAAATCATAATATAGGTTGTTGCCTTCAAAATCATTATACGAACCATTGTCTAAAAAAATCATACAATACGTTTTATAACGTTGTCTAAAGTTAAATAAAAACCGTTATATGAATATGGTTATGTAAAACCAAAACACGAACATAATATCAATAATAAGACCCCGTATTGCTAGTCAGGCAATATATCGTAATTCAATGCGTATAACTGTATTTCGTTATTTGGATTATTATAAGCCGCATGACATTGTTACCTTACTACAACAAACAACGGATAGCTAACCCGAAACTCATTTTCCCATCTAAATTAGTGTGTCGTCACAATAATCACGCTTGTGTAAATCTTCTCATACATAAATTCGCTTACCAATCAATGTGGCACGACGGGGATCAATCGTCAAGGCGCGAACTGGGGTGATCGTCCCCAAATAGTACTATTATATGCATAAGCATCTACCAAATCTCGGTAGTTCACAATTCATGCTAATGGGACTTTTAGTGACATAACCTAACTTTAATAATCCATTTCATTTCATTTATCGGGTCATATAATCATTCATCGGGTCATATAATCATTCGGGTCCAAATCAATAAACAAATAATCGGGACAAATATTTTATCAAAACTAACATGTTATCTCCCTCGCGGGTTTATAAAACATTTCATAAAAACATTTTAAAGAGTGCGAGGCTATGAACTCACGTTGATATGGGAAGGCGGTTATCAGTGATTCGGATGTACGGTACCTGCTTCAATCACGGAAACCTAGACAAATAATACTCGTCTTAGACTCTTGTCCAATGACTTTATAAAAATAACAATTATGTATACATATGATGATTTTATATATATGATGATGATCAAGTGGGTTTATACATTCTCATTTACTCATTTTAGTGTTATGTGTTGGTAACTTTTATACTAGTTTACTAGTTTTACCTATTTACATGTTTTAGGTCCAATAAGCCTATTATAAGCCCATTACCTTAAATTAGACCATTTTATACTTTTATTATCAGTATTATACTTTATATGTTGGGCCCAAGTGGGTTAAGCCCAGTAAATTTATAAGTGTTTAGCCCATTTAGTTGGATTATTAGTCCAATAATGCTAACTTAGCCCGTTAATGTCCATATGTTATTTAGTTTGGTTTTTATTGGTTTTCACTTGTATTAGGTACTTATATATCAGTATATGACTTTTAAAAAGTTTACAATAGACGGGTCCGATCGTCTAAGTTTTAATTGTCGAAAAACGTTAATTTTACGGTACTAGCCGAAAAGACGTAAAAATCATGTTTATAGTTTTTATAACTTATAAAACTTACCAAACTACCATTTTTATATAATGTCCATTTATTTATCCTTATAAATATTTATATAAATAAAATATATAAGTTAGTGGGTTTTAATTTCACATTTTATACTATATTATTTTGAGTGCTTATATAATACCATTAAACTTTAATTTCACAAAATCTTATTTTTAGTTTCACTTTCACCATTTTTATCATATCTTGAGTTCTATATGGAGATAGAAGCTCATTTTTGGATGACATAAACTTCATATTATTTTCTACAAATAAGTTAGTTATAGCTACTGCTCAATCCATGTCTAAGTATCCTTAAAAGTCCCTACAAAACAGACTATTCAGATTGGTATACTAATTTTGTTTTGATCATATCTCACTCATTTTGATGATTCCAATGCATGGACAACTCTCACATGTGTATGACATCTAATAATTACTGTAAATTGATTCCACCATGCCATTTTATCAGTTTATCATTTGGTTACTTACTGTTTTTATACAGCCATCATTTTAAGCAATATTTTAACCTTGTTACCTATGGTTTTCCATCTTTTTAACCAAATTTATCATATCTATCAACACCAAATCCCCACATAATATTTTTAATCATCATTCATCATCATATACATATACATAAATAAATAAATTACAAGATTACATAATCAAAATAACAAGAGGATAGGAAGAACAATCTTTATACCACCATTAGTGATGAAAAGATGAGGTTTTTGATGAACAAGACTTGGTTCTTGTTATCAAATCTTCAACTTTAGCAAGGAAACTTCTTGGGTCCTTTGGATAGATGAACGCCTCCATGAATTTAGCCCTTTAACCTCATGAAAACTCCTTTTCATAGGTTAAGATCACCTCCAATCTTCATATCTTCAAAGGTTCTTCAACATATGTGTGAATAACACATGATATTGTGGTTAAATTGATCAAATGAGGGTGTTTGATGGTGGTTTTTGGACGGAATAAGGAGAGAGGAAGGAGAGAGTTGTGTGTGGTATTGCATGTGTTGGAAGTGCAAATGGTAACAATGAAGTGGTTTTGTGGTTTGGTGGAAGAAGTAGCTTACTTGTTAAGCTTTGCTTAACAAGTGTAAGCTTACTAGCTACCACTTTGACACATCAAAAGATGTGGTGGCAAGTTTTGGCCGTCCCTTTTGAGTGGGGTGCGACAAAACTTGTTTTGTCTCATCCCACTAATTTACGGGTATTGTTCGATTCTAGTTTCCTCGATTTGCGTGCCATCGGGTCGTTTTACGGAAAACATTTTTATAAATTATGAATCAACGGCACAAAATGAATCTAATAGAAATTGTTTCATCAAAACGGAGTTCAAAAACGTAAATACGTAATCCTAAGGTTTCTGGTTTAGTCGTAAAGGATGTTATATTATAATCGTAAGTCCTAATATCTTCTTGTAAATTTGTGAGTTTATGAACCAACACAAATTTAAATCCCAAAATAATATTCACGGATAAATTTATTTTCTGAAATGTCAGACTATCACCAAAACGGTGTATGTAAACGTAATCACGTAACGTAGAATCCTCCGGTTTAGACGTAGTCGATGCTACTTCAAGACGTAAATCCAAGTTTCTTCCCAAAAATAAGTGAGTTCATAATATAACATTAAAATAATGTTTTTAAATAATATTTGAGAATAAAATATCAACATTAAATCGACGGATTGTCATACTGTCCAAGTTATCCACGAACACTAGTGTCTCTGCTTGTGAGATTTGTCATAGGGCCAAACAGACAAGGGAACCCTTCCCTTTGAGTGATCACAAGTCAACCCATCTTGGTGAACTTGTTCACCTTGACTTGTGGAGTCCCTATTGAATCTCCAGCAGAGAAGGATACAAGTATTTTCTTACCATTGTTGATGATTATTTTAGGGCAGTGTGGACTTATCTTTTTAAAACTAAAGATGAAGGTTTTGACATATTTGTTGGCTACATTAAACTTGTTCAAAATAAAGTTAATAAAAACATCAAATTTGTTAGGTCTGACAATGGCACTGCATTTGTTAACAAGAAAAAGGCTTTCCTCTTTTCTGACCTTGGAATCATTCATCAAACTTCTTGCACTGATACCCCTCGACAAAATGGCATTGCCGAAAGGAAACATAGGCACCTGCTAAATGTAGTAAGGAGCCTTATGTTTCAGGGGGGATTCCTCTTATTTTCTGGTCTGGTTGTGTTCTAACTATTGTCTACTTGATTAATAGACTTCCCTCATCAGTCCTAAAAGGTAAATCACCATATGAACTGGTGTATAACAAAAAACGAAATCTCTCTCATCTAAGATGCTTTGGGTGTATTTGTTTTTCTAATATCTTAAACAACAGTGAAAAGCTCACATCTAGGTCTAGAAAATGTGTTTTGGTTGGTTATTCTTCTGGTAAAAAGTCATATAAGTTGTTGAGTTTGGATACAAGATGTGTTTTTCTTCTAGAGATGTGAGGTTTTATGAAACTGTGTTTCCTTTTAAAATGAAAAACAATAAGGAAGATGATTTGGCATATTTTTAAACAAGTGATGCTAAACATCTTACTTTCTTTGATAACCAACCATTTGTAAGACCCAATGATGAAGAGAGGCAACATCTAATGAGGAAGGTAGGGACCATTCAAGGGTTGTCTCTGATCAACAGGAGACGTTTGAAGAGGTCTCTGCAACCCAAATAGATGACAACAACTTATTTTAGGGCAATCAGTTTAACACCATGCCTAGCTCTTCTGTACCTCTTCATAACCTAGGTAGTAAATCTGGGACTGATGGGGTGGTTGCTCCTACTAGGAAATCTAGTAGAAGCTCTAAGTTGCCTTCCAAACTGAATGCTTACGTGATTAACAGCAAACTTACGTATGGGATTAAAAAACATGTCAATTACTCTAGACTTAACTTTGTGAACTAATGCTTTTCCACCACTTTAAATAAATCTATTGAACCTAACTATTTTGGTGAGGCCATTAAAGACCCAAATTGGATGAAGCCATAAACAAAGAAATAAAAGCTCTTATTAGGAATAACACTTGGACTTTGACTGACCTCACTACTGGTAGGAAAGCCTTAGGGTGTAAATGGCTATATAAGATCAAATATGGAGCTTCAGGGTTGATTGAAAAGTACAAGGCTAGGGTGGTGGCTAAGGGGTATGGACAAAAGGAAGGCATTGATTTTGATGAAACTTTTAGTCATGTAGTTAAAATGGTGACCATTAGGTGTATTATGTGTCTTGCTATGTTTAACAACTGGCGATTGTTCCAAATGGATGTCAACAATGCCTTTCTTTATGGTGATTTAAATGAGGATGTTTATATGACCTTGCCTCCTGGATTTGACAATCCTGATGTCTCCAAAGTTTTTAAACTGAACAAGTCCCTTTATGGAGCTAAGCAAGCCCCAAGGCAGTGGAATGCCATGCTCACCACTGCCTTGGCTGAGCATGGCTTTGTTCAAAGGAAATTTGATTACTCTCTCTATGTTAAGAATTCTGGTGATACATTTATTGCCATTCTGGTCTATGTTGATGACCTTATGGTCATTGGAAATAATATCTTTGAAATTAACAAGTTCAAGGTCTTTTTTAAAACAAGTTTATGATTAAGGACCTTGGACACGTGAAGTACTTTTTTGGTATTGCGGTCGTACAAAATGACCTTGGTGTGTGTATGACCCAAAAGAAATATTGCCTTGATTTGATTCCTGAGTTTGGCCTCCTTGCTGCCAAACCTGACTTTACTCCCCTTCCTGAAAATTGTGTGCTTGCTGTGGAAGAAAGTGAGTTTGATAAATATGTTGGAAACATTTTTGAATAACAGCAACTCATAGGGAAACTGCTATATCTAAGACACATTAGGCCTGACATTTCTTATGTTGTCCAATGTTTGAGTCAGCACATGTATGCCCCTTTACAGACTCATCTTAAGTTTGCTTTAAGGGTTATCAAGTACCCGAAGAACTCTCCAAGTACTGGTATCCAGATTCACAAGGATAGAAAGCTTGATCTCTCTAGCTTCACTGACTCAGACTGGGCCAAGTATTTGAAAATAAGGAAATGAGTCTCTAGTACTATGTGTTTTTGGGGAACACTCTTGTCTCTTGGAAAAATAAGAAGCAACCTACTGTTTCTAGATCTTCTGCTGAAGCAGAGTATAGATGTATGGCCAGTGCTACTTGTGAGATCATTTGGATCTCTAATTTGCTTAAAAACTTGAACATTGCAAGTTTGTTTCTTGTGAACCTCTATAGTGATAGCTCTTCAGCTATCCAAATTGCTGCTAATCCTGTGTTTCATGAAAAAACTAAGCATTTTGAGGTGGTTGTACATCTTGTAAGAGAAAAGGTACAATTTGGTGTTATTAAGACAATCAAAGTTGCCTCATAATAACTGGTTTTGACCAGTTATGAAAATTCGTTCGTCTCGATTCAATTCAAATTGATCTCTGGTTAAATGTGTGACTCAGTCGTTCTTAGTGGAAAATAAAATGGTTTGGTATCTATTCTACTTAAAAGGTAAATGTGCAAAATAATAACAATAAGCTAAAAGTAATTAACTAATAAAAACAAAACAATATAAATAATAAAATGTAAAATTAAAGCAAAACAATTAATAAAAATAAGACTAAAAGACGAAAATAACTATCGACTTAAAAATAAAGTTTGCTTAATGAAAAAGGAGAGAATAAAACTAAAATGGTACTTTAAAGTTAAACGAGGGAAAACCTAAAGCGGGTACTAAATAAAAGATAAAACTTGAACTTTACGAAAAAATATTAATTTTAAAAATAGACGAAAAATTCAACTAAAAATACGTAACTTTTAAAATTAAAAACGAAACAACTTTCAGATAAAAACTAAACAATTACGGAACAATACTATTAAATATATAAGCTAACAGGCAGCTAGCTGGAAGCTAGCAAGCTAGCTGCTTATTTTGGCGCCAAAAGTAATTAACCAAGCAAACACACACCACAATTTATTTCGGAATTTCAGTTATTTCGGAAAAAGTTCGGAAAAGCTACAGTGTTTTCAAAAGATTTGTTTTTCGCAATAAATGTATTTTCAGAAAAACATGATTTCTTCGGAATATTGATATAGTGCTTTTCAGAGATTCTGTTTTTTTGGAATAATCATTTTTCGGAAAAACAAGTTTTTCGGAATAATCACGTTTCAGAACTTTTAACTTTTTCGGAATAATCTTTTTTCGGAATATTAATTTCTTCGGAAAAATAGTTTTTTCAGAAAAAGAAAATCTTCGGAATAACAATAAATTCAGAGAAAAGGGAAATTTCGGAAAAATGACTTTTTTGGAATAATTTGTTTTCAGAGAAATGACGAATTCATAGAAACAACAAATTCAGAGAAAAGGCAAGGTTCGGAATAATTAACCCTAATCCGAAATCATGAAAATAAAGATAGAGTACTATTAAAAAGCAGAAAAATAAGCTATAAATAAGCTAAAATCAAATAAGCAATCTACCAAAACTTAATCTAAAACACTTTTAAGAAAAACTAATTCAACCACAAATCAAAAACTTGAAAAACACTAATAAAATTAAAAATTAAAAATCAACTTTTAATAAAATAAACTAATAAAAACACTTAACTAAAATCAAATCAAACACACAATAAGCTATCAAATCAATAAGCTAACACAATCAAACACATAAAAACATAACAATTAATCAAATAAGCATGACAATAAGATAAAAAGCATAAAGATTAACAAAAATAAGAAAGGTAGAAGGAGAGATTAATATAATAACTTGATTAAGATTAAAGATTCAACAATAAAAGTAAAGATTAGATTAAAAATAAGAAAGGAAGATGAAAGGTTAAGATCCTAGTGAGAGAAACTGTCACTTTCTCTCTCTAAAATTACCTACAAAAATGAAAAATGACTAATGCTACAACTAGCTAACCAACCCTCCTAAATGTGTTTAGGAGGGTATTTATAGGAAAATGGGGAGGTGCATGTGTTGCCTCCTCTTTCTTTCTTTCTTCACGTCTTTTCGTCTTTTAAGTTCTTCGACTTTTTCGACTTTGTCTTGAGATTAATTAAACTCGTCTTGTAATTTCTTCAGTATTTAGACTTGAGTTCTTTGGCTTTATTAAACTTCCGTCTTTAGACTTTTTCTTCGATAAATATTCAGAATTGGCCTTGGACTTCCGTTCTTTTTGCATTCTCGATCTTTCGACTTCGTCTTTAGTCTTTTTCTTGGATAAAAGCCCGTGATAGCCCATGTTTTCTTCCTTTTGCATCTTTTGGTCCTAAAACACAATAAAAACACAAACCACGCATAATTCCGACTTTTACGACATAAAATACACGTTTTGGTCTTGTTATTATTGGAAATAAGTGGTAAAAGGGTAAGTGTTTTCACACTTATTAAATCCCCTACACTTGACCATTGCAATGTCCTCATGCAATGCACTAATTTCAAAGCACGGTTTACATTTTTCATCATAGATAACCCACCTTGGCCTTTATTAAATACTAAACACTAAGAAAACTAAAAGAGCAAAACAAGTAAAGAAATCAAAGACTTACATTGGGTTTGGTTGTCATGAATATTCATCATTTTCAAGTTTCACGTTCCCCATATCAAGCTTAAAAACGAGATCATTGTTATTATAAGTTAGCAAACTAACACAAACTCATGTGGGCCAATTATTCACTTAGACTCCCTTATTCCTAGGTGTATCTCTTATATTTTATTATTGTCTTGAATGATCACGAGGATGCATTGTTGACTTATTTCGATAGTTTATTAGGCTGAAAATAAAGTGGGACGATTTAATCAATAGTTAGCTAAAGGAGAAAATCTTTTAAAACTGCTTCTCGGGACCTCATAAAGTTCATATCTTGGCGTAACTCGCTTCACGATTTGAGACCTTTCTCGGACCGATATTTGGCAGTGACTTCATACTTTAAATCTTGAGAGACGTTCATGAAATAATGGTCTTCTCTTCATAATAGGAATTTCTTCACTTGAAGTTTTGAGAGATTCTTCATATTTGGACCACGACTTCTTCACTTTTCTCCAAAGAAGAGTAGGCAGGGATCCCTTAAGCAACGATTGAGCACGGTGGTAGCAAGGGTGAAGTGCAAGCATATCTCCATAAGTTCCAAAGATTTTTCCTTTTATTTCATCAAATGGATACTGAGATGGCTTAAAAAGTGCAATACCGGGGTCGAACACCTTTTTCTTTAGGGGAAAATAACACTCAGGCTTAGCAGATCTTGAAGAAGATCCGATCATAAATCTTGCAATTCATCCTTAGACGGAGGGTAGTGAGGAGTTAAGACATAAGTGCTGTTGATATCGGTGTCGGCCGGCTTCTTCTCCTTTGAGGCGGGTTTCTTCATATCCAAAGTAGGATAAAGACCATAATCATCAAAGTCCAAAGGAGGAGCATCACTCTCATTGGGGAAGTAGGTATTGAGAAAAGTAGTAAAATATTCCTCAAATGAGTAATTGTACAAAGTATCAATAGTGTTTGGTGGAGGATCTTCATCAAAAGTAGGAGTAAGGTCATTATGAGAAGAATCACTCGAGAGAGAATCAGCATCATCAAAATCAGCATAAGTTGGCATGTCTGGATACTCTGAAACAAAAGCAGCTGAATCATCCCCATCGGAACTAGAGTCATCATAGATCGATGGAGACCCATAGATTGGTGGGGGATCCAATTTGGGAAGAGAATTATCAAAATCATCCACATCGTCTTGAAAGAGTGGATTGTCATGGGAAGACTCGAAAAGAGGATTATCATATACAAACAAAGTCATCAAGCTTAAAACTTTCAAAAGTAGGAGTAAGCTCTTCTTGAAGCACATTAATCATTTTCGCGGATTCTTTTCCATTTGTCTTACTAGTAATTTTCCCCATCTTAAAAACTTGAGCATCATTCCCGACTCGTAAGATTAGCTCACCTTCGGCAACATTGACCAATGCTTTTCCCGATCTCAATAATGGTCGTCCAAGTATACGGAATACGAGGGTACATTTCATAATCAACAACAACAAAATCGACCGGAAAAGTGAAGGTACCAACTTTAATGAACACATCTTCGGCAATACCAACGGGGTAAGCGAGAGTGCGATTTGCTAGCTCCAGAGTCATCTTCGTTGGAGTAAGGTCGGGTAATGATAGTGTTTTACAAACACTTAATGGCATCAAATTGATACTTGCCCCGAGATCGGCTAAGGCAGTAAATTCTTCAACTTTGTTAAAAATGCAAGGCAACACAAAACGACCGGGATCTCCAAGTTTTTCAGGAAGTTCTTTAAAAATGACTGCAGAACAGTTTTCATTTAAGCATGTGTTGACAAACTCAGCCATCGTTTCCTTCTTGTTAAGCAATTCCTTGAATGCTTTCACAAATTTCGGCTTTTGGACAACTGCTTCAACGAGGATAATGTTGAAATTCATTTGAGAGATCATCTTCATAAAAGAAGTGATTTGAGCATCCTCTTTAGTAAGTAATTTGCTCTTTTCTAACCGAGAAGGATAAGGGATGTTGGGTTTATAGGTGGAAGGTGGGGTTGGTGAAGTGTTTTGTTTAGGTACTTCTTCCGTGATAGGTGGAGACGGTAATGGAGAACTAGTACTAGGTGTGGTAGTAGGAGGGATAAAAGGAGGTGGAGGAGGTGTAGATGGAGTAACGGTAGGAGGGGTAGAAGGTCCTACTAGAGTTGCTCCACTTCGGGTAGTAATAGCACTCACATTCGCTCTAGGGTTTGTTTCGGTGTTAGAAGGAAGAGCACCTTGTGGACGAAGGGTTTGTAACATTTGAGCAAATTTCCTATCCGTGGACTCTTGAATTTGTCTAGTAGATTCTTGCATTGCTAGCATGATTTTCTCATGTTCATTCAACTTTTGCAAAACCAAGTCCACTGGCGGAGGAGGTAAATTGAACCCTTGTTGTTGAAAACCTTGGTTGGGTATGGGTTATAAGGTGGAAAACCTTGAGGATTGAAACCTTGGTGTTAAAGACCTTTGTTTTACATGTGATAGTTACCTTGGTTTCCATTTAAGCCCCTCACATTTGCATTACCTTGAAAATTATCTATTGGCGGCCCTTGGTTGTTTTTGTTAGGTTGTGGTGGTCTTTGTTGAAAACCGGGTGGTGCCAAATAATTTGTCGAGTTGTAAGACAAGTGATTAACATCGACATTAGGCTTAAAATGAACTCTCTCGGTGTTGTTGTAAGCATACACTTCCACGTGAGATTGATCATACGTTTTATCACAGTTAGCATAAGAGTGTGGCCCACCACAAGTTTCACAAGTTATATTAAGAGAATTGTTGTTTTTGGCATTGTTAACGGATTGTAAAGCAAGTGCTTCAACAACCGTAGTAAGCTTATCAAGTCTTCTTTCGGTATCATTAGTGCTAGCACTAGCCACATTAGCCCGAACACTTTTGGTTTGCACTTTAGATTTATTCTCAATAATATCCCATGCGGCATTAGAAGACTTAACCAAAATGTTACCCCCCGAGGAATTATTTAGTGAATCTTGGTCATTCATGCTTAAACCATTGTAAAAAGTGTTAATTTGATGTACTTTTGTGAAACCATGTTGTGGACACTTTCTTAAAAGTTCCTTAAAACGGTCCCAAGATTCACTAAATGTCTCACCGTACTTTTGTTCAAAGGTAATGATTTCATTCCGCAAAGCGGTAATACGTGAGGGTGGGAAAAATTAGTTGATGAATTTGGTCTCTAAATCCGTCTACGTAAGAATACTTTGTGGCGGTTCCTTATCAAGCCAATGTCGGGCTTGTCCCTCTAAGGAGAAAGGAAAAAGTTGTAAGCGAATTACCTCTTGTGAAACCCCATTAAACTTGACCGTATTAGTGAGTTGAAAAAATCTTTTGATATGGTCATGAGGATCATCATTTATATGCCCCAAGAATGGTTGAGCAGAGACCATTTGTATGAAGCCGGATTTGAGCTCAAAGTTGTTGGCTCCAATCTCGGGTATGACAATAGCATCGGTGTTGCCCTCTACGTGCGATTGCAAAAGCTCGATCATTGGTCGATTGTCCATGGTGACAATAGGTTGAGTTTCGACTTCGGCTTGTGTTGTTTTCTTCTTACGAGCACGGGTACGCATGCACATCTACAAAAAGAAAAGAAAAATAGACAAGAAATAGTTTTGGTTTTTTATGTTTTTCTATTTTTTTGTATTTTTGATTTTTTTTTTTAATTTTTATGGATTTTTTAGAATTTTAAAGCAAGGAAAATAACTTTCAAAAATGAATGGATCCCAAAATCCAACGCGTCTCTCACTTAAAACCTTTAATCTTAACGAAAAGAGCCAGCAGCGGCGCCATTTAATAACTGGTTTTGACCAGTTATGAAAATTTGTTCGTCTCGATTCAATTCGAATTGATCTCCGGTTAAATGTGTGACTCAGTCGTTCTTGGTGGAAAATAAAATGCTTTGGTATCTATTCTACTTAAAAGGTAAATGTGCAAAATAATAACAATAAGCTAAAAGTAATTAACTAATAAAAATAAAACAATATAAATAATAAAACGTAAAATTAAAGCAACACAATTAATAAAAATAAAACTAAAAGACGAAATTAACTATCGACTCAAAAATAAAGTTTGCTTAATGAAAAAAGAGAGAATAAAACTAAAATGGTACTTTAAAGTTAAACGAGGGAAAACCTAAAGCATGTATTAAATAAAAGATAAAACTTGAACTTTACGAAAAAATATTAATTTTAAAAATAGACGAAAAATTCAACTAAAAATACGTAACTTTCAAAATTAAAAACGGAACAACTTTCAGATAAAACTAAACAATTACGGAACAATACTATTAAATAAATAAGCTAGCACGCAGCTAGCTGGAAGCTAGCAAGCTAGCTGCTTATTTTGGCGCCAAAAGTAATTAACCAAGCAAGCACACACCACAATTTATTTCGGAATTTCAGTTATTTCGGAAAAACTATAGTGTTTTCAGAAGATTTGTTTTTCGCAATAAGTGTATTTTCAGAGAAAAAAAATGATTTCTTCGGAATATTGATACAGTGCTTTTCAAAGATTCTATTTTTTCGGAATAATCATTTTTTTCGGAAAATCAAGTTTTTCGGAATAATCACGTTTCAGAACTTTTAACTTTTTCGGAATAATCGTTTTTCGGAATATTAATTTCTTCGGAAAAAAGTTTTTTCAGAAAAAGAAAATCTTCGGAATAACAAAAAATTCAGAGAAAAGGGAAATTTCGGAAAAATGACTTTTTCGGAATAATTTATTTTCAGAGAAATGACGAATTCATAGAAACAACAAATTCAGAGATAAGACAAAGGTTCGGAATAATTAACCCTAATCCGAAAACATCAAAATAAAGATACAGTACTATTAAAAAGCAGAAAAATAAGCTACAAATAAGCTAAAATCAAATAAGCAATCTACCAAAACTTAATCTAAAACACTTTTAAGAAAAACTAATTCAACCATAAATCAAAAACTTGAAAAACACTAATAAAATTAAAAATTAAAAATCAACTTTTAATAAAATAAACTAATAAAACACTTAACTAAAATCAAATCAAACACACAATAAGCTATCAAATCAATAAGCTAACACAATCAAACACATAAAAACATAACAATTAATCAAATAAGCATGACAATAAGATAAAAAGCATAAAGATTAACAAAAATAAGAAAGGTAGAAGGAGAGATTAATATAATAACTTGATTAAGATTAAAGATTCAACAATAAAAGTAAAGATTAGATTAAAAACAAGAAAGGAATATGAAAGATTAAGATCCTAGTGAGAGAAACTGTCACTTTCTCTCTCTAAAATTACCTACAAAAATGAAAAATAACTAATGCTACAACTAGCTAACCAACCCTCCTAAATGTGTTTAGGAGGGTATTTATAGAAAAATGGGGAGGTGCATGTGTTGCCTCCTCTTTCTTTCTTTCTTCACGTCTTTTCGTCTTTTAAGTTCTTCGACTTTTTCGACTTTGTCTTGGGATTAGTTTAACTCGTCTTGAGTTATTTGGCTTTATTAAACTTTCGTCTTTAGACTTTTTCTTCGATAAATCTTCAGAATTGGCCTTGGACTTCCGTTCTTTTTGCATTCTCGATCTTTCGACTTCGTCTTTAGTCTTTTTCTTCGATAAAAGCCCGTGATAGCCCATGTTTTCTTCCTTTTGCATCTTTTGGTCCTAAAACACAATAAAAACACAAACCACGTATAATTCCGACTTTTACGACATAAAATACACGTTTTAGTCTTGTTATTATTGGAAATAAGTGGTAAAAGGATAAGTGTTTTCACACTTATTACCTCAGCAGATCAAACTATTGATCTCTTTACCAAAGGACATGGCACTTCTCAACATACCAAACTGTGCAACCAGTTAGGTTTGGTGGACATGTTCAAGAGATGATTTTTTAGTATCCTTGATAAGTTTGTGGGAGGATGTGATATGTTTTGTTCTTGTTCTATCTTTGTCATATTTTGTAGGTAACAAGTGTGTAAAACCCGCCCTTAAAATCCTTGAACATTAAATGCACGCAAACAAAGTTACCTAAAACATTATATATATATATCATAAAAAAAACTAATTCATGAATATTAATAATACGCAGGTATCACATAAGTATTATTTTTTAGAAAAATGATTATTACATTTCAGAGTTTCAGTGATAATTTAGAAACATGATCACGAATACACGCGAGTATTTAAATTAACACGAAAATAGAACAAATCAAACGTATGTGTTGTTATGGTCGGTGGGGGGGCCCAAAAAGGAAAATGAGAATGGGTTGTGGCCCATTTGTTTTGTCTAGCCGGGGTTAACAACAAAAATAAAATAAAAAAGAAAAAAAATAAGACGGGGGAGTATATTATTTTGCGCAGCAAATAAAGAGAACAAAAAGGAAAACCCTAATCACCAATGGAAGAGCCGTCATCTTCCTTCTTGCCTTCTTCCTGCCGACGATCACAACATCAAGGAAACAAGAAATATTCGTAGGTTTAGTTTCAAGAGCAAGGTTTGATGTCGTTTGTTCCTTATTCCCTCCCACGCAAGCCAAGGTAACCCAAATCGTGTTTTTATTCTTCCTTCTGTTTATTTGAATCACGAATCCAAATCAGTTTGGTGGTCGGGTTTGTTTGGTTTCAAGAAAACCGAGACCAAAGGTCTCGGTGGTGTTGTATGTGACCAGCCGACCCAAGAAAAGAAAAACAGCAGGGGTAAAAGAATCACAGCAGGGGCGTTTGGGGCTGAAGTTCCAGCATGGGTGTTTGGGACTGTAGTTCTAACAGGGTGCTGTTTGGGTTGTCTGCAGTAACTAGCAGTGGGAAGCTACAACTAAACGGTGGGAAAAATATAACTATCAGTGGGTACCGTTGGCCAACAGTGGCAACTGGCACAAGGCCAGTGGCAGCTGTTTGGCTGACGTCAACAGCAGGTGGGCCGGTTTGGTTGACCCGAGACTTGAGTGTCTCGGGAGGGGTTTTAGCACGTGTTTTCGGAATAACTAGTAGTTATAAATGCGAGGAAATTATTTATACTAGTTAAATCATTTTACAAGGAGTTTTATAAAAAGATAAATTAAATAGTTAATTTTATTAAAAAAAAAAAATTAACGGCAGTTTGGTACAGCGGAGTATCTTGCGTGCCACCGAGGCACCAAGTCTCTCGACCTGAGTTCGAATCATCTCACGAAGAGAATATCAACCTCCATGCTAGCCATCTTTATTAATTTAATTAGTAAAATTAAATCGATATTGTTTTACCTTTTTTTATTTTTTTTTTAAACGTGTGATTTAATTAATACTTTCAAAGAAACGAATTTGTAAACATTTCTAATTTAGAAACCTTCTATTTATATCAGATTACTATTTATAGTAATAATAATTATATCGGGATTACACATTATACAACAATCAGGTATAAAGAAAAATACGTTAATAAGAAATATTAGAACAATCAATTCATCAGTTATACACAAACAGTAATACAAGAATAAATAAATTAAACTAAGAACAGACAAGGATCAGTAACAGTGAACAATAATCAGACAACTTATTACGCGTCCGTATTTATGTAGTAATCGAAAAGTCGGAGTAGATCTTTCAGCTTTCATTCTTATTTCATTACTGGACACGAGGTACGGATTTTCGTCCTTTCAGTAAGGACTTCCTTTCTAGGCATGATTAGGATTCCCCGTCTGCAGCCAAATGTTTTCCCCAGTATATGTTATAAATTATTAGAAATTATTTTAATAATTAAGATATTGCATGAGCCTTATATACAAGCATGACCAGTCAGTAGTACTAGTTACGGAGATACCGTAACCATGACACTTGAGGCACCAGTGTCATGAATCACCTACGGGAGAGTGATATTCCGCAGCGTTCCACTCAGTTCAGCTTGGCCATTTTATCAGTATTATTAGTGGGGCGTATGGATGCATCCTAGGCTTATCAGTTTACAGTTTATCAGGTGAATGTGGTGTGTGCTCTACATCCTTCACATTGGAGTTGATCCCTCCACCCATCACATTATTTAGAGGTCACCCCTCTACAGCATGACGAGGTCACCCCTCCAGTTATTCATGCAACAGTTGTTTCAGCACATGACCTATATAAGCTCTTGGAAAATTAAAATACAGTAAATGCATGTTTTCAGATTTAACAGATAACAGTTCAACTTTATTATTTATAAATCAGACTTTTCAGATTTTGTACAGACTTTCGCTGCAACTTTACTCATCAGTCTTACAGCTTCAGTATTTTATCATCTACTTCATTTTAGTATTTCTTATCATGCTTTATATCCGTTCACTGGGCGTTATGCTCAGCTGTAGTTCCTTTCATTTTCTAACGGCAGGTACGCCAGGACGCTCTTAGGATTCTGAGAGCATGTGCATTGGATGGAAGCTATCCAGACTTCTTACTTTATGTACTTCTTACATTATTCTGCTTATTTGGACATTGTTTAGTCCTTTCTTTCAGTATTTTACTTTTCATGTTTTGAGCTTATTTTGGATTACTGATGTTTGATTCCGGTATTTCCGTTATGGTCAGTTAATGTTTTAGGACATTTACCTTATGCTTTGATGGCACGCCATAAATGCACGTAACGGTCCATTTATCCAAGTGGGGTGTTATAATTATGGTATCAGAGAGCAAGGTTCGACCTGTAATCTCTAAAACTTGACCTGTGACTAGTGGGTAGTCACAAGGAACTTCCCAGATTTTGGCGTTGTTATCTTTCATGTTTCTCATGCAATTATCAGTCAGTATTCTTCAGTTATCAGTCGGTTTTCTTAAAGTTTTTGACTAAGTAAAAGTTTGGTACAGAACTGGCCATATTTAGTCGCATGTGCCTTTAGCGAATTTTCATTTTGATGAACTGACCATAGGCGTTCATCCTTACTCATGTCAGATTCATGTTTTCAGGCGAATATTACTTGGTGAACCAGCCCATATACGTTCACCAATGTTCAGATCAAATTTCATGCTTGTTAGTGGAATGTTGTCTTGTGAACCGATCCATAGTTGTTCACCTTTGTCATATCATGACATTTCATAAAATCTTGACAAATATGAATTGGACTACAGCCAACCATATTTAGTCCCAGATTGTACATTTCTATACATGACAGTTCTCAGAAAATTTTGACAAGTATGGATCGAAACAGAATCGCCCATACTTAGTCACATGCGTCCTACTATGAATACTGTGGATAAACCATAACTATCCACATCGGTTGATGTTAAACCTCAGTTGATTATAATTCTATGTCATTTGTATCAATCAAGTTATACTCTCAAGTGGATGTCATTTTCATGCTGATTAATTCATGTCTCCTTATGAGAATTTCATTTTTAACAAGGTGATGATGTTTTCATGCTAAGCTATAGAAGAGTTACAGTAAAATCTTGTTTTCATAATAAATCATGTTTGATCTTCATCAGGCATTTCGTCATGCTGACCATTGTTGAAACTCCGTTTAATTATATTCTTGAAACTCTATACAAACAGCTTTAAGTCCACGCAGGAAGTACCATGCTATCATGTTACTCATTCAGTTCAGTTTACTACCGTTTAAAGAAATTCATTTCTTTGATCATGTCGGACAAGCGACACCAGTATCGATCATCCCATAAAATTTCCACTAGTGAAATGTACAGTATTCCATCTGTACCCCATGTACAGTGTCTCAGTTATACTCCATAAACAGTATTTCATGTGTACTCCACGTACAGTGTCTCAGATATGATCCATGTGTAGTACTCATTTTGTATTTCATGTACAGTAGTCCAGGTGTACTCCAGGCACCCTACTCCATGGATTTTGCTAATCGATCCTCAATCATCTCAGGCGTTTCCACTTGTCGATATTCTACCAGGTGCTGATGTTGCTCGTGAGATGAAGAGTTTACCAGATGCTGATGTTGCTAACATTTTGAAGACCTCACAAATGCTGATGCTGTTGATACTTTGGAGATCTCTCAAGATGCTGATGTCGTTCATACCGTGAAGACTATGCAGAACAAGGACGAAAACTATAAATTTGAAATTTCTGACAAGAATAAATTCCAACCATCAGACACTACCATTCCATTCCATACTTTTACCTTCTCAGCTAGATGTCACACTTCACTCAGCTAACCGTTCTTTTAGAAGAGTGGGAACCGGAACCCAGCCGGCCACTCAGCAGAATAGTTACATGAATCACTGTCATGATAATGATCGTCATAAATTGATAAACAAAGCAGTAGTGACAACCATCGTGCTTATAATTGATCAGTCAGTAACCATCGGAACTCAGGAACGGACGTGACTAGAAATACAAGAGGTCAATAGTCTAACCGGTCCGCCAATCCTAGCAGTTAACAAAATTTTTAGCCTTGTCAGATTCACCCATTAAAATACATGTCCAGACAACAATCAAGACACAGGTCTCAGGTATCATTAAGAAGACACATGTCAGGACACTAGTCATGGTACACGTCATACGAATATCTTCGCAAAGTACAAGTCAGAACTTATAACTCCATATATTTCTAAACCAGGCCCTCGGAAATTCAGGGTACCCTCCAAGGGGGTATACCCTTTGTGTCATGCTACGCATATTTCAGACCATTAAAGATTCAGTCACCACCACTAGAGTATTATTCAGGTTAAACACGCAGTATTCATTCTGTGAGGTTACAGACGAACACATTCAGTGAAAAGTCGCCATGTTTACTTCACGTGTTCCTATGTCAGCTTTATCTTAAATCAGGTAGTTACCTGCCTCTCAGCCAGAAAGGATTCCACAGTATCACCATATTTATAAAGGCTTTTCCTTCCAGTTGAGGACAAGACCCGTCTTACTAACTCCCAAAGATAGCAATGTTATTTTCTGCCATAAAATCAGTACAAGTTGTTATGCGTTACAACAAGTGACTTATCATTCCAAAGCTACTAAGACCTTTATAGCTATTAGATATAAATCCACTCCTGAAGTTCCTTAAATTCATGATCAACAGATTATTCTAGAGTTTTCAAATAAAAATTTCAGAAGGTTTTCCCAGAAATCCCTTCCTAACCACAAGACAGGGTTTAACATAGACCTTGTCTCAAGTACAGAACCTGTTTATAGAACTCTTTATCGCAGGGCTTCAACTGAGTTTAAAAGAGTTACAACATTTGCTGCAAGAATTACAGAATGAGGCTCTATTCGCCCTAGTGCACCACCAGGAAGTGCACCATTTATGTCTATCAAGAAGAAGGCCGGTATCATGAGATCATGTATCGACCACTAAAATTTTGACAAGATCACCATTCTTAATCAATGTTCATTCCATAAATTGCAGGTTTATCTGATCTGCTACAATGTCTTAGACATTTTCCAAAACAAATTTCTGATCATGCCACCATCAGTGGTGAGAGAAAGAACATGACGTTTTCATAATGCTGTTGCACATATTACAGTCTCTCTAAAAATTTTGATTTTATACTTCTGAGATTCCTAATACTCCAGCTATAGTATGAAATTTATGAATAAAATTTTCCATGACTTCTCAGACAAAAACGTCAATATATTCATTGATCACATTCTGATCTACTAAATCCTAAAGAAGAACGCGAGATCATCTTCTCACGGCCATGCAGATTTTCAGATAGGAGAAATTTATATGAGCAGCTTTCCAGATGTATATCTCAGATGAACAAGGTGGCATTTCTGAGCCACCCTATTTCAGTAGAATAAATTTCAGACAATCCAGCGAAGGTGAAGGCCATTACCTGATGGTCCCGACTGACGCCTGTTAACGAAGTACCAAATTTTCTAGAACTTAATTGACTGCTACCATAGAAATTGCTGACAGTTCTCCGTAAAGTTTTCCCATGACTAGTCAACCAGATTTCCACCCAAATATCCCATAATCAGGCAGAATTTTGATAGAAGCAGTATCACACATTGATGCAGCTATGTTCATACCTAGATGCCTGACATACCGTAGGTTCAAGATTGAACGCCGTCGTAGTAGTGAGTTACTACAATCCTTTATTATCAATTACCACAGACTCAGACGAAGCATGAGGCCATCTAAGTCGTTGTTAACCAGTTAACCCAGCCTTCACGCCTTCTTTTATCCAATCATTACGCAATAATAAATCTGAAGGAAATTCAGCAATAGATCGTATGATTTCAAGGTATTCCATCAACAATCTTTTCAGATAGAAATTAGCATTCGCGAATCGCGCTCACGTTCATGTTCACGATCGCGTGTACGTCCGCATTCACGTACACGTTTATTTTCACTTTCATGTCTACGTCTCATTCGTAGTGCGATGCTATTTTAGTTCATGTTTTGTGCTATCCCATGATTTAAGTTCACGTTAGCGTTCATAACATTGTTCACGTTCAAGTTCGTATACCATATTGCGATACACGTGTCACAGCTTGTTCCCGAAAATAGTTACAGAAAGCTTGAGAAACTAGACTCAAGCTTAGTACATCGTCTCCATACTCAGGCAGACGTTTCACGTCTCAAGTCGTATCGTTGGCATTCTTTCCTCAATCAGCATATGTTCATGATATGTTCTAGCATCACGTTCACAGTATGTTTCATGTATCATCGTGCATAATATATTCCATGCCCAGCATTCCTCATATAATCGTGAACCACGTTCACAATTGCTCACGTAGCACTTTCACAATTGTTCACGTAGTTCGTCCCTATATATTTTTAGCAGTCTGTTCAGAGATATAACTGTTATCCCTTCAGGATAATTACACGTACCTTCTCATGACACAACGTGTTTTGTGGTCTACTGCATGTGGGTTTCTTAGCAACTGGCAGTTAAACGTTCTTATGTCAGAGTAGTACTAGGTTGGGTGACCAGCCGGGAAGTACTTACAAGTGGGCTACAAAGCAGAGCCGTGAGCCTGCGGGCAAAGCGGACAATATTAATAGTGGATATTAATAGTGGTCTACTATGGCTTGTTCATTCTATCAGATTCAGAAAATCCATCTTAAGTATGGAACCAGAAATTATTTAGCATTCATCAGGACAGGTCAACAGGACCAAGATTTTTTTATTTTTTTATTATGTTTAGACCTTTGAAGGAATCGTTTCAAGCGGGAGGCCACTCAAAACGGAGGAGTCCATCCAGACCTCTCATCCTTTCCTTTAATAAATACAGTTAAATTCTTCAGCCATGTCACGTTACATATTCACTTCAGTCATGCCATATTTATACCCTTTTATCAGCGTTATGTTCTAAATCGAGACGAATGATCCTTCAGCTTATATGTCCTTTTCAGCTTTCATGTTCTTTCAGCCTATGTGTCCTTTCAGATTATATGTCTTTCAGCTTACGTATACTTTTAGTTTTTAGTTCGACCATTTTATTACCTTTAATTCGAGGACGAATTTCTCCTTTTTAGAGGGGAAGAATTATAAAACCATGGCATAATCGCATCTCTAATTCGAGGACGAAT
This sequence comes from Glebionis coronaria, assembly GCA_025667525.1. NCBI lineage: Eukaryota > Viridiplantae > Streptophyta > Magnoliopsida > Asterales > Asteraceae > Glebionis > Glebionis coronaria. The sequence goes on along the minus strand of JANFOE010000146.1, from coordinate 1,634 downwards.
TATTTTTTTTAGAGGGGAGGAGTTGTAAAACCCGCCCTAAAAATCCTTGAACAATTAAATGCACGCAGTCAGAGTTACCTAAAACATTATATATATATATATATATATATATATATATATATATATATATATATATATATATATATATATATATATATATATATATATATATATATATATATATATATATATATATATATATATATATATATATATATATATATATATATATATATATATATATATATATATATATATATATATATATATATATATATATATATATATATATCATTATAAAATTAATTCATGAATATTAATGATACGCAGGTATCACGTAAGTATTATTTTTTAGAAAAATGATTATTACATTTCAGAGTTTTAGCGATAATTTAAAAACACGATCACGAATACACGCGAGTATTGAAATTAACACGAAAATAGAACAAATCAAACGTATGTGTTGTTATGGTCGGTGGGGGGCCCAAAAAGGAAAATGAGAATGGGCTGTGGCCCATTTGTTTTGACTAGCCGAGGTTAACAACAAAAATAAAATAAAAAAGAAAAAAAATAAGATGGAGGAGTATATTATTTTGGGCAGCAAACAAAGAGAAAAAAAAAAGGAAAACCCTAATCACCAATGGAAGAGCCGTCATCTTCCTTCTTGCCTTCTTCCTGCCGACGATCACAACATCAAGGAAACAAGAAATATTCGTAGGTTTAGTTTCAAGATCAAGGTTTGATGTCGTTGGTTCCTTATTCCCTCCCACACAAGCCAAGGTAACCTAAATCGTATTTTTATGCTTCCTTCTGTTTATTTGAATCACGAATCCAAATCAGTATGGTGGTCAGATTTGTTTGGTTTCAAGAAAACCGAGACCAAAGGTCTCGGTGGTGTTGTATGTGACCAGCCGGCCCAAGAAAAGAAAAACAGCAGGGGTAAACGAATCACAGCAGGGGCGTTTGGGGCTGCAGTTCCAGCAGGGATGTTTGGGACTGTAGTTCTAACAGGGTGTTGTTTGGGTTGTCTACAGTAACTAGCAGTGGGAAGCTACAACTAAACGGTGGGAACACTATAACTATCAGTGGCTACCGTTGGCCAACAGTGGCAACTGGCACAAGGCCAGTGGCAGCTGTTTGGCTGACGTCAACAGCAGGTGGGCCGGTTTGGTTGACCCGAGACTTGAGTGTCTCCGGAGGGGTTTTAGCACGGGTTTTCGGAATAGCTAGTAATTATAAATGCGAGGAAATTATTTATACTAGTTAAATCATTTTACAAGGAGTTTTATAAAAAGATAAATTAAATAGTTAAATTTATTAATTTATCTAGTAAAATTAAATCGATGTTGTTTTACCTTTTTTATTTTTTTTAAAACGTGTGATTTAATTAATACTTTCAAAGAAACGAATTTGTAAACCTTTTTAATTTAGAAACCTTCTATTTATATCAGATTACTATTTATAGTAATAGTAATTATATCGGGATTACACATTATACAACAATCAGGCATACAAAAAAATGCGTTAATAAGAAATATTAGAACAATCAATTCATCAGTTATACACAAACAATAATACAAGAATAAATAAATTAACCTAAGAACAGACAAGGATCAGTAACAGTGAACAGTAAT